>JAJQQW010000001.1:4089904-4174904 GCA_025583905.1 Ia io
TATTTTGTTTTATTTTATTTTATATTTTATTTTTAAGCTGCGAAAGCCCGTGGTGTGTCCCCCCGCGGGGTGTCTCCGGGGAAAGCCCGTCCCTGAGATGGGATCTGCTCCTCCTGCCTGTGGATAGAGCGTCGGCCTGGGGACTGAAGGGTCCCGGGTTCGATTCCCGGTCTAGGACACACGCCCGGGTTGCGGGCTCGGTCCCCAGTGGGGGGCGTGCGGGAGGCAGCCGGTCCATGACTCTCGTCATTGCTGTTTCTAACTCTCTCTCCCTCTCCCTTCCTCTCTGAAATCAATAAAAAAATATTTTTTTTTAAAAAAATAAAAAGCCCCGGCCGGTGTGGCTCAGTGGATAGAGCGTCGGCCTGCGGACGGAAGGGTCCCGGGTTCGACTCCGGTCAGGGGCACGGGCCTTGGTTGCGGGCACATCCCCAGTGCGGGGGGGGTGGCAGGAGGCGGCTGATGGATGTTTCTCTCTCATCGGTGTTTTTCTGACTCTCTCTCCCTCTCCCTTCCTCTCTGTAAAAAAATCAATAAAGTATGTTTTAAAAAAAATACCCATCATCCTCTCATACTTCCTGCGTCTCAGGAGTCTCGGTGTGGCTTAGCTGGGTCCGGGCTCAGCATCCCAAATGGCTGTTGTCCAGGCCCGGCTGGGGCCGTGTTCTCCTTAGGAAGCCGAAATGTGGGCGCTGGGGGGAAACCCATTTCCACGCTACTGGGGATCAAACCCGCACCCCGGGGCATGTGCCCTTGACCAGGAATCGAACCCCGGCCTCCTGGTTCATAGGTCAAAGCTCAACCATCCATCTCCTCGTAGCCCTAGGACGGGAGGGGTTGGCAAGGGGCTGCCTGTGAGTGACAGGGGCTGTGCCCCGTCCCTAGGGGGCACCCCCATCGTTCCTCGTCGCCCGGGTTCCTCCCACGAGGGCCCTAGGTCATCGGGCCTGAGGGGAGGGTCTCCCAGCTCCCGGAGGGCCCCGTCCACGTTGGGAGCGTCCATCTGATGAGACCAAACCCACCCAAGACAATCGTCCTAGGAGGAAACTCACAGACACGTGATTTGGGACACGCCGCACACGGGGAAAATTCCATCTCCAGGCCCACGTGCTTGGCTACAAGTAAGTCACAGTGCCTACCCATATTTATATTATTATTATTATTATTATTATTGACTAAACTAAAGGTCCGGTGCATGAATTCGTGCACCAGTGGGGTCCCTCGGCCTGGCCTGCGGGATCGGGCAGAAACCGGCTCTCCGACATCCCCCGAGGGGTCCTGGATTGCGAGAGGGCGCAGGCCAAGCCGAGGGACCCCACTGGTGAAGGATCAGGGCCGGGGAGGGACGCGGGAGGCTGGCCAGCTGGGGAGGGACCGCGGGAGGGCTCCAGGGTGTGTCCGGCCCGCCTCGCTCAGTCCTGATCGGCCAGACAGCCCAGCAGTCAAGCTCAACCTGGTCGGCCGTCGGAGCGTCTGCCCCCTGGAGGTCATCATGCGCGTTCATAGCGACTGGATTGCAAGAGGTCGGCGGAGGTACCCCACCGGTGCATGATCGGGGCCGGGGAGGGATGGGGGAGGTTGGCCTGCCCCCGGGTGGTCAGTGGACGTCATTGCGAGCAGTTGAGCAGCCTTACGTCATGCGAGCAGTTGAGCAGCATTAGCATATCATAGCATAGCACGCTCTGATTGGTTGAACGGCCGACTGGTCGACCACACACTTAGCACATTAGGCTTTTATTCTATAGGATTGATTTCAGAGAGAGGAAGGGAGAGGGACGGAGAGTTAGAAACATCCATGATGAGGGAGAATCACGGATCGGCGGCCTCCTGCACAGCCCATGCTGGGGATCGAGCCCGCAACCCGGGCACGTGCCCTTGACCGGAATCGAACCCGGGACCCTTCCGTCTGCAGGCCGACGCCCCATCCACTGAGCCACACCGGCCAGGGCTTACCTTTTTTAAGTTGGTCACAATGGCTCACGTATCTAAACTAGAGGCCCGGTGCACGAAATTCATGCACTGTTGGGGCCCCCAGCGGCTGCCAGTCAAGTACTTCCTCCCTTCCGCCGGCTGGCCCCGCCCCCTGGTCGAACTCCCGGACGAACTACTTGTCAGTCGAGGGGTCAGTTTGCATCCCGTGGTCTTATTACGTAGGATGAGGGTATTTGGGTCCTAGTACGTAGATTACTGGAATCTGTTTCTCTGGTTATGCCTCTGAAGTCGTTTCCAGACAATTTGGAATTCCTCCACCGGCTGGCTGTCTACTTCTGTGGCACGGCGCTAACAAAGGTGATTTTTTTTTTCTTCTTCTTAATCCGCCTGTTTCCGTTCACGTGCTGGATGTATCGTTTAGGTGGGAGAGAGTGCCCACGGACTAAATCTAAAATTGCATCCACGTGACTCAAAAGTTGCCTAAATAGACGCTTTTGTATTTTGACGGATTCGCTTTATTTCCGCCCCCCGCCCCCCCCCGCAGTGTACGGAAACTTTCCCACAGATCAATGACAGCAGGTCCTCATTTTATGATAATAAATGGCCCCAAAAACAATCTCCTTCACAGCCTGCAATATACCGAATCCTGATGTCAGACGGAGGGGGGGAAAAAGTCACGTTACGCTGTTTACCTATTCCGTTTGGTATAATGACTTAATGAAATGCTAGCTATACATCACTTATTTCCTTTTTTGCCGGGGAAGTTCTGCCTATTTTCTTATTTTTTTTAGTTTTTGTTATTGATTTCAGAGAGGAAGGCAGAGAGAGAGAATCACGGGCCGGCTGCCTCCTGCACGCCCCCGACTGGGGATCGAGCCCGCCACCCGGGCGTGCGCCCCTGACGGGGAATCGGACCCGTGACCTCCTGGTTCCTACGTCGACGCTCAATGATTTTTTTTTTTTTAATCGTTATACAGTTCTTTGATGCAGTGAGAATCCTCAGACGTGTTTCCTGTGACATGTCTGCCTTCCTGTGGACAATTTTACGACACAGATTTGATCTTCGCTAAAATGAACAGGTCAGGCAAACCCCAATTTTCCAAAAAAAAAAAAATATCCGTCCCTGACCTGGGCATTGGGTGCAATTGGACCAGGCCTTCAGGGGTAGAGATGAGCCAAGATAACTCTTTCTCCAATCAGCGGTTTGCGCCGAAGAATTCAATGTCGCCCCGGCCGGCGTGGCTCCGCGGATAAGAGCGTCGGCCTGCGGACGGAAGGGTCCCGGGTTCGACTCCGGTCAGGGGCATGGGCCTTGGTTGCGGGCACATCCCCAGGTGGGGGGCGTGCAGGAGGCGGGCTGATGGATGTTTCTCTCTCATCATGGATGTTTCTAACGCTCTCTCCCTCTCCCTTCCTCTCTCTGAAATAAAAAAACAATATATATATATTTTAAAATGTTGTTATACGCAGTGCAATTGACCATCGCTAAGATCTGGAAACAGCCCAGGGGCCCATCAGCAGACGAGTGGATGAAAAACCCGTGGTCCATCGACGCCGTGGAATACTACGCAGCCGTCAAAAAGGAAAAAGGCTCTCTTACCATTCGCGACAGCACGGGGGGACCTGGAGAGCATGATGCGGAGCGAAACAAGCCGGTCGGAGAAATGACAAATATCCCGTGATCTCACTCATGAGTGGAATCGAATGAGCAACATAAACGGATGAACAAAAATAGACCCAGAGACAGAGAAGCATCGAACAGACCGTCCAACCTCAGAGGGAAGGCAGGGGGGGAAGGGAGGAGGGGGTAAGAGATCAACCAAAGGACTTGCATGCATGCACATGAGCATGACCCACGGACACAGGCAGTAGGGGGGTGAGGGCATGTGCTGGGGGGGGGGGGTGGGGAGAGGCTGGTGGGCGGGGGGAGGGGGAGGAGACTCGTGTAATACTTTCAACAATAAAGAATGTCTTAAAATCCTATAGAATAAAAGCCTAATATGCTAAGTGTCCGGTCGTCCGGTCGGCCCTTCAACCAATCAAAGCGTAGCATGCTAATGATATGCTACGGCCGCTCAACCGCTCGCTATGAGGTGCACTGACCACCAGGGGGCAGTCGACCGGCCGACCAGTCGCTATGACGTGCACTGACCACCAGGGGGCAGACAGTCGACCGGCCGAACAGTCGCTATGACATGCAATGACCACCAGGGGGCAGACAGTCGACTGGTTGATCAGTTGCTATGACGTGCACTGACCACCAGGGGGCAGACAGTCAACCGGCCGACCAGTCGCTATGACATGCACTGACCACCAGGGGCAGACAGTCGACCGGCCGACCAGTCGCTATGACATGCACTCACCACCAGGGGGGCAGACGGTCCGACCGGTAGGTGAGCTTAGCTTGCTGCTGGGGTCCGGGCCGATCAGGACTGAGCGAGACGGGCCAGACACGCCCGGGACCCCTCGTGCAATCCCTCCCCGGCCCCCATCGTGCACCGGTGGGGGTCCCTCGGCCGGCCCTGCACCCTCTCGCAATCCAGGCTGAGGGACCCGCCCCCCCCACCCCCCGCCTGACTGCAAAAACGAATTTCATGCACCGGGCCTCTGGTGTTATTATAATCGTATTGTAATAACTACGGATGGTGCCAGGTGGGTACTGGGGGTGTCAGGGGGGACGCTTTATAAGGTATATGATTGTCTAATCACTCGGCAGTGCACCTGAAAACAATACAGAATAATAGCAAATGTAAAAAAAAAAAAAAAAAAAAGAAAAAGAAAGAAAGAAAAAGGAAGTTATTTAGGTCAATCCAGAGATGCTCTCCCTGGGTGACAGATGCAACTTTTTGACCTAGATTGGTGTATTTGGGACGGCTTAGGAGTGAATTTAAAAAAAAAAAGGGGGGGGGGGAGAAAGAAAGGGAAGAAAAATATATAAATTATGCCATGTCCTGCCTGGGACTCCGACGTCCTCCTTCGATGTCACCCATCGCTCAGTTCGACCCCTCATTCGGGTCTTTGTTTTTCTCTAACATATTGCTATTCATGATCTCTGACTTACCTTTTGATCGATCTATTTCATTTTTTAAAAAATGATATATTTGTATGGATTTCAGAGAGAGGAAGGGAGAGGGGGAGAGAGAGAGAGAAACATCCGTGAGGAGAGAGAATCGCGGACCGGCCGCCTCCTAAACGCCCCCGACTGGGGATGGAGCCCGCAACCCGGGCCTGTGCCCTGGACCGGGAATCGAACCCTGACCTCCTGGTTCCTAGGTCGACCCTCAACCCCTGAGCCACGCCGGCCGGGTGATTATAAACATTTTCCGATTGAATTCTTCAGGTAGATTTCCATATTTTAGTTTCCGGCGGGCGGGGGGAGAAGCTGTAATATGCTTTCCTCATCCACTCTGTAGTCCTGAGGTCAAAACTATTAATAGTGATGTTAAAAGCATTTTGAAAAGAAAGAAAAAACAAAAAAAACAACAATAAAAAGATACGTTGGAGTCCTAGCTGGTGTGGCCCAATGGATAGAGCATCAGCCTGCGGACTGAAGGGTCCCGGGTTCGATTCCCGGTCAAGGGCATGTACCTTGGTTGTGGGCTCCATCCCCAGTCGGGGGCGTGCAGGAGGCAGCCAATCCATGATTCTCTCTCCTCATGGATGTTTCTCTCTCTCTCTCTCCCTCTCCCTTCCTCTCTGAAATCAATTTAAAAAAAAATATATATATATATATACATACATACACACACACACACACACACACACACACACACACACTAATGGCCCAGTGGATTCACGCACATTGAAATAAAATTAATTAGAGGAAATATGTTAATATCGCTATTCGCCCTTTCTCTATAATACAAGGGTCAACCACATTCAAAACGATCGACAATGACCGATCGAAACACGCGCGTTGCGACTGGCGCCAGCGAGCGCTTTATATGTATCTCGCATGCGCGAGTCAACGCTTATCTTTAAATTGCCGGTGCGCGTCACATGCACTGGCCGGTCGGTCGGTCAGGACGGAGGCACGGTCGGCCACTTAGCCTTTTATATATATTACTAGAGGCCCAGTGCACGAAATTCGTGCAAGAGTCGGCCTTCCTTACCCCGGCTGCCAGCACCGGCTTCCCTCCAACCACGCGGGCAGGCAACCCGGGACCCCGGCTCCCCTAAACGTCCCCGGCTTCATCCAGAAGGTCGTCCCGGAAGGACATCCCGGTCTAATTAGCATATTAATGCTTTTATTATAGATATACTAGAGGCCCGGTGCAGGAAATTCTGGCACGGGTCGGGTCCCTAGGCCTGGCTGGCGATCTGTAGGGCAACTGGCAGGGCGATCGGATGGGGGCCCCCCCGCTGGCACCCACCTTGGCTGTTCTGGCACCGGCTGCTTGCCACCCCCGCCCCCCGCTGCTGCTGCCGGTGGCCTCCCTCTGTGGGGTGACCAGCAGGGGGGGGGGGTCCCCCCACTGGCACCCGCCTTAGCTGTCCCGTGGCCTGCGGGCCTGGGCAGCTTCTGCGTTGAGGGTCTGCCCCATGGTGGTCAGTGCACGTCATAGCAGCTGGTCAAGCAGTTTACGGTCTGCCCCCTGGTGGTCAGGGCACGTCATAGCGAGCAGTTTTGAGCGGCCTTAGCATATCATTAGCATAGTACGCTTTGATTGGTTGAACAGATGACCGGTTGACCGGACACTTAGCATATTAGGCTTTTATTATATAGGATATACTATATCATATAGGATATATATGTATATATGGGTATATATACACACACACACAAACAGTGATGTTAAAAGCTTAAAATAAAACCCACATTTGAAATCATAAGAATATTAAAAACACACACACACACACACACACACACACACACACACACACGCCCTAAGAGACGAGACGATGACAGTCGCTAGGCATTGTCAGACGCGACACATTCGAAGGGAGGACGGTCGTTGGCAACGCCTTCTCCGTAGCTACGGGGGCGGCGGCGCTCACAGGCCTCCGTGTGTTACTAGGAAGCTAGACGAGCATCATTCCACCGAGCAGTCTGCTCGGTTCTTTCTCACACCGTGGAGACGGCGCTAAATATAACCTGCAGATTATGTAACTGCTTCCCGTTTCCATTGTTTCTCTCCTCATTCATTTACTAGAGGCCCGTTTGCACGGAGATTCGTGCAAGAATAGGCCTTCCTTCCCCTGCCTTCGCTCCTGGACGCCCGGGAGCCTGCAAGTCCTCGCTCCCGGCCGGAGTGCCGCTCCTGTATCTCCCTTCGCCGCCTGCCCTCCCCCTCATAGCAGGCGTCCTGACCCCCCCCGCCCAGCAGCTCCGTGCCTGCGTATGCAAATTAACCCGCCATCTTTGTTGGGTTCATTTGCATACTCACTCCCGATTGGCGGATGGGGGTCTGCGGAGGCACGGTCGATTTGCATACTTCTGTTTTGTTCGTGTAGATTTTTGTTTTAAAGATCTTCTCGTCGCATCCGCCCTGAGCCGTTTCGGCGGGAAGCAATCTAAAAAGAGGGATACCTCCACGGCCCTCTGTCCTTCGTGACGTCCGAGAAACCCACGCACCCTGGGAGATAGGACTCCGTCCCCGCCATCTTGCAGGGCCATCGACGCATGGGGGTGACGTTGTAAAAAAGGAGAGTTTTCCCCATCCAAGGGCTGCACCCCGGCGGGCATGTAAGTGGTTTCATTGCATTTCGACGGCCCAGATTCTCCCCCCCAAAAGTTTTAAAAAATCAAAACAGAAAGAGAGAGAGAGCGAGAGACAATGAGTTCCCAGTTCTAGGGGGTGGGATACAGCAAGCCAGGATCACAGAAGGCTAAATTAGCTACAGAGGGTCCCCCCACGCTGAAGGAGCTCAAGACCTTCGACATCCATCAAGCCGAGGGCTTTGAAAACCGTATTCAATCGAGGACTGGGGGTCCCGGAGCGTGGAAGTCTAGGGTGACACCCGCCGTGCGCTGTCACCGTCCATTTCATTTCAAAAAGCGTTCCTTTCTTGCCCGCTCGGCTGGCGGACGTGGAAACGGCCCAAGTGCCCAGCAGTGGGCTAGTGGATGGAAAAGGCGGTGGGGCACTTACACCAAAGGTTAATAGTGGCAAACTAATTTGGTTCTTGGGGATGGGGTGTGGGTGGATGTTTTTGTGGGTGTGGGGAGTGTGGGGTGTTGGGGTGGGGTTCATTGGGGTGGGTTTGTGGGGTGGGGCTGGGGGAGAGGCTTGGGAGTGGGCGAGTTCTGGGGTCTGGGGTGGGGTTTGGGGTGGGGGAGTTTGTCCTTCCTTATCATAAACTTCAAATTATTTATTTAATTTTATAACATACCTCAAAAAAATTCAAATTCAACCCTTCCGCCGGCTGGCCCCGCCCCCTGGTCGAACTCCCGGACGAACTACTTGTCAGTCGAGGGGTCAGTTTGCATCCCGTGGTCTTATTACGTAGGATGAGGGTATTTGGGTCCTAGTACGTAGATTACTGGAATCTGTTTCTCTGGTTATGCCTCTGAAGTCGTTTCCAGACAATTTGGAATTCCTCCACCGGCTGGCTGTCTACTTCTGTGGCACGGCGCTAACAAAGGTGATTTTTTTTTCTTCTTCTTAATCCGCCTGTTTCCGTTCACGTGCTGGATGTATCGTTTAGGTGGGAGAGAGTGCCCACGGACTAAATCTAAAATTGCATCCACGTGACTCAAAAGTTGCCTAAATAGACGCTTTTGTATTTCGACGGATTCGCTTTATTTCCGCCCCCGCCCAGTGTACGGAAACTTTCCCACAGATCAATGACAGCAGGTCCTCATTTTATGATAATAAATGGCCCCAAAAACAATCTCCTTCACAGCCTGCAATATACCGAATCCTGATGTCAGACGGAGGGGGGGAAAAAGTCACGTTACGCTGTTTACCTATTCCGTTTGGTATAATGACTTAATGAAATGCTAGCTATACATCACTTATTTCCTTTTGCCGGGGAAGTTCTGCCTATTTTCTTATTTTTTTGAGTTTTTGTTATTGATTTCAGAGAGGAAGGCAGAGAGAGAGAATCACGGGCCGGCTGCCTCCTGCACGCCCCCGACTGGGGATCGAGCCCGCCACCCGGGCGTGCGCCCCTGACGGGGAATCGGACCCGTGACCTCCTGGTTCCTACGTCGACGCTCAATGATTTTTTTTTTTTTTAATCGTTATACAGTTCTTTGATGCAGTGAGAATCCTCAGACGTGTTTCCTGTGACATGTCTGCCTTCCTGTGGACAATTTTACGACACAGATTTGATCTTCGCTAAAATGAACAGGTCAGGCAAACCCCAATTTTCCAAAAAAAAAAAAATATCCGTCCCTGACCTGGGCATTGGGTGCAATTGGACCAGGCCTTCAGGGGTAGAGATGAGCCAAGATAACTCTTTCTCCAATCAGCGGTTTGCCCCAAAGAATTCAATGTCGCCCCGGCCGGCGTGGCTCCGCGGATAGAGCGTCGGCCTGCGGACGGAAGGGTCCCGGGTTCGACTCCGGTCAGGGGCATGGGCCTTGGTTGCGGGCACATCCCCAGGTGGGGGGCGTGCAGGAGGCAGCTGATGGATGTTTCTCTCTCATCATGGATGTTTCTAACGCTCTCTCCCTCTCCCTTCCTCTCTCTGAAATAAAAAACAATATATATATATTTTAAAATGTTGTTATACGCAGTGCAATTGACCATCGCTAAGATCTGGAAACAGCCCAGGGGCCCATCAGCAGACGAGTGGATGAAAAACCCGTGGTCCATCGACGCCGTGGAATACTACGCAGCCGTCAAAAAGGAAAAGGCCTCTTACCATTCGCGACAGCACGGGGGGACCTGGAGAGCATGATGCGGAGCGAAACAAGCCGGTCGGAGAAATGACAGATATCCCGTGATCTCACTCATGAGTGGAATCGAATGAGCAACATAAACGGAT
Source organism: Ia io (assembly GCA_025583905.1). Classification (NCBI taxonomy): domain Eukaryota; kingdom Metazoa; phylum Chordata; class Mammalia; order Chiroptera; family Vespertilionidae; genus Ia; species Ia io. Next base: position 4,099,772 of record JAJQQW010000001.1, read on the forward strand.
GAACAAAAATAGACCCAGAGACAGAGAAGCATCGAACAGACCGTCCAACCTCAGAGGGAAGGCAGGGGGGGAAGGGAGGAGGGGGTAAGAGATCAACCAACGGACTTGCATGCATGCACATGAGCATGACCCACGGACACAGGCAGTAGGGGGGTGAGGGCATGTGCTGGGGGGGGGGTGGGGAGAGGCTGGTGGGCGGGGAGGGGGGGAGGAGACTCATGTAATACTTTCAACAATAAAGAATTTCTTAAAATCCTATAGAATAAAAGCCTAATATGCTAAGTGTCCGGTCGTCCGGTCGGCCCTTCAACCAATCAAAGCGCAGCATGCTAATGATATGCTACGGCTGATCAACTGCTCGCTATGAGGTGCACTGACCACCAGGGGGCAGTCGACCGGCCGACCAGTCGCTATGACGTGCACTCACCACCAGGGGGCAGACAGTCGACCGGCCGAACAGTCGCTATGACATGCAATGACCACCAGGGGGCAGACAGTCGACTGGTTGATCAGTTGCTATGACGTGCACTGACCACCAGGGGGCAGACAGTCAACCGGCCGACCAGTCGCTATGACATGCACTGACCACCAGGGGGCAGACAGTCGACCGGCCGACCAGTCGCTATGACATGCACTCACCACCAGGGGGCAGACGGTCCGACCGGTAGGTGAGCTTAGCTTGCTGCTGGGGTCCGGCCGATCAGGACTGAGCGAGACGGGCCAGACACGCCCGGGACCCCTCGTGCAATCCCTCCCCGGCCCCCATCGTGCACCGGTGGGGTCCCTCGGCCGGCCCTGCACCCTCTCGCAATCCAGGCTGAGGGACCCGCCCCCCCCACCCCCGCCTGACTGCACGAATTTCATGCACCGGGCCTCTGGTGTTATTATAATCGTATTGTAATAACTACGGATGGTGCCAGGTGGGTACTGGGGGTGTCAGGGGGGACGCTTTATAAGGTATATGATTGTCTAATCACTCGGCAGTGCACCTGAAAACAATACAGAATAATAGCAAATGTAAAAAAAAAAAAAAAAAAAAGAAAAAGAAAGAAAGAAAAAGAAAGTTATTTAGGTCAATCCAGAGATGCTCTCCCTGGGTGACAGATGCAACTTTTTGACCTAGATTGGTGTATTTGGGACGGCTTAGGAGTGAATTTAAAAAAAAAAAAAGGGGGGGAAAGAAAAGGAAGAAAAATATATAAATTATGCCATGTCCTGCCTGGGACTCCGACGTCCTCCTTCGATGTCACCCATCGCTCAGTTCGACCCCTCATTCGGGTCTTTGTTTTTCTCTAACATATTGCTATTCATGATCTCTGACTTACCTTTTAATCGATCTATTTCATTTTTTAAAAAATGATATATTTGTATGGATTTCAGAGAGAGGAAGGGAGAGGGGGAGAGAGAGAGAGAGAGAGAGAGAGAGAGAAACATCCGTGAGGAGAGAGAATCGCGGACCGGCCGCCTCCTGCACGCCCCCGACTGGGGATGGAGCCCCCAACCCAGGCCTGTGCCCTGGACCGGGAATCGAACCCTGACCTCCTGGTTCCTAGGTCGACGCTCAACCCCTGAGCCACGCCGGCCGGGTGATTATAAACATTTTCCGATTGAATTCTTCAGGAAGATTTCCATATTTTAGTTTCCGGCGGGCGGGGGGAGAAGCTGTAATATGCTTTCCTCATCCACTCTGTAGTCCTGAGGTCAAAACTATTAATAGTGATGTTAAAAGCATTTTGAAAAGAAAAAAAAAACAAAAAAAACAACAATAAAAAGATACGTTGGAGTCCTAGCTGGTGTGGCCCAATGGATAGAGCATCGGCCTGCGGACTGAAGGGTCCCGGGTTCGATTATGGTCAAGGGCATGTACCTTGGTTGTGGGCTCCATCCCCAGTCGGGGGCGTGCAGGAGGCAGCCAATCCATGATTCTCTCTCCTCATGGATGTTTCTCTCTCTCTCTCTCCCTCTCCCTTCCTCTCTGAAATCAATTAAAAAAAAAAAAAAATATATATATATATATATATATATATATATATACATACACACACACACACACACACACACACACACACACACACACTAATGGCCCAGTGGATTCACGCACATTGAAATAAAATTAATTAGAGGAAATATGTTAATATCGCTATTCGCCCTTTCTCTATAATACAAGGGTCAACCACATTCACGATCGACAATGACCGATCGAAACACGCGCGTGCGACTGGCGCCAGCGAGCGCTTTATATGTATCTCGCATGCGCGAGTCAACGCTTATCTTTAAATTGCCGGTGCGCGTCACATGCACTGGCCGGTCGGTCGGTCAGACGGAGGCACGGTCGGCCACTTAGCCTTTTATATATATTACTAGAGGCCCAGTGCACGAAATTCGTGCAAGAGTCGGCCTTCCTTACCCCGGCTGCCAGCACCGGCTTCCCTCCAACCACGGGCAGGCACCCGGGACCCCGGCTCCCCTAACGTCCCCGGCTTCATCCAGAAGGTCGTCCGGAAGGACATCCGGTCTAATTAGCATATTATGCTTTTATTATAGATATACTAGAGGCCCGGTGCAGGAAATTCTGGCACGGGTCGGGTCCCTAGGCCTGGCTGGCGATCTGTAGGGCAACTGGCAGGGCGATCGGATGGGGGCCCCCCGCTGGCACCCACCTTGGCTGTTCTGGCACCGGCTGCTTGCCAGCCCCGACCCCCGCTGCTGCTGCCGGTGGCCTCCCTCTGTGGGGTGACCAGCAGGGGGGGGGGGGGGTCCCCCCACTGGCACCCGCCTTAGCTGTCCCGTGGCCTGCGGGCTGGGGCAGCTTCTGCGTTGAGGGTCTGCCCCATGGTGGTCAGTGCACGTCATAGCAGCTGGTCAAGCAGTTTACGGTCTGCCCCCTGGTGGTCAGGGCACGTCATAGCGAGCAGTTGAGCGGCCTTAGCATATCATTAGCATAGTACGCTTTGATTGGTTGAACAGATGACCGGTTGACCGGACACTTAGCATATTAGGCTTTTATTATATAGGATATACTATATCATATAGGATATATATGTATATATGTGTATATATACACACACACACACACAGTGATGTTAAAAGCTTAAAATAAAACCCACATTTGAAATCATAAGAATATTAAAACACACACACACACACACACACACACACACACACACACGCCCTAAGAGACGAGACGATGACAGTCGCTAGGCATTGTCAGACCCGACACATTCGAGGGAGGACGGTCGTTGGCAACGCCTTTTCCGTAGCTACGGGGGCGGCGGCGCTCACAGGCCTCCGTGTGTTACTAGGAAGCTAGACGAGCATCATTCACCGAGCAGTCTGCTCGGTTCTTTCTCACACCGTGGAGACGGCGCTAAATATAACCTGCAGATTATGTAACTGCTTCCCGTTCCATTGTTTCTCTCCTCATTCATTTACTAGAGGCCCGTTGCACGGAGATTCGTGCAAGAATAGGCCTTCCTTCCCCTGCCTTCGCTCCTGGACGCCCGGGAGCCTGCAAGTCCTCGCTCCCGGCCGGAGTGCCGCTCCTGTATCTCCCTTCGCCGCCTGCCCTCCCCCTCATAGCACGTGTCCTGACCCCCCCGCCCAGCAGCTCCGTGCCTGCGTATGCAAATTAACCCGCCATCTTTGTTGGGTTCATTTGCATACTCACTCCCGATTGGCGGATGGGGGTCGCGGAGGCACGGTCGATTTGCATACTTCTGTTTTGTTCGTGTAGATTTTTGTTTTAAAGATCTTCTCGTCGCATCCGCCCTGAGCCGTTTCGGCGGGAAGCAATCTAAAAAGAGGGATACCTCCACGGCCCTCTGTCCTTCGTGACGTCCGAGAACCCACGCCACCCTGGGAGATAGGACTCCGTCCCCGCCATCTTGCAGGGCCATCGACGCCGTGGGTGACGTTGTAAAAGGAGAGTTTCCCCATCCAGGGCTGCACCCGGGGCGATGTAAGTGGTTTCATTGCATTTCGACGGCCCAGATTCTCCCCCCAAAAGTTTAAAAATCAAAACAGAAAGAGAGAGAGAGCGAGACAATGAGTTCCCAGTTCTAGGGGGTGGGATACAGCAAGCCAGGATCACAGAAGGCTAAATTAGCTACAGAGGTCCCCCCACGCTGAAGGAGCTCAAGACCTTCGACATCCATCAAGCCGAGGCTTTGAAACCGTATTCAATCGAGGACTGGGGGTCCCGGAGCGTGGAAGTCTAGGGTGACACCCGCCGTGCGCTGTCACCGTCCATTTCATTTCAAAAAGCGTTCCTTTCTTGCCCGGCTGGCGGACGTGGAAACGGCCCAAGTGCCCATCAGTGGGCGAGTGGATGGAAAAGGCGGTGGGGCACTTACACCAAAGGTTAATAGTGGACTAGGAATACAGATCACGCCCTGGCTGGTGTGGCTCAGTGGGTAGAGCGACGGCCTGCGGGCTGGAGGGTCCCGGGTTCGATTCCCGGTCAAGGGCACGTGCCCGGGTTGGGGGCTCGGTCCCCAGTGGGGGGCGTGCAGGAGGCAGCCGATGGGTAATTAATTCTCTCTCATCAATATTTCTATCTCTCCCTCCCTCTTCCTTCCGCTCTGAAATCAGTAAACATATAATTAAAAAAAATTGTTTTTCATTGATTTCAGAGAGCAAGGGGGAGGGAGATAGAAACATTAACGACGAGAGAGAATCATTGACCAACACGGGAACGTGCCCTTGACCGGGAATCGAACCCAGGACCTTTCAGTTCACAGGCCGACACTCTATCCACTGAGCAAAATCGGCTAGGGCAAAATTTATTTTAATAAAAAAAGAGCATCGACCTAGGAACCAGGAGGTCAGGGTTCGATTCCCGGTCAAGGGCACGTGCCCGGGTTGCGAGCTCGATCCCCAGTCGGGGGCGTGCAGGAGGCGGCCGGTCCACGATTCTCTCTCCTCGGGGATGATTCTGTCTCTCTCTCCCTCTCCCTTCCTCTCTGACATCAATAAAGATATATTTTATAAAAACTAAAAATAGCCCAGTTACAATATTTTTATATGTTTTTATTGATTTGAGAGAGAGAGAGGAGGAAGGCAGCGGGAGAGAGAGATAGAAACATAAATGAGAGCGATATCGATCGGCCGCCTCCTGCACGCCCCCCACTGGGGATCGAGCCCGCAACCCGGGCCTGTGCCCTTGGCCGGGAATCGAACCCTGACCTCCTGGTTCATAGGTTGACACTCAACCGCTGAGCCACACTGGCTAAGCCAGTTAATCTTTTTATAAAAAATATGTATTTTATTGATTTTTTACAGAGAGGAAGGGAGAGGGATAGAGAGTCAGAAACATCGATGGGAGAGAAACATCCATCAGCTGCCTCCTGCACGCCCCCCACTGGGGATGTGCCCGCAACCAAGGTGCATGCCCTTGACCGGGAATCGAACCCGGGACCCTTCCGTCCGCAGGCCGACGCTCTACCCACTGAGCCACACCAGCCAGGGTGCAAATTTGCCATTTTGGATGCTGGAATACATGGAGAGAAAGGCAGGGACAGAATTACGAGGGATAGGCAAGGGGAGATGGATGATGGATTGGTGGTTCGTCCTTTTTGAAAATAAACTCACTCGTCAGGCCGGCGTGGCTCAGGGGTTGAGCGTCGACCTGGGAACCAGGAGGTCAGGGTTCGATTCCCGGTCAAGGGCACAGGCCCGGGTTGCGGGCTCCATCCCCAGTCGGGGGCGTGCGGGAGGCGGCCGGTCCATGATTCTCTCTCCTCATGGATGTTTCTCTCTCTCCCTCCCTCTCTCTCTCTCTCTCTCTCTCTGAAATCAATAAAAATATATTTTAAAAAAGGAAGACAGCTCTAGCCAGTGTGGCTCAGTGGATAGAGCGTTGGCCTGTGGACTGAAGGGTCCCGGGTTCGATCCCGGTCAAGGGCATGTCCCTTGGTTGCAGGCACATCCCCAGTGGGGGGCGTGCAGGAGGCAGCTGATCGATGTTTCTCTCTCATCGATGTTTCTAACTCTCTCTCCCTCTCCCTTCCTCTCTGTAAAAAAATCAATAAAATATATTTTTTAAAAGAACAAACAGTGACTCCACATTTCTCTCCCCTCCCTGAATGATTTAAGAGCCTTCCCTCCGAGGGCGCAAAGAGGTTGAGAGGGGAAGGAGCTAATAGAAGCCTGATGTTTGCCGACGATCTATACGGCCGGGCGTTGCCGTGGGAAGGCTGGGTTACGAAAGCCGATGAGTAGGACGAGGGGACAGGATGTTCCTTCTAAGAATAAGCCGGAGGCCCCATCAGCATCTCGGGAACAGGTTCCCGGATGCCAGGAGTCAGGGATCCTCAGGGTCCTGAGTGGTTAAAGTGTAGCATCTTTATTTTCTTCTTTTTAAAAAAATATTTTTATTGATTTTTTTACAGAGAGGAAGGGGGAGGGATAGAGAGTTAGAAACGTCGATGAGAGAGAAACATCCATCAGCTGCCTCCTGCACGCCCCCCACTGGGGATGTGCCCGCAACCAAGGTACATGCCCTTGACCGGAATCGAACCCGGGACCCTTCAGTCTACAGGCCGACGCTCTGTCCACTGAGCCAAACCCGTTAGGGTTCTTCTTTTAAAAACAATTTTTTAAATTGATTTCAGAGAGGAAGAGAGAGGGAGAGCGAGAGAGAAACATCAATGAGGAGATAAATCTATATATATAAAAGCCTAATATGCGAATAGTCCCTCCGATTATTTGACCGTTTGACCAGTCGCTATGATGTGCACTGACCACCAGGGGGCAGACACTCCCACCGGTAGGTTAGCTTGCTACTGGGGTCCGGATGATTGGGACTGGGCGATATGGGCCAGACACGCCCTGGAGCCCTCCCGCGGTCCCTCTCCCGCTGGCCAACCTCCCGCGTCCCTCCCCGGCCCCGATCGTGCACCGGTGGGGTCCCTCGGCCTGGCCTGTGCCCTCTCGCAATCCGGGACCCCTCGGGGGATGTCGGAGAGCCGGTTTCGGCCTGATCCCGCAGGCCAGGCCGAGGGACCCCACTGGTGCATGAATCTATATATCTATATATCTATATATCTATGAACATATAATAATCTGGCCACTCAGTGTGTATCCTATAGAATAAAAAGCTAATATGCAAATGGTCCCCTTGACCAGGAGTTCGACCAGCAGGCAGGCCGCCCAACCGCCCATGTCCCCTCCCCCTGGCCAGGCTGGCCGGCCCCCACCTATGCACGAATTCATGCACCGGGCCTCTAATATATATATATATATTATATATATATATATATATATATATATATATATATATATGCATACACACACTGAGTGGCCAGATTATTATGCTTTCAGAAATCATAATAATCTGCCCACTCAGTGTATATCTATCTATCTATCTATCTATCTATCTATCTATCTATCTATATATTTAAGTGCACTGTTGGTTTCATCACTCTAAATTTTTTTTTTCTGAATAGCTAGAAAGATCTATAGACACCATTGATCCGCTCCCTACAACCCCTTTCCTGCGAGAAAAAAGGAAATATTTACCCAGAGACCTCAAAAGCGTCAGAATACGGGAATTTCGGGCAGAATGCCCGTTAATCCTCTTGTCTGTGCTCAGGCTAGCTCTGAGGGATACTTCAGAGATTTCAGTACGGACCGGCACTGTCATTCCTTAAATTTCTTTTAAAGATTACGCTTTTGACATTCTCCGGATCATCTCGTTTTCGCAAACACAGAGAGGCGTCGGCCAGGCAGTGGACAAGGCCGTGGGTTATCGCTCCTGTCACTCAACCCTGACATCCCTTCCCATAAGCCCGTGGGCCTGAGAAGCTTCCAGAAACGGGACTTGTTCCGGGAAGATACGCTTCTGGTGGTAGCTATTTTTAATACGCCGCTGGGCGTGTGCGAGACCAATGTGTTTCTATATTTTTGTCAAGAGTATTTATTATGGTTTCTGGCCAATCGTGGTGGAGTAAAGACATGTGACCCTGGCCACTGTGGGTCGAAGATGAGAGGGAATCATGGACCGGCTGCCTCCCGCACGCCCCCTACAGGGGATCGAGCCCGCAACCCGGGCCTGTGCCCTTGACCGGGAATCGAACCCTGACCTCCTGGTTCACAGGTCGACGCTCAACCACTGAGCCACGCTGGCCTGGCTAACCCATGTGTTCGACTGTCCATCTGGTAGATGGCTCGCCTTCATTTTGTATTTTGCTCTTTTTCTTGCATTTTGTCCTGTTCTTTCCTGGGGGAGCTGTTTCTTTGTCTCCTCATTTTCGCAACTTCCCTGTGTTGGTTCTTATGCATTCGATTTGCTAGGTCTCCCAGTCTTGGCCGTAGCTGACCAGCTACTTAGGTAGTAGCTGATGTTTTTTTAAAAAAAAATTTGTATTGATTTCAGAGAGGAAGGGAGAGGGTGGGGGGGGGGAGAGAGATCATGGATCAGGGCCATACAAGATTATCCCGTTGCCCTGACCGGTGTGGCTCAGTGGATAGAGCGTCGGCCTGCGGACTGAAGGGTCCCGGGTTCGATTCCGGTCAAGGGCATGGACCTTGGTTGCGGGCACATCCCCAGTTGGGGGTCGTGCAGGAGGCGGCTGATCAATGTTTCTCTCTCATCGATGTTTCTGACTCTCTATCCCTCTCCCTTCCTCTCTGTAAAAAAAAAATCAATAAAATGTATATTTTAAAAAAGATTATCCCCTTAAACATTAGCCTGTTCTATTGGGTCAAACATGGAATGGACTCGCCCCGAATGCATTGGCAGGGTCAGACCCAACGTCCCCTCAGGTGGGCGGGAGTTCGACCGACCAGTAGCTTGACCTGTCGCTATGACATGCACTGCGGCTGCCAACCGGTGGGATCCAGGCCTATCAGCCCCCCTCAACCTCCCGCAGCCCCTCCCCCTGGCTGGCCCCGCCCCTGATCGGCCCCTCCCACCCCGATCAGAGGCAGGACCAGCCAGCCAACCTCCTGCAGTCCCTCCCCCCGGCCGGCTGGCCCCTGATAGGCTGGATCACCGGCCAGGCCGTGGGACCTCACCCGTGCACAAATTCGTGCACTGGGCCTCTATCCTATCTAATAAAATAATAATATGCAAATTGACCGTCACTCCAACACACAAGACGGCTGCCCTCATGTAGACACAAGATGGCCACCACAAGATGGCCAGCAGGCGAGGGCAGTTGGGAGGGACCAGGCCTGCAAGGGAGGGCAGTTGGGGGCGATCAAGCCTGCAGAGGAGGGAAGTTGGGGGTGACGGGGCCTGCAGGGAAGGGCAGGTGGGGGGGACCAGGCCTGCAGGGGAGGACAGTTGGGGGTGACCAGTCCTGCAGGGGAGGGCAGTTAGGGGTGACCAGGCCTGCAGGGGAGGGCAATTAGGGGTGACCAGGCCTGCAGGGGAGGGCAGTTAGGGGTGACCAGGCCTGCAGGGGAGGGCAGTTAGGGGTGACCAGGCCTGCAGGGGAGGGCAGTTAGGGGCAAACAGGCTGGCAGGGGAGCAGTTAGGCATCCATCAGGCTGGCAGGGGAGTGGTTAGGGGGTGATCAGCCTGGCAGGCAGAAGCAGTTAGGGGCTATCAGGAAGGCAGGCAGGCGAGCGGTTGGGAGCCAGCAGTCCTGGATTGTGAGAGGGCAGTCGGACATCCCTCGAGGGGTCCCAGATTGGAGAGGGTGCAGGCTGGGCTGAGGGTCACCATCCCCCCCCCCTTGCACGAATTTCATGCACCGGGCCTCTAGTTTAAGTGTATTTCTCAGTGTCGTTAGGACTGAAATATGGAGGATCAGAAGGAGATAAAGATGGAGAGAAGGGGCATGCTGTGATTGTACACAGAGACTCAAATTCAGCCGTGCGAACATAGCACACCACACGGGTGTGTAATGCGTGGGGAGAAATGACACGTCTTTAAACCGGCTCATTGCTCACAGCACGCTGCACGCACGCATTTGCGATGGTTAAAGACAGACCAGACACACGGAAAAGAAGGAACGCAAACTAATGATGGAAGTTAATGAACGAGAGAAGAGGGACATGTATTCATAAAAACTCACGCTCGGTGTGAATTTGAGGGGAAAACAACCCAATATATAAGTATGAAAGACATTTTTTAAAAAAATTACAGATATCCAAAACAAGGGAGGAAAATTACATCCCGCACAACAGAGAGACAGGGAAACACTTATAAAAGACAGAAATCGTTGATGTGTATCTATTTATACGACATTTTAAAACGACAAACAAGAGCATTATTTTGGTTTTTTTACAAAAATATAAATTACAATCGGGGGGAAAAAGGAGACATATGTAAAAACTTTAGACAATAAAAAGTCTGTTAAAACTTTATGAGTATTTGTGTTGAGATTATGGGACTTTTTTATTTTTGCTTTTTACAGTTTTCCATGCTGTTTAAATGTTCTATAAATAAGGATACTTATAAACACCTGCAAAATTATAGTCAGCGCATTTTTTAAAAGAAAGAAAATGGCTGTTCTTTTCACAAATTAGATGGCAGGTGTCAGCCCGCTGTTACCACTTTATGACATGACCAATTACTTAAATTTCACTAGATTTATTTGTTCTTTTAAAATATATATTATTGATTTTTTTCAGAGAGGAAGGGAGAGGGATAGCGAGTCAGAAACGTCGATGAGAGAGAAACATCCATCAGCCGCCTCCTGCACGCCCCCCACTGGGGATGTGCCCACAACCAAGGTACATGCCCTTGACCGGAATCGAACCCGGGACCCTTCAGTCTGCAGGCCGACGCTCTATCCACTGAGCCACACCGGTTAGGGCTCACTAGATCTATTGCCTTAAATAAATATCTATAATAATAAAAGCGTAATATGCTCAGTTAGACCACACAGCCGAACGACCTTCCGGACGTCATTCCGGACGTCCTTCCAGATGAAGCCGTGGTGGTGGGGGGCCGAGGCAGAGGGGGTTAGGGGTGATCAGGCAGGCAGGTGAGTGGGTTAGGGGTGATCGGGCAGGCAGGCGAGTGGTCAGGTGTGATCAGGCAGGCAGGTGAGTGGGTTAGGGGTGATCGGGCAGGCAGGAGAGTGGTTATTGGCGATCCGGCAGGCAGGTGAGTGGTTAGGGGTGATCAGGCAGGCACACTGGTTAGGGGCGATCAGGCAGGCAGGCGAGTGGTTAGGGGTGATCAGGCAGGCAGGCAGGCAGGTGAGCGGTTAGGAGCCAGCGGTCCCGGATTGCCAGAGGGATGTCTTGACAGGGATCGGGCCTAAACCGGCAGTCGGACATCCCCCGAGGGGTCCCGGATCGCGAGAGGGTGCAGGCCGGGCGGAGGGGCCCTCCCCACCCCCCATGCACGAATCTCGTGCGCCGGGCCTCTAGTCTGTATACTATAAGGATGGGACAGATGCTATGCAACGTGTACCCATCATTTATTCATAAAGCTATTACCCGTGGAAGGAGAGAGCTATTTGTCGACGTCATGGTTCCCGAGACCTAAGAGAGGCCTTTTCCATTATTCCCCCTGAATCATTTATGATTCCTGTTTGGAGTTACCACATATTTTGAACTATAGGTTTATTGATTTCAGAGAGGAAGGAGTGGGAGAGAGAGAGAGAGAAACATCCACGAGGGGAGAGAATCATGGATCGGCTGCCTCCTGCACGCCCCCCACTGGGGATCGAGCCTGCAAACCCGGGCCTGTGCCCTTGACCGGGAATCGAACCCTGACCTCCTGGTTCATAAGTCAACCCTCAACCACTGAGCCACGGCAGCCAGGCAATATTTTTGTAATGTATAGAATGCGTATAAAAAATACTGCGTCCTTTATATAACATGCATATAAAATGGGAGCTTTAGAATTTGTATTTTAATGTTTCTAAGTACACGGTGACCTTTCAGTCCACGTTCTATGAGGGGAGTTCAAATAATTCCCTCGGACACCGGGTCCTTCCATAGCAACGTTGGGAACCTCGATTTATTTCCCCTTAAAGACTCCACAGTAGCCCTGGCCGGCGCGGCTCAGTGGATAGAGCGTCGGCCTGCGGACTGAAGGGTCCCGGGTTCGATTCTGCCCAGGCCTGGGTTGCGGGCTTGATCCCCAGCAGGGGGCGTGCAGGAGGCAGCCGATCCATGATTCTCTCTCCTCATGGATGTTTCCATCTCTCTCTCCTTCTCCCTTTCTTTCTGAAATGAATAAAGAAATATATATATATATATATATATATATATATATATATATATATATATATATATATATATTTTATTTATTTTTTTTTTTTTTAAAAAAAGACTCCACAGTAAACTCTCTCACCCTAATGAAACTTGAGAACGTGGTAGATGACAAGAGCTCGGATCAATAAAATTCATTTCTGATTCAAAACTGAACTCGAAGAGCCCGAGAAGGCGGCGGACGTGAGATTATTAGCGAGCAATCACAGCCTGGCCTTGGCTATGCACGCCCAGCGATACATAAAGGCATAACATCGGAACGATTTGTGACCGCCCCACGTAGGGGAATGGAGTGGAATAAACACAGAAGAAAAAAAAAAAAAAAAGGATTCGGCCCGGCCAGTGCGGCTCAGTGGTTGAGTGTCGACCTAGGAACCAGGAGGTCAGGGTTCGATTCCCGCTCAGGGCACTTGCCCCGGTTATGCCCTCGATCCCCAGTGGGGGGCGAGCAGGAGGCAGCTGATCCATGATTCTCTCTCCTCATGCATGGATCTCTCTCTCTCTCTCTCTCTCTCTCTCTCTCTCTCTCCCTCTCTCTTCTGGTCTGAAATCAATCAACATGTATTTTCTTTAAGAAAAAAAAAAAAATGGAATCAGAGAAAGAGCAGGGAAACCCCAGGCTTTGAAATCAGGTTGACAGGACCGTAGGACACGTGCCGAGTTAATGTGTTTCCACGGGAAACATCCCAGCGAGGTTTGGGCGCCAATATTTTGACATCTGCCAGCGATGGCAGTTGCCCGCGGAGCTCGGATGAGCCTCGTCACTGAGGCACCGCTGACATTTTATTTTTACTCCTTTCCTCACTCACGGCGAAGGCATTCCAGTATTTTCTACACAGACAGCCAGACGGCGATCAGCCCCGTCACGCCCCAGACGGGGTGTTAAAGAGGGAAGTGACAGCGCTGTGGCAGACGCCTGAGCGCATGGACACCCGTGAGAAACATAAACTTTTTTTTTTTTTTTTTTAGCTGCAGTGAGTTAAATCTCATTGTATGTTACTAGAGGCCCGGTGCATGAATTCGTGTACAAGTCGGGTCCCTCGGCCGGGCCTGCGGGATCGGGCTGAAAAACCGGCTCTCCGACATCCCCCGAGGGGTCCCGGATGGCAAGAGGGCGCAGGCCCGGCTGAGGGACCCCACCGGTGCACGATCGGGGCCGGGGAGGGACGCGGGAGGTTGGCCAGCCGGGGAGGGGCCCCGGGAGGGGTCCCAGGCGTGTCCGGCCCGTCTCACTCAGTCCCGATCGGCCGGACCCCAGCAGCAAGATAACCTACTGGTCAGAGCATCTGTCCCCTGGTGGTCAGTGCACGTCATAGCGGCTGGTCGACTGGTCTGACTGGTCGACTGTCTGCCCCCTGGTGGTCAGTGCACGTCATAGCAAGCGGTCGAGCAGCTTTAGCATGTCATCAGCATATTACACTTGGATTGGTTGAACGGCCGACCAGACCACCAATCACTTAGCATATTAGGCTTTTATTCTATAGGACTTTTTAATAAAATATTTTTCTATTGATTTCAGAGAGGAAGGGAGAGGGAGAGAGAGATAGAAACATCCACGAGGAGAGAGAATCATGGATCGGCTGCCTCCTGCACGCCCCCGACTGGGGATCGAGCCCACAACCCAGGCATGTGCCCTTGACCGGGAATCAAACCCAGGACCCTTCGGTCCGCAGGCCAGAGCTCTATCCATGGCGCCAAACCGGCCAGGGCAAATAAAATATTTTTTTTAAAAAGCAACAACAACTAGGTGGTCCTGCCTTATCATTTCCATTTCATAGGCCACCCTGCCTCCCCCGCCCCCCGCCCTCATCCGCCTGCCCCAATCCAATCGCATCTCCACGTAGCTCCATGACAGAATGCATTTCTGTTTTTCGGACATCGGGCAACTCTATAGCAAATCGATAACCCTTGATGGCGGGTTCATCCATAATAAATGCTATTCCTGGCCTAGCCACTCCGCTGTACCCTGACTAATAGCAAGTACTGGCTGGGTGTTCAAGGGAAAAAAAACAACAAATTTCTATCCTTGCACGCATTTCATACAAACACCTCTTCCCCTACAGAATACGGCTGAATGGATGACACTAACGCAAATCTCTCCGATGCTATTTTTTTTTTGTACGGACATCTGCTCCCCAAAAGAGGCAAAATTTGGAGAAATTTCCCCATGGTTGCATCAACGAATTCCACCAAGAGATTATCGAGGCCCTAGCTGGATTGGCTCAGTGGATGGAGCGTCGGCCTGCGGACGGGAGGGTCCCACGTTCGATTCCGGCCAAGGGCATGGTACCTTGGTTGCGGGCACATCCCCAGTGGGGGGCGTGCAGGAGGCAGCTGATGGATGTTTCTCTCTCATCGATGTTTCTAACTCTCTATCCCTCTCCCTTCCTCTCTGTAAAAAAATTAATAAAATATATATATTTTTTAAAAAGACACAGCCACCTTTTTTTATTTTTGCAAGAGGTAGGTTATGGGCAAGATCCTTATAACTTATCAGTGTTTCCAAACTCATTCTTTTATTAATTTTTATTATTTTATTTTTTATTGAGAAAATCTTTTGTCTAATATATTTTTATTGGTTTCAGAGAGGAAGGGAGAGGGAGAGAGAGAGAAACTACAATGATGAGAGAGAATCATGGATCGGCTGCCTCCTGCACACCCCCTACTGGGGATCGAGCCTGCAACCCGGGCATGTGCCCGTGACCGGAAATCAAACCCTGACCTCCTGGTTCCTAGGTCATTGCTCAACCACTGACTCACGTTGGCCGGGCTGATGAACAGTTTTATCCCCATTCTGCAGGTGCAGAAAATGAGGCACAGAGAGATAAATCACGTGGCTTGGACCACACATCTGTTGAAGGATAAAGGATGAGCCCAGCCTCCTGGCCCATCCTGCTATAACTCACACACATCCTATCTAATAAAAGAGTAATATGCAAATTGACCGTCACTCCAACACACAAGATGGCTGCCCCCATGTGGTCAAAGATGGCTTCCCCCATGTGAACACAAGATGGCCACCACAAGATGGGAAGGACCAGGCCTGCAAGGGAGGGCAGTTGAGGGCAATCAGGCCTGCAGGGGAGGGCAGTTGGGGGGGACCCAGACCTGCAGGAGAGGGCAGTTAGGGGCAATCAGGCTGGCAGGGGAGCAGCTAGGCATCAATCAGGCTGGCAGGGGAGTGGTTAGGGGGTGATCAGGCTGGCAGGCAGAAGCGGTTAGGGGCAATCCGGCAGGCAGGCAGGTGAGCAGTTGGGAGCCAGCAGTCCTGGATTGTGAGAGGGATCGGGCCTAAATGGGCAGTCAGACATCTCTCGAGGGGTCCCAGATTGGAGAGGGTGCAGGCTGGGCTGAGGGACACACACACACCCGTGCACGAACTTCGTGCACCGGGCCTCTAATTCTATATAATAAAAGGCCAGCGACCATCACGACCAAAAGGACCACTTGACCAGCCGCTATGAGGTACATTGACCACCTCTCGGTCCCTCCCCACCCCGGCCCGCAGGCTCTGGTCGCAGCATGGTGAACGGGGAACCACGGGGAACTGGGTGGATGGTGATGGGGTGGGACTGGGAACTGGCGATCGGGCGGAAGATGGCCCTGATGGCAGGCTAGGCCTAGGGGCCCAACCCAGGCACAATTTCATGCACTGGGCCTCTAATAATTGGATAATTATAATGATAACCATGTAAACCCCCCCTGGCTGCATACAGAGAGGAAATATGCAATCATAGACTCTGTATGTTCTCCACATGACATCAGGGAGTGAGTGGCCCAGGGCTCTGGGGGGTCAAGTGCTTGTACCACGGACTCAGACGCTCAAGAGCCGTGCTGGAATCTTCCTGAAACTGCTAACAACGCTTGGGAGGTTTCCAGACAAAATTAACGGCAAATTATCCCTCTAATTACTTGGCAGCGGTGTTCCTGATAAATTCAGTGCCTCTTTTTAAATATATACACTGAGTGGCCGGGTTATTAAGATCTCTGAACGCATAATAACCTGGCCACTCAGTGTGTATGTATATATATATTAGAGGCCCAGTGCATGAATCCGTGCATGGGTGGGGTCCGGCCAGCCTGGCCAGGGAGAGGGGACATGGGCGGTTGGCCGGCCTGCCTGCTGGTCGAACTCCTGGTCGAGGGGACCATTTGCATATTAGCCTTTTATTCTATAGGATGTACACTGAGTGGCCAGATGATTATGCGTTCAGAGATCATCATCATCTGAACACTCTGTGTTTGTGTGTATATATCTATATCTATATCTATATCTATATCTATATCTATATCTATATCTATATCTATATCTATATCTATATCTATATCTATATATATATATATATATATGAGGCCTGGTGCATAAATTCGTGCATGGGTGGGGTCTGGCCAGCCTGGCCAGGGGGAAGGGAACATGGGCAGTTGGCCAGCCTGCCTGCTGGTCGAACTCCTGGTCGAGGGGACAATTTGCATATTAGCCTTTTATTCTATAGGACTAGAGGCCCGATGCATGAAATTCATGCAAGGGGTTCGGTCCTCGCAGCCCCGGCTTCATCATGAAGTTCGTCCAGAAGGTTGTTCGGTTGTTCGGTCTAATTAGCATATTACACTTTTATTATTATAGATATACACTGAGTGGACAGATTCTTATGCGTTCAGAGATCATCATCATCTGGCCACTCAGTGTATATATACTAGAGACCCAGCGCGTACAAAATCATGCGCCCATCGCCGCTCGTAGCTCGCGCCCCGCCCTCCACGAGAGCTACTGCTCATTTGGTCGTAACAGCCACACGCCTTTTATATAAGAGATATGTTTATTGATTTCAGAAAAGAAGGGAGAGGGAGAGAGATAGAAACATCCATGATGGGAGAGAATCATGGATCGGCTGCCCCCTGCACACCCCCCACTGGGGATGGAGCCCGCAACCCGGGCATGTGCCCTTGACTAGGAATTGAACCCTGACCTCCTGGTTCCTAGGTCGATGCTCAACCACTGAGCCACGCCAGCTGGCATTTCCTCATTATTTTAATAATAGAGACCTCAATCCCATAACCACCCCTCCAGATCCATCTACAGGCCGGATCCGGGATCTCCGTATGGGTCAATTCTTGCAGGGCAGCTTGTTAGTACCTTTTTGCAAATTCTCAAATCACGACGATCATTCATTCTACCCCTACCGGGCCATCTCCAAATTATCTCATATATACTGGGTTCCTCATTGAGTGTCTGAGCCTTGGTTCTGTCAATCTGTCTGAAAAAGGTATTCTATGTATATACTAGAGGCCCGGTGCATGAAATTCGTGCACTCAGGGGAGGGGTGTCCATCAGCCTGGCCTGCACCCTCTCACAGTCCAGGAACGCTTGGGGATGTCTGACTAACAGCTTAGCGCTGCCACGGAGACGGGAGAGGGTCCCGCCACCGCCGCTGCGATCACCAGCCGTGAGCCCGGCTTCTGGCTGAGTGGGGCTCCCCCCGTGGGAGCGCACTGACCACCAGGGGGAAGCTCCTGCGTTGAGCGTCTGCCCCCTGGAGGTCACTGCGCATCATAGCGACTGGTCGTTCTGCCGTTTGGTCAATTTGCATATTGGCCTTTTATTATATCGGATCGCTGCCTACGTCCTAGTGTGACAATAGAATAAAGGAGTTAGGCATAACACTGTGAGTGCACGATACAAGTGAATCGGGTTGTAAAGCTGAATTACGTCCTTGTGGGATCCTAATTATTAAAGGGTGCCTTTGTGGGATGGGAAGCCGAGTTCATTTCCTTGAGGGAGAGAAAGAGGAGGAGAAGGAGAAGGTGGATGAGGAGGAGGATGAGGAGGAAGAGGAGGAGGAGGAGGAGAAGAAAGAGAAGGAGGAGGGAGAGGAGGAGGAAGAGGAGGGAGAGGATGAGGGGGAAGAGGAGGAGGAAGAGGAGGTGGAGGAGAAGGGGGAGGAGAGGAAGGAGGAGGAGGAGGAGGGAGAGAAAGAGGAAGAGAAGGAGGAGGAGGAGGAGAAGGTGGATGAAGATAAGGAGGAGGAGGGAGAGAAAGAGGGAGAGAAAGAGGGGGAGGAGGAGAAGAAGGAGGAGTAGAAGGTGGAGGAGGATAAAGAGGAGGAGGGAGAGAAACAGGAGGAGGAGGATAAGGAGGAGGAGGAAAAGGTGGAGGAGGAGAAGGTGGAAGAGGAAAAGGAGGAGGAGGAGAAGGTGGAGGAGGAGAAGGTGGAAGAGGAGAAGGTGGAGGAGGAGGGGGAGGGAGAGAAGGAGGAGGAGTGGGAGGGGGAGAAGTAGGAGGTGGAGGAGGAGGAGAAGGGAGAGAAGGAGCAGGAGGAGGGGAAGGAGGAGATGGATGAGGAGAAGGTGGAGGAGGAGGAGGAGGAGAAGGTGGAGAAGGAGAAGATGGAAGAGGAGGAGGAGGAGAGAGAGAGAGAGAGGAGGAGTTAGAGGAGGAGGAGTAGAAGGAGGAGGAGGAAAAGGAGGAGGGAGGAGGGAGAAACAGGAGAGGAGGATAAGAGGAGGAGGAGGAGGAGGTGGAGGAGGAGAAGGTGGAAGAGGAGAGGAGAGAAGGAGGAGGAGAAGGGGAGGAGGAGAAGGTGGAGAGGAGGAGGAGGAGGAGGGGGAGGGGGAGGAGGAGGAGGAGGAGAGGAGAGGAGGAGGAGGAGGAGGAGGAGGAGGAGGAGGAGAAGGTGGAGAAGGAGAAGATGGAAGAGGAGGAGAGAGAGAGAGAGAGGGAGAGGAGGAGAAGGAGGAGGAGAAGGTGGAGGAGGAGGAGTAGAAGGCAGAGGAGGAGAAGGTGGAAGAGGAGGAGGAGGGAGAGAAAGAGGGAGAGGAGGAGAGGAGGAGGAGAAGGAGGAGGAGCGGGAGGGGGAGAAGTAGGAGGTGGAGGAGGAGGAGGAGGAGGAGGAGAAGGAGGAGGAGGAGGAGTAGAAGGCGGAGGGGGAGAAGGAGGAAGAGAAGGCAGAGGAGGAGGAGGAGGGAGAAAAGGAAAAGGAGGAGGAGGAGGGAGAGAAGGAAGAGGAGCGGGAGGGGGAGAGGAGGTGGAGGAGGAGAGGTGGAGGAAGATGAGGAGAAGGATGGAGGAAGAGGAGAGGAGGAGGAAATGGATGAGGAGAAATGGAGGAGGAGGGAGAGAAGGAAGAGGAGAGGGAGGGGGAGAAGTAGGAGGTGGAGGAGGACGAGGCAGCCTCATCCCCTTAGCATATGGGATTGAATATTATTCGTGTACGTTTTTCATTTATTCTCCCGGGGTTCGCCTTCCTCATCCTTCCACTTAATATGCAGGCAGGCGTCCAAACCCTCCGGAATACACACACTTAGGATCACCCCCATCAACCGGGATTTGCTGAAATAATGAGTTCTAATCATACCTACGAAATGGATTAAAAGACATGAAGTATTTAGCCCGTAATTGACCAGATTAGCTAAAAATAAAATAAAATAAAATGACACAGGACGCCGTGGGTATTACGTTCCTGATTTATCGGGCCTGTGCATACATCTCGGCTCTGCGCCGCTCAAACTAAATATTTTTCACTTGATTTATAAAACCGGCTAATAAATCCGTTTCCGCTTCCCATTGAGAAACCTGCTCTTCGTGTCGACCGCGGCAGAGCAGGAGGATTTACAAACCAGAGAAATACGCCCATGAATCTTGTAAAACCAAACCAAACAAAACAAATAAACAAACCCAACAACCTTTTATTTACAAACTAGAGGCCCGGTGCACGAAATTCATGCACTGGAGCGGGGAAATCCCTCAGCCAGGCCTGTGCCCTCTCGTCAGTCAGACATCCTTCGTGTTGCCGCAGAGACGGGACAGGCCCCCACCACAGCCGTGAGCCCGGCTTCTGGCTGAGCGGCGCCCCCCCCCCTCCCCCCGTGGGAGGGCACTGACCACCAGGGTAAGCTCCTGCGTTGAGCGTCTGCCCCCTGGTGGCCAGTGCGTGTCACAGCGACCAGTGGTTCCCCTGTTGGGTCTATTTGCATATTAGCCTTTTATGATAGAGGATCCTTACCTTACCCTTGGGATGGAAACGGACGATGTAGAAACCACGATTTTCTATCCGTACGGCGTGGCCAGCACATGAAGCCCGTAATAAGCTGAACGTCACACGTTCACATTTCTTCAGGAATGGCAGCAGGGAGAGGAATATTGTTTTAGGGGAATGCTTCGCCCCGTCGGCTGTGGCTCAGGGGTTGAGCATCCCCCTAGGAATCTGGAGGGTCCAGGGTTCGATTCCCCATCAAGGGCACAGGCCCGGGTTGCGGGCTCGATCCCCAGTAGGGGGCGTGCAGGAGGCGGCCGGTCCATGATTCTCTCTCATCATGGATGTTTCTCTCTCTCTCCCTCTCTCCCTTCCTCTCTGGAATCAATAAAAAATATATAAAAAATAAGAGAGGAGGAGGAGGAGGAGGAGGAGGAGGAGGAGGAGGAGGAGGAGGAGCCACCGCCTGGCTAGTTTGGCTCAGTGGATGGAGCGTCATTCTGCAGACTGAAGGGTCCTGGGTTCGATTCTGGTTGGGGGCACCTGCCTGAGCTGTGGGCTTGGTCCTTCTTGTGGGGCGTGCAGGAAGCAGCCAATCCACGATTCCCTCTCATCATGGATGTTTCTCTCTCTCCCTCTCCCTTCCTCTCTGAAAACAACAAAAATATGTTTTAAAATTAAAAAAAAAAAAAATAAAGAGGAAAATGAGGCGGAGGAAGAGGGAGAGGAGGAGGAGGTGGAGGAGGGAGAGAAGGAGGAGGAAGAGGAGGAGGAGGTGAAGGAGGGAGAGGAAAAGGAGGAGGAGGGAGAGGAGGAGGAGGGGGAGGAGAAGGAGGAGGAGGAGAGGAGAGAGGGAGAGGGAGAGGAGGAGGAGGAGGAGGAGGGAGGAGAGAGGAGGAGGAGGAGAGGAGGAGGAGGAGGAGGAGGAGGAGGAGGAGGAGGGAGGAGGAGGAGGGAGGAGGAGGAGGAGGAGGAGAGGAGGAGGAGGGGGAGGAGGAGGAGGAGGAGGAGGAGGAGAGAGAGAGGAGAGGAGGAGGGAGGAGGAGGAGGAGGAGGATGAGGAGGAGGAGGAGGAGGAGGAGAAGGAGGAGGAGGAGGAGGTGGGAGGAGGAGGAGGAGGAGGAGGAGGAGGAAGAGAAGGAGGAGGAGGAGGTGGAGGAGGATGAGGGGACAGAAAAGGAGAGGGAGGAGAGAGAGAGGGGGAAGGAGGAGGAGAGGAGGAGGAGGAGGGAGAGAAGGAAGGGGGAGAGGAGGAGGTGAAGGAGGGAGAGGAGGAGGAGGAGAAGGTGGAGAAGGAGAAGTTGGAGGAGAAGATGGAGGAGGAGGAGGAGGATTAGGAGAAGATGGAGGAGGAGGAGGAGGAGGATTAGGAGAAGATGGAGGAGGAGGAGAGGAGGAGGAGGAGGAGGAGGTGGAGGAGGAGGAGGAGGAAGAGGAGGAGGTGGAGGAGGAGCAGGAGCAGGAGGAGGAGGAGGAGGTGGAGAAGGAGAAGTTGGCGGAGGAGAAGATGGAGGAGTAGAAGGAGGAGGAGGAGGAGAGAGAGGAGGAGGAGGAGGAGGAGGAGGAGGAGGAGGAGGAGGAGGAGGAGGAGAGGAGGAGGAGGAGGAGGAGGAGGATGGAGGAGAAGGAGGAGGAGGAGGAGGAGAAGGTGGAAGAGGAGGAGGAGGAGGGAGAAGGAGGAGGAGGAGGAGGAGAAAGTGGAGGAGAAGGAGGAGAAGGAGAAGGAGGAGGAGGAGGAGGAGGAGAAGGGAGAGAAGGAGGAGGAGAAGGAGGAGGAGGAGGAGGAGAAGGTGGAAGAGAAGGAGGAGGAGGAGGAGGAGAAGAAGGAGGAGAAGAAGGAGGAGGAGAAGGAGGAGGAGGGCGAGAAGAACTGGATGTTGACAAAGAGGCTGCCACGAGAACTGTGATACCGGCTTTCCGACGATCAAACCCAACTTGGCACCGTCCTCAGGAAACCCATTAAGGCCCGGGATGTTCTGAGAGCAGCGCCCAGCCCCGGGGGGAGCCCGCGAACCATTTTCCATGAGCGGAGGCCGAGGAGCTGGCCTGCAGCTGGGGGTGATGCTGAGGACAACGGGGCTTAAAATACCCAACACATTCCTCTCGGGAGACAAGGAAGTGGACCCCGGGCTCCTGAGTCACCCCCTTTGGCTGCACCTGCACTTTCCTTTGCAACATCTGGGCCCCCCGGGGCAGAAAAAAACACCATCTACAGAGGGACCTGCACCGCCCCCTGGGGGCCCAGAGGTGCAAATGCACGTGTGATATGGAGGAGGTTTGGCTTAGTTACACCGAGTGGCCACATGATGATGATCTCTGAATGCACAATCATCTGGCCACTCCGTGTCGGTCCTATAGAATAAAAGGCTCATATGCAAATGGTCCCCTCGACCGGGAGTTCGACCAGCAGGCAGGCCGGCCAACCGCCCATGTCCCCACCCCCTGGCCAGGCTGGCCGGACCCCACCCATGCACGAATTCATGCACCGGGCCTCTAATATGTATATATATATATATATATATACTGAGTGGTCAGATTATTATGCATTCAGAGATCATCATCATCTGGCCACTCCGTGTGTGTGTGTATATGTATGTTAGAGGCCTGGTGCATGAATTCGTGCATGGGTGGGGTCCGGCCAGCCTGGCCAGGGGGAGGGGACCTGGGCGGTTGGCCGGCCTGCCTGCTGGTCGAACTCGCGGTCGAGGGGACCATTTGCATATTAGCCTTTTATTCTGTAGGATCGACACGGAGTGGCCAGATGATTGTGCGTTCAGAGGTCACCATCATCTGGCTGCTCCGTGTAGTGCATGTGATGCAAGAATGGATGTTGGACCGGGCGTGGGTGGTGACCTCACAGGCTGTATCTCCCAAAGAGAAAGGCACTCCCCATCCCGGCCGTAAACGAAAGTCCTCTGACCCCTGAGCATTGATTCTCCCATGAAAAAAAAAAAAAAAAATAGTCCTAGCCGGTGTGGCTCAGTGGGTAGAGCACCAGCCGGTGGACTGAAGGGTCCCGGGTTCCATTCCTGTCAAGGGCTCGTACCCCGGTTGCAGGGGCCACCTGGTTGGGGCACGTGTGGGAGGCGACCCCTCGGTGTGTCTCTCTCACATCCATGTTTCTCTCTCTGTCTCTAAAAAAAAAAAAAAAAAATCAATGGAAATAATCCTGGATTGAGGATTAACAGAAATTAAAAAAAAAAAAAAAAGGACCCCCTGCACGCATAATGCGCACATAATGGCCGCTCGCCCCCTGAGGGCAGAGTACACCTGGCGCGCATAATGGTTGCTCATCCCTGAGCGCATAATGGTTGCTGGCCCCTGAGTGCATAATGGTTGCTCTCCCCTGAGCGCATAATGGTTGCTGGCCCCTGAGTGCATAATGGTTGCTGGCCCCTGAGCGCATATGGTTGCTCACCCCTGGGCGCAGAGCACACCTGGCGCGCATAATAGTTGCTCTCCCCTGAGCGCATCATGGTTACTGGCCCCTGAGCGCATAATGATTGCTCTCCCCTGAGCACATTATGGTTGCTCTCCCCTGAGCCCAGAGCAGACCATGCGCCCATCATGGCCGCTCGCCCCCTGAGCACAGAGTACACCTGGCGCGCATAATAGTTGTTCATCCCTGAGCGCATCATGGTTACTGGCCCCTGAGCGCAAAGCACACCTGGCGCACATAATAGTTGCTCTCCCCTGAGCGCATCATGGTTGCTCGCCCCTGAGCGCCGAGTACACCTTGCGTGCATCATGGTTGCTCACCCCTGGGCGCAGAGCACACCTGGCGCGCATAATAGTTGCTCATCCCTCAGCGCATTATGGTTGCTCTCCCCTGAGCGCATAATGGTTGCTCTCCCCTGAGCGCATAATGGTTGCTCGCCCCTGAGCCCAGAGCAGACCATGCGCCCATCATGGCTGCTCGTCCCCTGAGCACAGAGTACACCTGGCGCGCATAATAGTTGCTTATACCTGAGCGCATAATGGTTGCTGGCCCCTGAGCGTGCATCATAGCTGCTCACCCCTGAGCACAGAGTACACCTGGCGCGCATAATAGTTGTTCATCCCTGAGCGCGTAATGGTTGCTGGCCCTTGAGCACATTATGGTTGCTCACCCCTGGGCGCAGAGTACACCTGGCGCGCATAATAGTTGCTCTCCCCTGAGCGCATCATGGTTACTGCCCCTGAGCGCATAATGATTGCTCGCCCCTGAGCGCATAATGGTTGCTCGCCCCTGAGCCCAGAGCAGACCATGGGCACATCATGTTTGCTCACCCCTGAGCGCATAATAGTTGCTCGCCCCCTGAGCACAGAGCACACCTTGCACGCATCGTGGCTGCTCGCCCCTCAGTGTATGATAGTTGCTCGCCCCTGAGCGCATTATGGTTACTGGCCTCTGAGCGCATAATGGTTGCTCTCCCCTGAGCGCATAATGGTGGCTCGCCCCTGAGCCCAGAGCAGACCATGTGCCCATCATGGTAGCTCGCCCCCTGAGCACAGAGTACACCTGGCGCGCATAATAGTTGCTCATCCTTGAGCACATAATTGTTACTGGCCTCTGAGCACAGAGTACACCTGGCGCGCATAATAGTTGCTCACCCCTGAGCGCATAATGGTTGCTCGCCCCTGAGCGCAGAGTACACCGTGCGCGCATCATGGTTGCTCGCCCCTGAGCGCAAAGCTGACCATGCGCCCATCACGGCTGCTCGCCCCCTGAGCGCAGAGTACACCTGGCCCGCATAATAGTTGCTCATCCCTGAGCGCATTATGGTTACTGGCCCCTGAGCGCATAATGGTTGCTCGCCCCTGAGCGCATAATGGTTGCTCGCCTCTGAGCACATATTGGTTACTGGCCCCTGAGCGCATAATGGTTGCTCTCCCCTGAGCGCATAATGGTTGCTCGCCCCTGAGCGCATAATGGTTGCTCACCCCTGGTCCCTGAGCGCATAATGGTTGCTGGCCTCTGAGCGCATAATGGTTGCTGGCCCCTGAGCACAGAGCACACCTTGCACTCATCGTGGCTGCTCGCCCCGGAGCGCATCATGGTTACTGGCCCCTGAGCGCATAATGGTGGCTCGCCCCTGAGCACAGAGCAGACCGTGCGCGCATCATGGTTGCTCGCCCCCTGAGCACAGAGTACACCTGGCGCGCATAATAGTTGCTTATACCTGAGCGCATAATGGTTGCTGGCCCCTGAGCGCAGGGTACACCTGGCGCGCATAATAATTGCTCATCCCTGAGCGCATCATGGTTACTGGCCCCTGAGCGCAAAGTACACCTGGCGCGCATCGCGGCTGCTCGCCCCTGAGCGCATAATGGTTGCTCACCCCCTGAGCACAGAGCAGACCATGGGCACATCATGGCTGCTCGCCCCCTGAGCACATAATGGTTGCTCATCCCTGAGCGCATAATGGTTGCTCGCCCCTGAGCCCAGAGCAGACCATGCGCCCATCATGGCTGCTCGCCCCCTGAGCACAGAGTACACCTGGCGCGCACAATAGTTGCTCATCCCTGAGCGCATTATGGTTGCTCTCCCCTGAGCGCATAATGGTTGCTCTCCCCTGAGTGCATAATAGTTGTTCATCCCTGAGCGCATAATGGTTGCTGGCCCCTGAGCGCACATCATGGCTGCTCACCCCTGAGCACAGAGCACACCTGGCGCGCATAATAGTTGTTCATCCCTGAGCGCATAATGGTTGCTGGCCCCTGAGCGCGCATCATGGCTGCTCACCCCTGGGCACAGAGTACACCTGGCGCGCATAATAGTTGCTCTCCCCTGAGCGCATCATGGTTACTGGCCCCTGAGCGCATAATGGTTGCTCGCCCCTGAGCGCATAATGGTTGCTCGCCCCTGAGCGCATAATGGTTGCTCGCCCCTGAGCGCATAATGATTGCTCGCCTCTGAGCGCATAATGGTTGCTCGCCCCTGAGCCCAGAGCAGACCATGGGCACATCATGTTTGCTCACCCCTGAGCGCATAATAGTTGCTCGCCCCCTGAGCACAGAGCACACCTTGCACGCATCGTGGCTGCTCGCCCCTCAGCGTATGATAGTTGCTCGCCCCTGAGCGCATTATGGTTACTGGCCTCTGAGCGCATAATGGCTGCTCTCCCCTGAGCGCATAATGGTGGCTCGCCCCTGAGCCCAGAGCAGACCATGTGCCCATCATGGTAGCTCGCCCCCTGAGCACAGAGTACACCTGGAGCGCATAATCGTTGCTCATCCCTGAGCGCATAATGGTTGCTGGCCCCTGAGCGCAGAGTACACCTGGCGCTCATAATGGTTGCTCTCCCCTGAGCGCATCATGGTTACTGGCCCCTGAGCGCATAATGGTGGCTCGCCCCTGAGCACAGAGCAGACCGTGCGCCCATCATGGCCGCTCGCCCCCTGAGCACAGAGTACACCTGGCGCGCATAATAGTTTCTCGCCCCTGAGCGCATAATGGTTGCTGGCCCCTGAGCGCAGGGTACACCTGGCGCGCGTAATAATTGCTCATCCCTGAGCGCATCATGGTTACTGGCCCCTGAGCGCAAAGTACACCTGGCGCGCATCGTGGCTGCTCTCCCCTGAGCGCATAATGGTTGCTCGCCCCTGAGCCCAGAGCAGACCATGTGCCCATCATGGTTGCTCGCCCCCTGAGCGCAGAGTACACCTGGCGCGCATAATAGTTGCTCATCCCTGAGCGCATAATGGTTGCTCACCCCCTGAGCACAGAGCAGACCATGGGCACATCATGGCTGCTCGCCCCCTGAGCACATAATGGTTGCTCATCCCTGAGCGCATAATGGTTGCTGGCCCCTGAGCGCAGAGTACACCTGGCGCGCATAATGGTTGCTCGCCCCCGAGCGCATCATGGTTGCTCGCCCCCGAGCACAGAGCAGACCGTGGGCACATCGTGGTTGCTCGCCCCTGAGCGCATCTTGGTTGCTCGCCCCTGGGCGCAGAGCACACCTTGCGCGCATCCTGGTTGCCCGGTGCGTGCGCCCTGGACGCGGTTTGCTGAGCGCTTGGCGAACACGCCGGTTGAAGGGGAAACACGGCCCCGCTTTCTCAGGACCGGGGGTGGGGGGGGCCCCCCAGACTTCAAACGCTCCGCCTGCGCAGTGATTTGTTTGGAAGGACCCTGAATAGCTGCGTTTTATGGGGCGAGGAGCGCACGGGCTTTGCCAACCCCCGCCCCCACGTCCCCTTATCAAAGGAGGAGGATGCTTGCGGGGGAGGGGAGGGGCGGGGGGCATTAGGTCTCTCCCATCCGTGCTTTTCCGGGCGAAGGGGTGCCCCCCGGAAACCTTTGAGGCCCTGCCAGGGTCCCTCAGAGCCCCTCCGTCTTAGGGGTTGCGCTTCAATGAGCTCATTCACCGGCCTTTCCCACAGCCCTGACGGGGCGGGGCGGGGCGGGTTTGAGGCTCCTCGGTGCCAGAAACCGAGGCGCGAGGCTTGATGGAGAGCATTCCTGGGGCGCTGCGTCACAGAGTGGGGGAGACCCCCTGCAGGGTCCACCTTGCACCCCATTCATGGGCCCCGGAGACCCCCTCCCTCCCCTCCTTTGCATGGCATCGTCTCTGGAAGTCTTACAAGATGCGGAAAGGGATCCTTCCAGAGGGGCAAACCCTTGAAATATTGGGGGGGGGGGGGATCATTTCGGACATTCTATCCATGTCTAATCACGAAGTGGCTAAGCACTGTGATTTTTAAAAAAAAAAAAAAAATACATTTTTATTGATTTCAGAGAGGAACGGAGAGAGAAAGAGATAGGAACACCCATGAGGAGAGAGAACCATGGATCGGCGGCCTCCTGCACGCCCCACACTGGGTATCGAGCCTGCAACCTGGGCCTGTGCCCTTGACTGGGAGTCGAACCCTGACCTCCTGGTTCATAGGTCGATGCTAGCCACTGAGCCACACCTGCCAGTCCCCTTCAACTTTTTTTAAAAAATTAATTTTATTGATTTTTTGCAGAGAGGGAAGGGAGAGGGAGAGAGAGTTAGAAACATCGATGAGAGAGAAACATCCATCAGCTGCCTCCTGCACGCCCCCCACTGGGGATGTGCCCGCAACCAAGGTCCATGCCCTTGACCGGAATCGAACCCAGGACCCTCTGGTCTGTAGGCTGATGCTCTATCCACTGAGCCACACCAGCCAGGGCTAAAATATATTTTTATTGAATTCAGGGAGGAAGGGAAAGGGAGAGAGATAGAGAGAAACATCCATGATGAGAGAGAATCATGGATCAGCAGCCTCCTGCACACCCCCTCCTGGGGATCGAGCCTGCACCCCGGGCCTGTGCCCTTGACCGGGAATCGAACCCGGGACCCTTCAGTCTGCAGGCCGACGCTCTATCCACTGAGCCACACCGGTTAGGGCTCAATCTTTTCCTTTAAAAAAATACTTTTTTTATTGATTCCAGAGAGGTGGCGGGAGGGAGAGAGAGAGAGAGAGAAACATCAGTGATGAGAGAGATTCATGGATGGGTTGCCTCCTGCACGCCCCCGATGTGGGGGTTGTGGGGGGATCAAGCACACAACCCCGACTGGGAATTGAACCTTGACCTCCGTGGTTCACAGGTTGACGCTCAACCTCTGAGCTACACCAGCCAGGCGCCTGTATTTTTAAAGACGCTTTCATTCTCTTGAGCCCACCTGGTTTGAAGGTCAGCTGATTAACGGGCCATCGGCAACCTGGATCACAGAGGTATTCCATCCCCACGTGCCCGGAACACGTGTGTGTACAGCAAGCATGTCAAACTCACAGGCTCCCACGGGCCCAATAAACAAGGTTTACGTGTATGTGTCCCCCCCCCAAAAAAAAAAGCTTCAATATTCATAGTAAACGTAGGTTTATTGCGATAGAGACATGCTGAAGGCAAAGGGCTGAGGTAAACGAGTCGTCATTCATATAAAATAATAGAACACGTTAATAAAAATTAATTTTTTTTTTTCTTGAACATTCACTCACCAGACACTGAATAACGGCACAAAGGAATACGCGTCACGCAAATAAACCTGTTTTTCTCGTTCTTCGAAAGCGACGTATTTCCTGTTGCGCACGCCACACAAGTCAGTCTGAGACGAAGGACGTGGCCATCGGCTGCTAGAATATGCGCTGCTGGTATTCGTGGAGAGAAATGGTGCACCTACGTGTAAGGGAAATGAATGCCACACAATTATAGTCATCAGTCATTAGTGAACGTTGTAGTTCATTATTAATAACTAGAGGCCCGGTGCACGAAATTGGTGCACAGGGGCGGCGGGGGTCCCTCAGCCCAGCCTGCGCCCTCTCGCAGTCCAGGACCCCTCGCTCCTTACCACCCCCCATGCTCGCTGCTCCTTAGCGCTGCCATGGAGGCGGGAGAGGCTCCCGCCACCGCCGCTGTGCTCGCCAGCTCTGACCCCGGCTTCTGGCTGAGCAGCGCTCCCCCTGTGGGAGTTCACTGACCACCAGGGGGCAGCTCCTGCATTGAGCGTCTGCCCCCTGGTGGTCAGTATGCGCCATAGCGACCGGTCATTCTGCCGTTTGGTCGATTTGCATATCAGGCTTTTATGGCGATGATGCAAGTGTCCCGCCCTGACCCCTCAGCGCCAGCATATGCAAATTAACCCGCCGTGTTTGTTGGGTTAATTTGCATGCCCACTCCTGATTGGCTGGTGGGCATCGCGGAGGTACGGTCAATTTGCATATTTCTCTTTTATTAGTGTGGGTTCTATATAACAGGGCATTGCAAAAATTAAGGGGTGAAATTTGCATTAAAACGTTTCTGACATGCCGTTTAATTGGCTGGGCCGCAGTAATATTCGTTGTGGGCCATGAGTTTGACGTGCTTGGCGTGCAGGTCTGGGGTGAGGCATTGTCCGGCCCACCACACTCCACACCCACAGACCTTGCCTCCACCCACGCCAGCAGAGGAACATATTCTCCATCTACAAGAACGGGATCTCCGCTGTGGCTTTTCAAACCGGGTGCTTGGATACTGTGTCCGCTGGGGATGCATCCGGATTTCTGATGAGGGAGTTAAGAGGCGAACTCCCAACCCGCGGTGGCCAGCGGGGTGCGTGCTCATGCATGCGTGCATGATCCAGCGCACAATGAGGCGTTTTAAGACAGGGAGTCCAGGGACACGGTAATACCGGGCATTCGATGCCACTGGCCGTGCAAAGCCAGCTGAGTGATTTTTTTAAAAAAAAAAATCTCTCTTCCGTCGTATTTAGCAAATGCTTTCTGAATTCCGAGTGTGCAAAAGAGGATGGAGAAGGTGTCGGAGTGGGGACAGCTCCCGGGCAGGTTTAATTCAAGCATCCCAGGATCTCACTCACGCGTGGAGTCTAATGAACACGGTAAACGGACGAATAAAATAGGAACAGAAGCATGGGACAGACGGATGGATCTCAGAGGGGAAGGGGGGAAAGGGGCGGGAAGAGGTTAACCAAATGTGTATACGCACAGGCAGTAGCACGGTGAAGGCCTGGGCGGGTGGGGGCAGGGTCAAGGGGGTCAATGGGAGAAAGAGGGGACATCTGGAATACTTCCCACAACAAAGATACATTTAAAAATAGATGAGATAGATAGACAGATATATAGATAGATAGAAAGATAGATGATAGATAGATAGATAGATAGATAGATAGAAAGATAGATAAAAAGATGACAGATGATTGATTGTTAGATTGATAGATAGAAAGATAGATAATAGACATATAGATAGAAAGATAGATGATAGATAGATAGGTAGATAGATAGATAGATAGATAGATAGATAGATAGATAGATAGATAGATAGATGATAGATAGATAGACAGATATATAGATAGAAAGATAGAAATATAGATAGATAGAAATATAGATAGATAGAAAGATAGATAGACAATAGAAAGATAGAAAGATAGATAGAAATATAGATAGATGATAGAAAGATAAAAAGATAAATAGATGATAGATAGAAAGATACATAGATAGATAGATAGATAGATAGATAGATAAAAATAAAGATAGATAAATAGATGGAAAGATATATAGAAAGTTGATAGACAGATAGACAGATGATACACTGATAGATAAAAATATAGATAATAGACATATAGATAGGTAGGTAGAAAGAAAAATGATACATAGAAAAATAGAGAGAAAGAGAGAGAGATGGATAGCGAGATAGAGAGATATAAAGAAAGATGATCATAGATGATAGATATATATAGATAGACTGATGATAGATAGATGATAGATAGGTTATAGATAGATGATAGATGAAGATAGATGGTAGATAGGAGATAGATAGATAGGTGATAGAAGATAGATGATAGATGACAGATAGATGATAGATAGATGATAGATAGATAGATACATAGATACATAGATAGATAGATAGGAGATAGGTAGATAGGTGATAGAAGAGAGATGATAGATAGATAGATAGATAGATAGATAGATAGATAGATAGATAGATAGACATATAGATGATAGAGATGATGATAGATGATAGATGATAGGTAGATGGATGATAGAGAGATGACAGATAGATCTAACACACACAACACCTGCATGGGTATGGGGCCTGGCCAGCTCGGCACCCAGCACCCTCCCGACCTTCTTGGGCGACAATCCCACGGGTCTGCCGTCTCACCCCGAATACGCACCCACATTTCCAATGGAGACGTTTTCCTAAATGAACCTGCTGCCTCCCTCCCCCTGCCTTCGGCGCATCCTTCCGTGTAGTGTGTGCCTCTGGTGGAAAGGACTCGTGTCTGAGGACCTCCGTGAGTCCCTCAGAATCTACCTGAGGGCCAGTGACTAATTCCTACCGTTGGCTTATTGGTGCTATCGCAGCTCAAGCAATGGACTGATAATGGATCCCCTGATATCCTCTTATCTAATAAAAGAGTAATATGCAAATTGACCATCACTCCAACACACACGATGGCTGCCCCCATGTGGTCAAAGATCCTGCCCCCATGTGGACACAGATGGCCACCACAAGATGGCCAGCAGGGGAGGGCAGTTGGGGACGATCAGGCCTGCAGGGGAGGGGAGTTGGGCAGGACCAGGCCTGCAGGGGAGGGCAGTTGGGGGTGATCAAGCCTGCAGGGGAGGGCAGTTGGGGGTGATCAAGCCTGCAGGGGAGGGCAGTTGGGGGCAACCAGGCCTGCAGGGGAGGGCAGTTGGGAGGGACCAGGCCTGCAAGGGAGGGCAGTTGGGGGGGGACCAGGCCTGCAGGGGGAGGGCAGTTGGGGGCGATCAAGCCTGCAGGGGAGGGCAGTTGGGGGGGGGGACCAGGCCTGCAGGGGAGGGCAATTAAGAGCCAGCGGTCCCGGATTGCAAGAGGGATGTCCCAAATTAGCGAGGGTGCAGGCCGGGCTGAGGGACACCCCCGTCCCGTGCTCTAATTTCGTGCACCGGGCCTCTAGCTCTGTATATAAAAGCCCAAGCGATTGTTACGACAGAACCACCAGCTGCTATGATGTGCACTGACCACCAGGGGGCAGATGCTCCACACAGGAGCTGCCCCCAGCCCGCAGGCCCCGACCGCCCGATTGGGGCTGGTCCCCGGGTGGGGATGGGGACCCTGGGGTGGGTGGCTGCAGACGTGGGCGGTGAGGGCAGGAGGAGGCGGAGAGGAGGGGAGGCGAGGAACCTGTTCGGCCCTGATCGCCGGCCAGGCCTAGGGGACCCCACCCTTGCACTGATTTTGTGCACCGAGCCTCTCGTATAAAAAAAAATAAAAATAAAAGAAAGAAGGAAAAAACAGCAGCTTCCTCAGCCCGGAGCCGGGCCGCCAGCTGGCAGTCTGGCCATGCCCACCCACACCCACACGCCTGCACACGCATGAGATTGGCGGGGTTGTCCGTGCCAAGAAGCGGTTGGCATCCGTGATGGTGCGAACGCAGAGAATGGAAAGACGTTGGCGGTGTGGACGGCCGTGATCAGCCTCGCCAATCGGGGCCCCACGGAGGCGGGGCTGTGTCCTCCAGGCCCGTGGGTGAGTCCAGGCCAGCAATCGCTGAGCAGATGCAAGCGTCCTCGGACGAGACACGCCCAGCTCTCACGCTGGAGGGGAAGAGAGGGCGAGAGACAGAGAGAAACATCGATGGGAGAGAGACACATCGGCGGGTTGCCTCCTGCACCCGCCCCGAATGAGCAGGGCCTGGGGATCGAGCCTGCACCCAAGGTGCGTGCCCTTGACTGGGAATCGCACCCGGGACTCCTCAGGCTCAATGATCTAACCACTGAGCAAAGTCAGCCGGGGTGGTTTAAGGACTTTTAAAAAAACAGAAATCGCCAGGCCTGGCTGGGGTTGCACAGTGGTTGGCGTCGACCTAGGAATCAGGAGGTCACGGTCGGATTCCCGGTCAAGGGCACACGCCCGGGCTGCAGGCTCGATCCCCAGTGGGGGGCGTGCAGGAGGCAGCCGATCCATGATTCTCTCTCATCACGGGTGGTTTTTTCTCTCTCTCTCTCTCTCTCTCTCTCTCCTCCTCCCTTCTTCTTTGAAATCAATCCTATATAAGAAAGAGGTAACATGCAAGTTGACCATCACGCCCTCACAAGATGGCTGCCTTTGACCAGGCCAGCAGGGGGGTGTGTGAGGGACGATCAAACGACTGAACAGCAGGCTGCGTGGGGTGAACAGGCTGGGAGGGGGGGTGAGTGAGGGACGACCATACGATTCACCATTGATGTTTCTCTCTCTCTCTCTCTCCCTCTCTGAAATCAATAAAAATACGTATTTTTAAAAACCACCAACAGGTAGTGTGAGTGCATTAATTTGTTTTGCTACTAGACCCCGGGTCTTAGAATGGATACATGCATGTTCCCTTTGATGCCGTTAGGAAAATCGATGAGGGGTAATTTGCTGGGTTGATGTTTAATCCATTTTTTTTTAAAAAAAATCAATTAACACAACAGCACATCATCAGCTGGGAGCTCCCTGCACCTATTCTTTTTAATTTTAATTTACATTTTGATTGATCTCAGAGAGGAAGAAAGAGGGAGAGAGAGAAACATCGATGAGGAGAGAGAATCGTGGACCGGCTGCCTCCTGCACGCCCCCTACAGGGGACCGAGCCTGCAACCCGGGCCTGTGCCCTTAACCGGGAATCGAACCCTGACCTCCTGGTTCCTAGGTCAACGCTCAGCCACTGAGCCATGGGTCCAGGCTGGCCGGTGTGGCTCAGTGGATAGAGCCTCGGCCTGCGGACTGAAGGGTCCCGGGTTCGATTCCGGTCAAGGGCATGTACCTTGGTTGCGGGCACATCCCCAGTAGGGGGGCGTGCAGGAGGCGGCTGATGGATGTTTCTCTCTCCTCAATGTTTCTAACTCCCTCGCCCTCTCCCTTCCTCTCTGTAAAAAAAAAATCAATAAAATATATTTAATAATTTTTTTAAAAAAGATTAACAACAACAACAACAAAATAGCATCTTGGGTGAAAATACAGAATTCGGAAACCCGGCCTGGCTGGTTCGTTCTCGAACGAAGGTGACTTCAAGGACGCAGGCCACACGCTCCCCCCTGTCCTGAGCCCCCCCCCCCCCCCCACCGCCGAAAAACGCAATCCTCGGGGAAGATGGATCGTAGGCACGGCCGCCTGCAGACGAGATATGATTTAATAAGGGCCGTCGAGCCCACGGTGGCCCCACAGCCTACATTCTCACAGGGGAAAAAAAAAAAATCATAACGGGACAGAAGACTTAAAATCGCACGCTGCCCCGGGCAGGGACAGGAGGAATGAGCTCTAAAAAGGATGCCTTTTCCCTTCCCCGTGGCCTTGAATAATTCAGCCCATGCAGGATGCCTCCACGTGTGACTTCCACGAGCGCACACGCGTGTGAGCCAAACATTGGTGGTGAACATACGTGCGTGAGGGTAACGATGTAGCAGGACGAATCCGGTCACACACGTTCTTAGACATTCAAACTCTGCATTTTTTTTTTTATTGTGGATGTATAGGCACGTCTAGACGTCGTGCAATGGAAACTCCTTTTTTAAAAAAATAAATAGAAAGAGTGTCCGGCGGGCGTGGCTCAGGGGTGGAGCGTCGACCTAGGAACCAGGAGGTCAGGGTTCGATTCCCAGGTCAAGGGCACAGGCCCGGGTTGTGGGCTCGATCCCCAGTGGGGGGCGTGCAGGAGGCGGCCGGTCCACGATTCTCTCTCATCATCGATGTTTCTCCCTCTCCCTCTCCCTTCCTCTCTGAAATAATAAATATACACTCAGTGGCCAGATGATGATGATCTCTGAACGCATAATAATCTGGCCACTCAGTGTGTATATATATATATATATATATTAGAGGCCCGGTGCATGAATCCGTGCATGGGTGGGGCCGGCCAGACTGGCCAGGGGGAGGGGACATGGGCGGTTGGCCGGCCTGCCTGCTGGTCGAACTCCTGGTCGAGGGGACCATTTGCATATTAGCCTTTTATTCTATAGGACGGACATGGAGTGGCCAGGTTATTATGCGTTCAGAGATCATCATCATCTGGCCACTCAGTGTGTGTGTGTGTGTGTGTGTGTGTGTGTGTGTGTGTGTGTGTGTGTGTATATATGTTAGAGGCCCGGTGCATGAATCCGTGCATGGGTGGGGATCTGGCCAGCCTGGCCATGGGAAGGTTGGCCGGCCTGCCTGCTGGTCGAACTCCCGGTCGAGGGGACCATTTGCATATTAGCCTTTTATTCTATAGGATCGACACGGAGTGGCCAGGTTATTATACGTTCAGAGATCATCATCATCTGGCCGCTCCGTGTATATATTTATATATAAGTATACATTTTTTGTTGTTGTTTTTGTGTGTGTTTTTAAAATATATATTTTTTACTGATTTCAGGGAGGAAGGGAGAGGGAGGGAGAGAAACATCGATGATTAGAGAGAATCATGGATCGGCGGCCTCCTGCACGCCCCCTCCTGGGGATGGAGCCCGCAACCCGGGCCTGTGCCCTGGACCGGGAATCGAACCCTGACCTCCTGGTTCCTAGGTTGACCTTGAACCACTGAGCCGCGCCGGCCGGCCGGGCCAGATCTCTGTTTTAAACAGAGTTCGAGGAAGAGTTGGGGGGGGGGGAATGAGAAAATTACCTCGTGACACGGACATCGGCCCTGGTTTCGACGGAGAGAGAAAAACGTTGCCTTCGGTCATCTCTGCATCCTCGGGCCTGTGCCCTCGACCGGGAGTCGAACCCTGACCTCCTGGTTCCTAGGTCGACGCTCTATCCACTGAGCCACACCAGCCAGGGCCTGAATTATATCCACGTGTGCGTTCGCTTCTCGGCGTTCCCCACGCCGCCCTCTTCTGCGTTCTGCCCACGGCTCCCCGGAGAGCCCTGCTCGCAAAACGCGCAACGGCAAGTCGCCGCTGAATGAATTAATAATTCTCCTCGATGGATCCTCAGACATAAATCCGGGTCAACCCGTCCTGACGAGCGGGATGCTCAACCAGTATTTCAGGCCTTATACATAATTGAAACACGCCCACATCGCAGCGAGGGCCTGCTATCGCTCCGCAAAAATCTCTCCCCGCGAATATGAAACGGCTTTTTCGCACGAAGCCTGCGGACACCCACACGCCGGCGGATTCTCGCGTGTCCAGTTTTGGCGCGATCCTGCAGGCCAGGCCGAGGGACCCCACTGGTGCACGAATTCAGGCACTGAGCCTCTAGTGTATCTAATATTCCTAGAGACCTGTGTTGGTACTTGCGGGGGGAAAAAATAGTGATTTTTGGCCCTCACCGGTGTGGCTCAGTGGATGGAGCGTCGGCCTGCGGACGGAAGGGTCCCGGGTTCGATTCCGGTCAAGGGCACGTGCCTTGGTTGCGGGCACATCCCCAGTAGGAGGCATGCAGGAGGCAGCTGATGGATGTTTCTCTCTCATCGATGTTTCTAACTCTCTCTCCCTCTCCCTTCCTCCCTGTAAAAAATAAAAATAAAATAAAATAAATATATTTTTTTAAAAAATAGTGATTTTGTTCCATCTGGCGTGGCTCAGTGGCTGAGCATCGACCTATGAACCAGGAGGTCACGGGTTCGATTCCCAGTCAAGGGCACAGGCCCGGGTTGCGGGCTCGATCCCCAGTAGGGGGCGTGCAGGAGGCGGCCGATCCGTGATCCTCTCTCATCATAGATGTGTCTATCTCTCTCCCTCTCTCTCTGAAATCAAAACATATATTCTTTTAAAAAGCGATTTCTACTCAGATCTGCTTCGTTTTGAATGAATTCCCTTTGATTTTCCAGTAAGACACTCCCCTAACGTGAAGGGCACGAGGGATCTCAGAATTCCCAAATGGTCGGCCGGTGGAAAGATCTGGATTCAGGGATTCCGGGCAAGAATTTTCACTTTGTGGACCCAGAGCCGTTCCCCCATTTGCTTAAATCTGTGATCAGAACGGTCGGGGAAGGTCCAAACGCAACGCCCACAACCAGATGGTCTGAAAGGCTGTTTGCTGCTGGGTTTCTGGGAGGGAGGCCATTGCCCTCCGTGGGGAGGGAGGACCAGGCGGACGCGCTGTCTCGGTTTTCACTCGGAAAAGACAGGTGCGGCCCGAGGGCTGGCGTGGATCCCACACGGAGGCAGATCCGTGTCGCTCCGTGTCAAGGAGCCGACGGCCTTTGCTCCCGGCTGGAAACATGTCACAACGTACAGATTTCAAAAAACCAACAGGTGGGAGCCTGGATGGGGTGGCTCAGTGGTTGAGCATCGACCTAGGAACCAGGAGGTCAGGGTTCGATTCCCGGTCAAGGGCACAGGCCCGGGTTGTGGGCTCGATCCCCAGTAGGGGGCGTGCAGGAGGCGGCCGATCCGTGATTCCCTCTCATTGTGGATGTTTCTCTCGCTCTCCCTCTCCCTTCCTCTCTGAAATATCCTATATAATAAAAGCCTAATATGCTAAGTGTCCGAACATTCATTAGCAACGTTCGACCCGTTGCTATGACGTGCACTGACCACCAGGGGGCAGAAGGTCGACCAGTAGACCCGTTGCTATGACGTGCACTGACCACCAGGGGGGGGCAGAAGGTCAACCAGTAGACCCGTTGCTATGACGTGCACTGACCACCAGGGGGCAGAAGGTCGACCAGTCGACCCGTTGCTATGACGTGCACTGACCACCAGGGGGCAGAAGGTCGACCAGTAGACCCGTTGCTATGATGTGCACTGACCACCAGGGGGCAGACGCTCCAACTGGTAGGTGAGCTTGCTGCTGGGGTCCGGCCGATCGGGACTGAGCGAGATGGGCCAGACACGCCCTGGAGCCCTCCCGCAGTCCCTCCCCGGCTGGCCAACCTCCCGGGTCCCTCCCTGGCCCCGATTGTGCACCGGTGGGGTCCCTCAGCCTGGCCTGCGCCCTCTCACAATCCGGGACCCCTCGGGGGATGTCGGAGAGCCAGTTTTGGCCCTCCCCGGTTTCGGCAGGCCAGGCCGAGAGACCCCACTGGGGCACGAATCCATGCACCGGGCCTCTAGTAAAAAAATATTTTTAAAAAATTAAAAGCGACGTCATAGCGACTGTTCAACCGGTTGACTGTCTGCCCCCTGGTGGTCAGTGCACATCATAGCAACCGGTCAACTGTCTTTTTTTTTTTTTTCTTTTTCTTGAATGAACACATGGCATTTGGAGTTTAGGAGAGGGTTGAGAGAACATGCATTTATTGGTGGAGTTTCATTTAAGTCCATTTATGGTTTGTTTGTTTTTTAGGATGAAGTAAGGGGGGAAGGTGGAGAAGTTTGTTTTGTGTTCTAGGACTGAATCTAGGATATTATGGTCCCTCGTTGTCTGTGGACAAAAAGGAAGGCATCCGATTCCTTCTTTATTTTTTAAAAATATGTTTCTCTTGATATCAGAGAGGAAGGGAGAGGGAGAGAGAGAGAGATAAACATCCATGATGACAGAGAATCATGGATCGGCTGCCTCCTGCTCGCCCCCTACTGGGGATCAAGCCCACAACCCAGGCATGTGCCCTTGACCAGAATCGAACCCGGGACCCTTCAGTCTGCAGGCCGATGCTAATCCACTGAGCCACACCAGCTAGGGCCACCACCTATTTTTTATGTTTTTATTTTATCTTTTTATTTTATTTTATTTTATATTTTATTTTATCTTATTATTTTATTTTATATTTTATTTTATTTTATTTTATTTTATTTTATTTTATTATTTTTTATCAGAAGGGAGACGGAGAGAGAGAGAGAGAAACACCCATGAGGAGAGAGAATCATGGATCGGCTGCCTCCTGCACACCCCACACTGGGGATCGAACCCATGACCCAGGCATGTGCCCTTGACTGGGAATCGAACCCTGACCTCCTGGTTCCTAGGTCGACGCTCAACCACAGAGCCACGCCCGCCGGGCTATAGCTATTATTTTCCCATCTTTTCGTACCGAGCGGATTCTAAGGGATGGAGTTCTTTATTTATATTTGGTACATATTTTTCCCCCCCTGAATATTGAGAATAGATGTTTGCATTAAGCTAGCTTGGCAGTGAGTGGTGAGCTCAAAAATGCATAAATTATGATCGTCCTCCTACATAAATCTTGTTGTAAATCGACAATTCCTTCAGGATCAATTCCAAAGGATGGACATATTATATCATTTCGGGTGGCGTCTCGATGTCCAATTTGGGGCCAAGAGACCCATTTCGCGCCCCCATTTCAGGCCCTAACGTCTGACAGGAATTGTCCAGGACAACGTTAACGAGATCGATTAGCGTTACTCCATCGTCCTCTGAGCACCCATGTGTTCTGTTAGAAAAACCAAGCAATTAAGGGGATTATTGATCACTGTGGGTGACCATCTAAATGCAAATTTCATCCATAAGCCTCATCCATCGCCTCGAGAGCCGTAGCTGCCGGTAAAGGGTGGTTAACTAATACAGATTTCAACACACGGGCATGGCTTGCAAAACTGAACAAATGTTGATTTTGTTGTTGTGTTGTTGTTGAGCTTTTGAACGGAAAGAAAACATGTTCACGAAGAAGAGGAAGAAGAAGAAGGAGAAGAAGAAGAAGAAGAAGAAGAAGAAGAAGAAGAAGAAGAAGAAGAAGAAGAAGAAGAAGAAGAAGAAGAAGAAGAAGAAGAAGAAGAAGAAGAAGAAGAAGAAGAAGAAGAGAAGAAGAAGAAGAAGAAGAAGAAGAAGAAGAAGAAGAAGAAGAAGAAGAAGAAGAAGAAGAAGAAGAAGAAGAAGAAGAAGAAGAAGAAGAAGAAGAAGAAGAAGAAGAAGAAGAAGAAGAAGAAGAAGAAGAAGAAGAAGAAGAAGAAGAAGAAGAAGAAGAAGAAGAAGAAGAAGAAGAAGAAGAAGAAGAGAAGAAGAAGAAGAAGAAGAAGAAGAAGAAGAAGAAAGAAGAAGAAGAAGAAGAAGAAGAAGAAAGAAGAAGAAGAAGAAGAAGAAGAGGAGAAGAAGAGAAGAAGAAGAAGAAGAAGAAAGAAGAAGAAGAAAGAAGAAGAAGAAGAAGAAGAAGAAAAATGACAAGTGACTCTCTACATTCCTTGGGCATCATCTGAAACTACCGGGAAAACGAAATAGCGTGTTGCTCTTAAACGGTTGAGTCTGGCGTGGAATCAGATAAAGGGAAAGCCGTCCAATGCAAGAACTCACAGCTCCATCCTTTGGAATTGATCCTGAAAAAATCGTCACATTTACAGCAAGATTTATGTAGGAGGACGATGATAATTTTGCGCGTAGAAATGAAAACCAGAAACCAGGGCCAACACTCCCCAAAATCACAGTTTCTTTCTTTTTTTTGGATACATTTTTGTGGCCACTGAAATGCAGATGAATATATCCTACTGGAGGCCCCGGTGCACGAATTCGTGCAGGGGTGGGGTTCCGGCTGCCCTGATCCCGGCTGATTGGGCCGGGGCCAGCAGGGGGACGGGATGCGGGAGGTAGGCGGGCTGACCTCGCCCCCAATCGGGGTGCAGGGCCCAATCGGGGGCGGGGCTGGCTGGGTGAGGGGCTGTGGGTGGTTGGCCAGTTGCCTCACTCCTGATTGGGGTAGGGGGGACAAATCAGGGGTGGGGCTAGCCCCAGGAGGTATGGGCTGCAAGAAGTTGGCCGGCTGGCCCCGCCCCCCCCACCCCCGGTCGAACTCCGGGGCGAATTCCCGGTCTAGGGGTCAATTTGCATATTAGCCTTTTATTATATAGGATTGGAATTTTTTTATTTTTTTTTTGGAAAATGCAGCAATACATTGCTAAAGTGGGATGCGAAGGTCAATGCATAGTATGATGCTAAATTTGTCCACATTTCATGAAATATGCATGCCAGCCGAAACCGGTGTGGCTCAGTGGATAGAGCGTCGACCTGTGGACTGAAGGGTCCCAGGTTCGATTCCGGTCAAGGGCATGTACCGTGGTTGCAGGCACATCCCTGGTGGGGGGTGTGCAGGAGGCAGATGATCCATGTTTCTCTCTCATTGTTGTTTCTAGCTCTCTATCCCTCTCCCCTCCTCTCTGTAAGAAATCTATAAAATATATTTTTTAAAATTATATATAGAGATTATATATATATATACACACACACACACATTCACATATATAAACATATATTTTAATTTCATTAAAAATAATGGGCAAAAGCACTAGCCAGTTTGGCTCAGTGGATAGAGCGTCGGCCTATGAACTGAAGGGTCCCGGGTTCGATTCCAATCAAGGGCACAGGCCTTGATTGCAGGCTCCTCCCCAGCCTGGGCCCCGGTCGGACAGCGTGCAGGAGGCAGCCCATCAGCGTGTCTCTCACACATCGATGTCTCTCTCTGTCTCTCCCTCTCCCTTCCACTCTCTCTAAAAAAAAAAAAAATCAATGG
Organism: Ia io; assembly: GCA_025583905.1. Lineage (NCBI taxonomy): Eukaryota > Metazoa > Chordata > Mammalia > Chiroptera > Vespertilionidae > Ia > Ia io. The sequence continues at coordinate 4,141,695 of JAJQQW010000001.1, forward strand.
AAAAATATCCTTGGATGAGGATTAACAAAAGTAAATAAATAAAAATGCTTGGTTTATAAAAATAAAAATAAAAAAATATATATCCTCCAGTGAGGAATAACAAAACAAAACCAAAAAAAATGGGCAACATATTTGAAACAAATAGGAAGAATCTTAAAGACAGGAACTTGTGACTGGAGGTACACATGTACATTATATACACGGGGTGGCCAGACGATGATGCTCTCTGAACGCACAATCATCTGGCCGCTCCGTGTCTGTCCTATAGAATAAAAGGCTAATATGCAAATGGTCCCCTCGGCCAGGGTTCGACCAGCAGGCAGGCCGGCCAACTGCCCATGTCCCCTCCCCCTGGCCAGGCTGGCCGGACCCCACCCATGCACAGATTCATGCACCAGGCCTCTAATACACACACACACACACACACACACACACACACACACACACACTTACTGAGTGGTCAGATTATTATGCATTCAGAGATCATAATAACCTGGCCACTCAGTGTGTAGATAGATAGGTAGATAGATAGATAGATAGATAGATAGATAGATAGATAGATATTAGAGGCCCGGTGCATGAATTTGTGCATGGGTGGGGTCCGGCCAGCCTGGCCAGGGGGAGGGGACATGGGCGGTTGGCCGGCCTGCCTGCTGGTCGAACTCCCGGTCGAGGGGACCATTTGCCTATGAGCCTTTTATTCTATAGGACAGACACGGAGCGGCCAGATTGTTATGCGTTCAGAGATCATCCTCATCTGGCCACTCCGTGTGTATATACACTAGAGGCCCGGTGCATGAAATTCGTGCACAGGATGGAGGTGTCCCTCAGCCCGGCCTGTGCCCTCTCACAATCCGGGACCCCTCGGGTAGGGTCCCTAGGCCTGGCCCGCGATCAGGGCCTATTGGGGTTTTCCTTCCCCGGCGGCCGGCAGCTGGCCCCACCCCCACCGCTGCCACTGCTTGCCACCTGTGCGGGCTAGTCCCCCCTCCCCCACCACTGGTCACCTCCCTCTACGGGCGACAGGCATGGGTGCTTGGCTGGCCTGAGCCTCCCTCTGCGGCGTGATCATGGGGCGATGGCAGGGCCCCCCCAACCAATCACATCGCACCCGCCTTGGCTGGCCTGGTGCCAGAGCGTATCATAACGTGGTCTTCCGGACGGTCATTCTGCTGTTTGGTCGTCCGGTCGATTTGCATATTAGGCTTTTATTATATAGGATATGACATTTTATTGAAGAAAAATCAGAAAAACCCTAATTAGTCCATTTTTATTATTTTTTTAGTGTATTTCATTGATTTTTTTACAGAGAGGAAGGGAGAGGGAGAGAGAGCTAGAAACATCGATAATGAGAGACACATCCATCAGCTGCCTCCTGCACGCCCCACCTGGGGATGTGCCTGCGACCAAGGTACATGCCCTTGACCGGAATCGAACCCGGGACCCTTCAGTCCACAGGCTGATGCTCTACCCACTGAGCCACACCGGTCAGGACCTACTTAGCCCATTTTTAAAGGGCTCCAGCCATTACTCTCCAACCATAGAGATAAGAACTGTCAAATTTATCTCAGGCTCAGCCCATCCCAGTCACTAAATACTAATGATGCCTGATTGCATCTGTGTTCACAGTCAGATCGATGACCCTCATACATGGATACATCATAATTAATTCCCCCATACCTAGCATCGGACAGGAAATCCATGTGACCACTTGGTGAGTATTATGATTATTTCTAATATATTTCTATTGATTTCAGAGAGGAAGGGAGATGGAGAGGGAGAGAGAGAGAGAAGAATCCGTGATGAGAGAGAATCATGGACCGGCTGCCTCCTGCACGCCCCCTCCTGGGGATGGAGCCCGCAACCCGGGCCTGTGCCCTTGACCGGGAATCGAACCCGGGACCCTTCAGTCCGCAGGCCGACGCTCTATCCACTGAGCCACACCCAGCAGGGACGACTTTGGGATGATAAACTGCCTTGCCCGTGGGTTACGCTCCCGTTTCCGATATATTTTGGGGGACGAGTTAAAATTCCTAAAATTACGCTTGGGGGACAAGTTGAACACGCGGCTGAGGCTTTTATTATATTTCCAAATGGCCCACCAGAAAGGTTACACCAAGGCATTCTGGGTATTGAAGAGTAGGCTCTTTGCCACCTAAGACTAGCCCACACGTCCTACTATTCATTATTTACATTTTATTCGCTTACTTTATTACTCATCCTTTGAAAGGCTCATGAAAGAGATGGATGTAGTGTCTCGCTATCAGCATTTTTGTTTACTGGTGAGTTTGAGCTTTTATTCGTAGGTTTACGGGGGCTCTCTAAAGGCTTACTGTTCTTTTTATTGGGTTTATTGGGGTGACATTGGTTCATAAAAGCATATAGGTTCCAGGGGTACAGTTCTATAACACACCCGCCGTGTACTGTGTTGCGTGTTCGGCCACCCCAACTCAAGTCTCCTTCCATCATCATAAATGCGTTTGTCAGCGTTTTCTCAGCCCTAGCCAAAGTTCAATGTCCTAATATTTTTTTTTTCTATTCCTATTTTCAAATATCTATTTTATAGGTTGATTTCAGAGAGCAAGGGAGAGAGAGAGAGAGAGAGAGAGAGAGAGAGAGAGAGAGAGAGAAACATCCATGATGAGGGAGAATCATGGACCAGCTGCCTCCTGCACGACCCCTACTGGGGATCGAGCCCACCACCCGGGCATGTGCCCTTGACCGGGGAACGAACCCTGACCTCCTGCTTCCTAGGTCGACACTTAACCACTGAGCCATGCTAGAGAGGCCAATTTTATAATTCTTTTTTTTTTTAATATTTTTTTATTGGTTTCAGGGAGGAAGGGAGACGGGTCGAGAGAGACAGAAACATCCATGATGAGAGAGAATCAAGCATCAGCACGATTAGGCTTTTATATATATAGATGTATCTGTATATATTTGTATATAGATATATATGCTATGCAGAGATCTTTTTAAAATATATCTTTATTGATTTCAGAGAGGAAGGGAGAGGGAGAGAGGGAAACATCAGCGATGAGAGAGAATCATGGACCGGCTGCCTCCTGCACGCCCCCGACTGGGGACGGAGCCCGCAACCCGGGCCTGTGCCCTTGACCGGGAATCAAACCCTGACCTCCTCGTTCCTGGGTCGATGCCCAACCACTGAGCCACCCCGGCCGGCCTCAGAGACGTATCTCGTTGGGGTGATGTGTGGGGTGGGGTATCTGGGGGGCCTGCATTGCCATCCCGGCTCCCTGGCTGCATTGTCACACGGACAGGTCTGCACGGGACGAGCCAGACATACCCTGAGCGAGGAGTCCCTGCTGTGCATTCTCGATGCTGGACTTTCTATTCATCTTCAAAGGCGGGGGGGCCTCCTGTGCCAGGCTCTGCCCCCCCCCCAAACCTCCCCCCTTTGCTCCCTCGGATCTTGTGCAAAGACCTGTCCGCGGAGTTGACACCCTTTATGAGATAATGACCATTCAGGAGGAGACATTCGCAGGTGCCTTTTCCTCTCTGCCGTCTCCACGCCTCCTCTGACAGCTCTGAGCCCCGGAAAACGCTGTTTCTGTCATGAAATCTGTCGTGTGGAGCGAGGCAAACACAGCCCCACGGGTGGGCCTGACCGTCAAGGCCTGTCCGCTGACCTTTTCAAATGTCCCCTCCTCGGGGGCGGGGGGGGTGCCCACAGGGGCCGGCATTCCTCTCCCTCCTGCCAGGATGCATTTTCTCGTCCTCGATGCATCCAGGTCGGTGCAGGATTCTGGTCACACCTGTCTCCCCCCACCCCATCCCCACCCCACCCCACCCCACCCCACGCAGCCACCCCGGCTTGACCAGGATTCATCCCTCTCATCTCACTGGTGTCCAGCTCAGACACTGGGTGGGCCCATCACATGCCTGCTGATAAGGAGGGGGTGGGGTCCCCTAGCCGGTGTGGCTCAGTGGATAGAGCGTCGGCCTGCAGACTGAAGGGTCCCGGGTTCGATTCCCGGTCAAGGGCACATGCCCGGGTTGTGGGCTCCATCCCCCGTGTGGGGCGTGCAGGAGGCAGATGATGCAGGATTCTCTCTCCTCGTAGATGTTTCTCTCTCCCTCTCCCTTCCTCTCCGAAACCAATAAAAATATATATTTTTTAAAATATATTTTATTGATTTTTTTACAGAGCGAAAGGGAGAGGGTCAGTGAGTTAGAAACATCGATCAGCTGCCTCCTGCACACCCCCTACTGGGGCTGTGACTGCAACCCAGGTACATGCCCTTGACCGGAATCGAACCCGGGACCCTTCAGTCCGCAGGCCGATGCTCTAACCACTGAGGAAACCCAGCCAGGGCCCCTGCAGGAACTTTGGTTGGAAAGAGTGAGCCACACCTGGGACCTCAGGACTTAGGGGAGATGGAGCCCCCTCTCCTGGGACTCCAGGACTTAGGGGAGATGGAGCTTCGTCACCTGGGACCTCAGGACTTAGGGGAGACGGACACCCTGCTGATAACCCTGACTGGCCCCCTGGTTGATCAGCACAGGTTAAAGGTGAAACACTGGTGAAGCTTCAGTTAATGAGTCCTTCCATCCCCCAGCTGGTGTGGCTCAGTGGATAGAGCGTCGGCCTGCGGACGGAAGGGTCTCGGGTTCGATTCCGGTCAAGGGCACAGGCCCGGGTTGCAGGCTCCATCCCCAGTCGGGGGCGTGCAGGAGGCAGCCGGTCCGTGATTCTCTCTCCTCATGGCTGTTTCTCTCTCTCTCTCTCTCTCTTCCTTCCTCTCTGAGATCAATAAAAATATATGTTTTAAAAAACACAAATTTTCATAAAGGAAGAAACAGCGTGTGAGATGGAGTTCTGAGGGGAGGTGTGGGGTGTGGGTGTTTTTTCTTGTTTTTTTTTTGGGGGGGGTTTTAAATATATTTTACTGATTTTTTACAGAGAGGAAGGGAGAAGGATAGAGAGTCGGAAACATCGATGAGAGAGAAACATCGATCGGCTGCCTCCTGCACGCCCCCCACTGGGGATGTGCCCGCAACCAAGGTCCATGCCCTTGACCGGAATCGAACCCGGGACCCTTCCGTCCGCAGGCCGACGCTCCATCCACTGAGCCACACCGGCTAGGTCGCGAACACGTTTTAAAATTCCAAAATGTGGGTAATTCCACAAGACAACCTCGAGAATGCCTTCCTGAAATGAATCAGGAGCCCAACCTAAAGAACAATGTGAATTTTTTTAAAAAAATAAGATTATTTCATGAAAAGGCGAGACACACGTGTATATTAGAACAGTGGTGTTTGGAGGGGGGACAAACATGTTGGGTCTTTTTTTTTGTTTGTTTTCACATATTTTTATTGATGTCAGAGAGGAAGGGAGAGAGAGAGAGAGAGAGAGAGAGAGAGAGAGAGAGAGAGAGAGAGAGAGAGAGAAACAGCCGTGATGAGAGAGAATCCTGGACCGGCTGCCTCCTGCACGCCCCCGACTGGGGACGGAGCCCGCAACCCGGGCGTGTGCCCTTGACCGGGAATCGAACCCGGGACCTCCTGGTTCCTAGGTTCACACTCAACCCCTGAGCCCCGCCGGCCGGACTGGCGTTCAGTTTTACAAATAATGCAATTTATTTTGTGGAAATCTGTAAATAACGTGGTTGTAGCATTCTCTCTCTCTCCGTCTGTCTCACACACATAGAACTCTAAGCTTTCATTCCTATGCATACAAATCACGCGTGGCATCTGCTCCGAGGGTGGTATTTGGAATGTCAGAGACGTAATTTTTTGAGAATCTCTTATTCTGAAAGAGGATATACATTGGAAATCCATTACATTGATGAGGCTGCATTTACTCCTCAAATAGGCCATCGAGACGAAAATACCGCCAGGGAGATTAAACATAACACACCTCCGTGTGATTGGAGAGGAGGGGGAGGATGTTAAATTGCACACCAAACCTCAGTAAAAATGAGGAGGGATGGGACCCCGGGAAACCTTCATTCCTCCCCTCGAACCTGATTCTTTTTTTTTTTTTTTTCAATCCTCAACTCCAGGTATTTGTCCACTGATGTTTAGAGAGAGCGGAAGAGAGAGGGTGAGACTGAGAGAAACGTCGATGGGAGAGAGACCCATCGATGGGATGCCTCCTGCACGTGCACTGACACGGCCGGGAGGAGCCTGCAACCGAGGTACGTGCGTGCCCTTGACCGGAATCGAACCCGGGACCCTTTGACCCACAGGCTGACACTCTAGCCACTGAGCCAAACCAGCTAGGGCGAAGGTGATGTTGATACACCGTGAATCCTGAAATCAGTAACAAAATATTTTTATATATATAAAAAAAAAAAAAAAACTAGTGGCCTGGTGCATGAAATCTGTGCACGGGGGGAGGTGGGGTGGGGATGTGTCCCTCAGCCCGGCCTGCACCCTCTCCAATCTGGGACCCCTCGGGGGATGTCCGACTGCTGGGTTAGGCCTGGTACCTGTGGGATCGGGCCTAAACTGTCAGTCGGACATCGCTCTCGCAATCCGGGACTGCTGGCTCCTAACCACTCACCTGCCGGCCTGCCTGATCACCCCTAACCACTCTCCCTTCCAGCCTGCTCACCCCCAACGGCCCCCCTGCTGGCCTGATCGCCCCCAACTGCCACCCCACGGGTCTGCTTGCCTCCAACTGCCCCCACTGCCAGGCTGGTCGCCCCCAACTGCCCTTCCTTCCTGGCCTGATCACCCCTAACTACCTGTGCCTCGGCCCCGACACCATGGCTTTGTCCGGAAGGTCTCCCGGAAGGTCTCCCAGTGCTAATTAGCATATTACCCTTTTATTAGTATAGATAATCCAGCCCTGGTTGGTGTGGATCAGTGGATAGAGCCTCGGCTTGCAGACAGAAGGGTCCTGGGTTCGATTCCGGTCAAGGTCACATGCCCAGGGTGCAGCTTGGTCCCCAGTAGGGGCCGTGCAGGAGGCAGCCGATCCATGATTCTCTCTCCTCATCGATGTTACTCTCTCTCCCTCTCCCTTCCTCCCTGAAATCCATAAAAATATATTTTTTAAAAAATAAATAATCCAGTTATTATGGGAAGATTAAGCTGGTAAAACCACCTTCCCACAGAGCCCAGGTCAAGATATCAAAGACGACATCAATAATTGGCCCGGAAAACAAGATTAAAAAAACACACAAAACGTAGGCGGTTTCTATGGTGTGAAGGTGTCCCAGCTTTTTTATCCACGCAGCGACCGGTGGGCCCTGGGGCTGCTTCCATATCTCTGCTAATTGCCAATAACGCTGCCATGAACATAGGGCTGCATCTGTCTTTTTGAATGAGCGTTTCACAAGATGGCCAGCAGGGGCAGGCAGTTGGGGGTGATCGGTCAGGCAGGGGAGCAGTTAGGTGTCAATCAGGCTGGCAGGGGAGCGATTAGGGGGCTATCAGGCTGGCAAGCAGACAAGTGGTTAGGAACCAGCGGTCCCGGATTGTGTCTGCTGGATCGGGCCTAAACCGGCAGTCGGACATCCCCCGAGGGGTCCCAGGTTGGAAAGGGTGCAGGCTGGGCTGAGGGACACCCCCGCCCCCCGGTGCACAAATTTCGTGCACCAGGCCTCCAGTCGAAAAGATAAGGGAGAATAAGTATTCTGGGGCAGCCTCCATGGAAACCAGCATGGAGTTTCCTCAGAAAAATTAACAGAGGAACAACCATTGGACCCAGCGATCCCACTTCTAAGAATACATCCTAAGAAACCCCGAAACACCCGTCAGAAGGAATGCATGCGCCCCTATGTTCACAGCAGCACCATTGACAACCGCTAAGATCTGGAAACAGCCCGAGTGCCCATCCGTAGACGAGTGGATAAAACAGCTGTGGTCCAGCGACACTGTGGAATACTACGCAGCCCTGAAAAAGGAGGGTCTCTTACCCTTTGAGACGGCACAGAGGGACCTGGAGAGTATGATGCTAAATGAAATAAGTCAGTCAGAGAAAGACACGTATCCCATGATCTCACTCATTTGTGGAATCTAATCAACAATATGAATTGACCTGCAGGGGAGGGAAGATGGGGGCGATCAGGCCTGCAGGGGAGCAGTTAGGTGCCGATCAGGCTGGCGGGCAGGCGAGCAGTTAGGAGCCATCAGTCCCGGATTGTGACTGCTGGAACGGGCCTAAACCGGCAGTCGGACATCCCCCGAGGGGTCCCGGATTGGAGAGGGTGCAGGCTGGGCTGAGGGACACCCCACACCCCCAGTGCACGAATTTCATGCACTGGGCCTCTAGTTTATAAAAAGAACCGTGTTAACTTCAGAGCTTAATAAAGCTGGTGTTGCATTGCAAGCAGAGACGATTCTTCAAAAAGCCACCCAGTCCCTGGAGGTGCGAGCTGTGACTCAGGGACACGTGTTTTTGCCCAAAATGAGCAACGCAAAGCCGTGCGAAAGACACGCTTCTTCTCGGCCCCGTGCCGTTAATCACCCGCCCGCTCCCGGGCCGGGCACGAGACCCCCCGCTTTCCTAGCCGTGGAGAAAACGCGTGAGCAGCCGCTGAGCCATTCTGGTTGGTCAGCCGATGACGTCTGTGATTTATCAGCCGATGGTGTTTGTCCGTCTTTCTACCGATGGCTGACGAATTCAAAGGCCTTAAGAGACTGGACCCCTTCTTCTCTGAAATCTATAAAAATAAAAATTCTTTTGAGGATAAAAAAAAAAAAAATTTTTTTTCTGGAATCAACAGCCAGAGTGGGACATACAACTGAGTGGCCAGATTATTATGCGTTCAGAGATCATCATAATCTGGTCGCTCGGTGTCTATCTCCATCTCCATCTCCATTTCCATCTATCGCAGGCGTCCTCAAACTACGGCCCGCGGGCCACAGGCGGGTGTTTTTGCCCTTTTGTGTTTTTTACTTCAAAATAAGATAGGTGCTGTGTGCGTAGGGATTTGTTCATAGTTTTTTTTTTTTTAAACTATAGTCCGGCCCTCCAACGGTCTGAGGGACAGTGAACGGGCCCCCTGTTTAAAAAGTTTGAGGACCCCTGATCTATATCTATATCTATATCTATATCTATCTATATCTATATCCATCTATATCTATATCTATATCTATATCTATATCTATATCTATATCTATATCTATCTATATCTATATCTATATCTATATCTATATCTATATCTATATCTATATCTATATCTCTCTATATCTATGTCATCAGCTATATCTATATCTATTTTTTAATCCTCACCCGAGGATTTTTTTCCCATGGAGTTTTAGGGAGAGAGTGGAAGAGAGAGGGAGAGACAGAGGAACATCCATGTGAGAGAGACACGCCCCAACCAGGGCCTGGGCCGGGGAGGAGCCTGCAACCCTGGTACCTGCCAGGCCTAGGGACCCTACCCGTGCACGAGTTTCATGCACCGGGCCTCTAGTAAAAAAAAAAAAAATAAATAAATAAATAAAAACCAATGGAAAAATACCCTCGGGTGAGGATTAACAAATCCATATCAGCACGGTGGGCGCTCTCTGTCTGTAGCGTGGGCCTTTAAATAGGAGCCGGTCCGAGGCAGACCAGGACCACCTGTTCCCACGGATACGGGGAATCTAATGAAGATAATAATGAAGACACTGAAGAGAAACAGACGCGGCGAGACAGAGACCAGACTGACAGCTGTCACGTTGACGGACAGCAGTGCGCGCTGGAACCCGGGATAACGGAATTAGCCGATGCCACCCTCCTCAATTCAATCAAAAAGGTTGTTTTGTTGTTTTTTTTCTAAAATGGCTTCGCTTCCTTCAGCGTTTGATAATGTGTTTTCATACAATCAACGCCACGCTTTCGATGAAAACGGCCCGTTTGTTTTTTTTAATTGATTTTTCACAGAGAGGAAGGGAGAGGGATAGAGAGCTAGAAACATCGATGAGAGAGAAACATCGATCAGCCGCCTCCTGCACGCCCCCTACTGGGGATGTGCTCGCAACCAAGGCACATGCCCTTGACCGGAATCGAACCCGGGACCCTTCGGTCCACAGGCCGACGCTCTATCCACTGAGCCACACCGGTCAGGGCTCTTTTTGTTTTGTCCCTCACATGGACGGTGGCGGGTGGGGGCTAGACTTACATGGGGCTGGTCACTCTGTAAGTTATACAAAAGTCTCACCGTAGGAGGTACGCCTGAAACGCGTATCTATAATAATATGCTAATAATAAAAGCATGCTAATAATAAAAATATGCTATAGTAATATGCTAATTAAAACATAATATGCTAATTAGACCAAACAGCCGAACGACCTTCCGGACGACCTTCAGGATGAAGCCGGGGCTGTGAGGGCCGAGCCCCCGGCACAAATTTCATGCATCGGGCCTCTAGTCTATAATAATAAAAGCGTAATATGCTAATTAGACCAGACGTCCTTCCGGACGTCTTTCCAGATGACCTTCCGGACGAAGGCGGGGGCTGTGAGGGAAGCCCGGGCCCCGGGTGCCTGAGGGAAGCCGGTGCCGGCAGCCGGGGGAAGGAAGGCCTATTCTTTTTAAAAAATATATATTTTTATTGACTTTTTACAGAGAGGAAAGGAGAGGGAGAGAGAGTTAGAAACATCGATGAGAGAGAAACATCAATCAACGGCCTCCTGTACGCCCCGTACTGGGGATGTGCCCGCAACCGAGGTACATGCCCTGGAGCGGGGAATCGAACCCAGGACCCTTCAGTCCGCAGACCGACGCGCTATCCACTGAGCAACACCGGCTAGGGCAAGACTTCCCTATTTATGCTGGGTCAGACCTACATATTTTATTGCTCGAATATGTCTCTAATTCGTTAAGATCTAGGGACTGCATTTGCACAGTGATTTCTAACTGGTATCCATGTTTGAGGACTTTGGAGGATAGATATCCTATATGTTGAAGATGTAATATGCAAATGGTCGTTACGCCATGAAGCGTCACGACCAACCGTGTAACAACCGGATCACAGATCAGCAGCGAGCTATGAGGAATGGCCGGGGGTGGGGGTGGGGGGCAGAGGGAGCTACAGGAGGGCAGGGCAGCAGGTGGAGAGCTACTGGGGGGTGGCAGTGAGCTACTGGCGAGCTACTCGCACACGGATTCGTGCGCAGGCCTCTTAGTATATTTATCCTATCTAATAAAAGAGTAATATGCAGATTGACCATCACTCCAACACACAAGATGGCTGCCCCATGCGGTCAAAGATGGCTGCCTCATGTGGACACAAGATGACTGCCACAAGATGGCCAGCATGGGAGGGCAGTTGGGAGGGACCAGGCCTGCAAGGGAGGGCAGTTGGAGGCGATCAACCCTGCAGGGGAGGGCAGTTAGGGGTGACCAGGCCTGCAGGGGAGGGCAGTTAGGGGCAAACAGGCTGGCAGGGGAGCAGTTAGATATCAATCAGGCTGGCATGGGAGTGGTTAGGGGGTGATCAGGCTGGCAGGCAGAAGCGGTTAGGGGCAATCAGGAAGGCAGGCAGGCAAGCATTTGGGAGTCAGCCGTCCTGGATTGTGAGAGGGATGTCTACAACCTCCTTTAGTTACTAACTTCCCTCGAGGGGTCCCAGATTGGAGAGGGTGCAGGCTGGGCTGAGGGACATCCCCCCCCCATGCACGAATTTCGTGCACCAGGCCTCTAGTATATATATATATGAGAGAGAATCTCTCTCATGACCTTCACACCTTTACTAGAGGCCCAGCCCATGAAATCACGAGAGACGCAGACCCCACCACACCGGCGGGACCCAGACCCCACCACGGCACGAGGCCTAGACCCACCACGCCATGAGACCCATCAATGCACCTCCTGGTGACCTGTCATTTGGTCGTTACAGTGTTACGGTCACTGGCCTTTTATAATATAGATATACACTGAGTGGCCAGATGATGATGATCTCTGGACGCATAATCATCTGGCCGCTCCGTGTCGATCCTATAGAATAAAAGGCTAATATGCAAATGGTCCCCTCGACCAGGAGTTTGACCAGCAGGCAGGCCAGCCAACCACCCACGTCCCCTCCCCCTGGCCAGGCTGGCCGGACCCCACCCATGCACGAATTCATGCACCGGGCCTCTAATATATATATATATATATACTAGAAGCTCAGTGCACAAAATTTGTGCACGGAGGGGGTTTGTCCCTCAGCCCAGCCTGTACCCTCTCCAATCTGGGACAGTCGGACATTCCTCTCACAATCCAGGTCGCCTGGCTCCCAACTGCTTGCCTGCCTGCCTTCCTGATTGCCCCTAACTGCTTCTGCCTGCCAGCCTGTTTGCCCCAAACTTCCCTCCTCTGCCGGCCTGGTCACCCCTAACTGCCCTCTCCTGCAGGGTTGATCACCTCCAACTGCCCTCCCTTGCAGGCCTGGTCCTTCTCAACTGCGCTCCCTTGCAGGCCGGGTGCCCCCCAACTGCCCTCTCCTGTTGGCCATCTTGTGGTAGCCATCCTGTGTCCACATGGGGGCAGGATCTTTGACCACATAGGGGCAGCTATATTGTGTGTTGCAGTGATGATCAGTCTGCACATTACTCTTTTATTAGATAGGATAGAGGCCTGGTACAGGGGTGGGGGCCAGCTGGTTTGCCCTGAAGGGTGTCCTGGATCAGGTGGGGGTTCCCTTGGGGTGTGGGGCGGCCTGAGCGAGGGGCCTGTGGTGGTTTGCAGGCCGGCCACGCCCCCTGGCAAACTCAAGAAAAGGCCCTGGTATCTGGAATTTATTTTCCTTCTACAATTGAAACTTTGTAGCCTGGAGCGGAGCCAAGCCTGGGGCTCCCTCTGAGGCCGGCAGCCATTTCTATTGGGGTTATAATTGAAACTTTGTTGCCTTAAGCGGGTGGGCCCGGCCAGGGTGTGTGGAAAGCTTTGCTTCCCCTGTTGCCGGCGGCAACCCTGGCCTGCTCTCTCAAGCTCCATTTTGCCGCCATTTGTTTGAATTTGTTTACCTTCAATAATTGAAACTTTGTAGCTTGAGTGGAGGCTTAGGCCTGGCCAGGGCAGACGGAAAGCTTGGCTTCCTCTGTTACCTAGGAAACCTTGCTCTCTGTGGCTGTAGCCATCTTGGTTTGGGTTAATTTGCATGCTCGCTCTGATTGGATGGTAGGCATGGCTTGTGGGTGTGGCGGAGGTATGGTCAATTTGCATATTTGTCTATTATTAGGTAGGATACTGAGTGGCCAGATGATTATGCGTTCAGAGATCATCATCATCTGGCCACTCCGTGTATATTTTTTTTCTTTTCATTCCTTAAGCCCCTGTACTCAGCATGGTAAGACCCTTCAATAATGCAAACCAGCACAAGAGGCATTCTTGAGCAACCAGATTCAGCCAGAGCTTGACCATCCTGTCAGCTCCAGATTCAAAGAGATTCGCCCTTCCCACGTTTTACAAGGTCAGGGAGTCAGTCCTCACATCCATTTTTCTTCATTTGTCACGGACATTCTAACGGCTGTGTATTATCAGACCATCACACTCTTTTTTTCCTATTAAAATGCATATTAGAAGATTTAATATTCACCGTTTAACGGAATAAAAAAAATTTTTTTTTTCTCTCTCTCTCCATTTCTGGAACATGGATGGTTGGGATTCATTATTCAATGTGAATGAATATAAGAGAAAAAAAAAATCCCATTTGCTCTACGGTGAAGAGAGAAGTCGCTGACTAGCAAGGGTGGAGGCGAGGGTGGGGGTAGGAAGAATGAGGGTTACACCAGGGGTTGAGGGACAAGGTCATAAGCAAGCAGAAATGTCCCTTGTTAAACAATAGGTTCAAGTATGTTGCCTACTTTGAACTTAGGCCAGAGATTAAAATCTCTCTTCATCGAGCCTGTAGAGTGGTCCTACTGTGCGCATACATGTTCTGGTATACCCTGTATTACACATTTTTAAAATATATATATTTTATATATTTTATGTAAATATATATATATACCCTCTGGATATATATTATTGATTTCAGAGACGAAAGGAGAGAGAGAGATAGAAATACCAATGATGAGGGAGAATCACGGACCAGCTGCCTCCTGCACGCCCCCTACTGGGGATCGAGCCCACAACCCAGGCATGTGCCCTTGACTGGGAATCGAACCCTGACCTCCTGGTTTATAGGTCGACGCTCAACCACCGAGCCACGCTGGCTGGGCCAGCCTACTATTTTTTAAATATATATGTATTTTTTTATTGATTTCAGAGAGGAAGGGAGAGGGAAAGAGACAGAAACATCAATGATGAGAGAGAATCACGGATCGGCCGCCTCCTACACGCCCCCTACTGGGAATGGAGCCTGAAACCCGGGCCTGTGCCCTTGACCGGGAATCGAACCCTGACCTCCTGGCTCCTAGGTCGACGCTCAACCACAGAGTCTCACCAGCTGGGCAAAATGCCTTTTTGATTACCTTTTTGTTCCAGCTTCTCTTTCACAAGCACTGGCCGTGTGAAAAAAAAACTTACACGCGTGTCCTGCTGGATTCATCGTCTGTGGACAAGCAAATCCTATAGAATAAAAGCCTAATATGCAAATTGTCCCCTCGACTGGGAGTTCGACCGGGAGTTTCCCTGGGAGGTTGACCAGGGGGCGGGGCAGGCAGCCAGGGGAAGGGAGGCCCGGCCAGCCGCAAGCAGCCGGTAGGGACCCTACCTGTGCACGGATTTCGTGCACCGGGCCTCTAGTTGGGAAACAAGGAGAATGTTAAGGGCAGAGAGGATACGAGTTATTATTTCGATGTGAGGTTCTGGTGTTTCCTGTGGATTTTTTTTTTTTTTTTTGAGGCCGTGTGAATGCTTGATGGTGGACGATGAGACGTTAAAGACAAATATAGTGGAGCCCGAGCCGGTTTGGCTCGGTGGGTAGAGCGTCGGCCTGCAGAGCAACAGGTCCCGGGTTCGATGCCAGTCACAGGACACGTCTTTGGCAGACGCGGAACCAGAAAGCTAGAAGAGGAAATGGAACCACGTTTCCGAAGACGTTTTTGGGGGAAGGAAGGGTACGACCCGTAGACTCCCGTCCGGATCGTTGGACCTGGTGTGGGTTCAGGGATAGCGGCCAGGAGGCCCGGGAGGACAATGAACGTGGAGTCACACAATCACAATTAAAATCTGGGCCATGTCATCGGCGTGCCTGACCTTGGGGAGCGCCCCGGCCTGCTCTCTGAGTTGACCAAGTGGCTAAATATAGAATGGAGAGTCTTCTAAGCCTTGGAGGAAGAGAGAGAGAGAGAGAGAGAGAGAGAGAGAGAGAGAGAGAGAGAGACATTGAGGTGAGAGAGACACATCAATTCCTCGCCTCCCACATGTGCCCTGACCAGGGCTGGGCATGGAGCCTGCAACCCATTGGCCATGCCCTTCACACATTTACAGCCACTCAAGGGACGTTACCCAGGTGTAAGGGAATTTTGACTCTGCCAGCCCACATACATTTTAATTTTTAAAATAGATTTTATTGATTTTGAACAGGGAGAGAGAGAGAGAGAGAGAGAGAGAGAGAGAGAGAGAGAGAGAGAGAGAGAAACATCCATGATGAGAGAGAATCGTGGACCGGCTGCCTCCTGCCCGTCCCCTACTGGGGATGGAGCCCTCATCCCAGGCCTGTGCCCTTGACCGGGACTCGAACCCTGGACCTCCTGGTTCATAGGTCGACGCTCAACCACTGAGCCACGCCGGCCAGGCAGGAGGTATAAAATTTTAAAAGCAAATCCCAACAACTCGAAAGGCCGTTCTGTCTCCTGCCGTGTAGTTAGTTTAGTTGGTGAAGGACAGGTGAGCCCTAATCAGAAATCTTGTTAGGACTGAGCATGGGGAGGGGGTCGGGGAGAACAGTGATGAAATGGCTATTTCCAGCAACGTCGCTTTATTTCCTTTCAAAACGCTTTCTGTTTTAAAGTTTACATCCTCCGGCCCGGGTGGCGTGGCTCCATGGATAGAGCGTCGACCTAGGAACCAGGAGGTCACGGGTTCGATTCCCGGTCAAGGGCGCAGGCCCCGGGTTGAGGGCTCGATCCCCAGTTGGGGGCGTGCAGGAGGCGGCCGATCCGTGATTCTCTCTCCTCATGGGTGTCTCTATCTCTCCCTTCCTCTCGCTCTAAAAATAGTAATAATAATAATAGAAATATTTTTAAAATAAATAAATATAATAAAGTTTATGTCCTCCACCAAGACCACCTGTTGGTTCAAAAATGAAATGAAATAAAATAAAATAAAATAAAATAAAATAAAATAAAATAAAATAAAATAAAATAAAATAAAATAAAATAATAATAAAATATCCACTGAGCCCAAAAAATAAAATAAAATAAAATAAAATACCCACTGAGTTCAGAATCCTCAGATTGTGGGCTCACAGTGGTTGCCATGGAGATGGTTGCTATGTCCCAACCCGGATGAGGGCTTTGAGAGAGGATGTAACAGCGGGCCCACTGAACTCTCCACAAGCTAAATCCCTTCCTTTTCATTTCTTTTCTTTTTTTTTTAAATATATTTTTATTGATTTCAGAGAGGGCAGGGAAAGGAAGAGAGAGAAACATCCATGAGGAGAGAGAATCCTGGACCGGCCGCCTCCTGCACGCCCCCGACTGGGGATGGAGCCCACAACCCGGGCCGGTGCCCTTGACCGGGCATCGAACCCTGACCTCCTGGTTCCTAGGTGGACCCCCTGGTCCATATATGGACGGTCCATCACTGAGCCCAGCCGGCGAGGGCCAGAACCGCTTTTCTAAATCAGAAGAGAAATCGCAGTCACATGCAATCAGGGCCAGGTGATCCTATACAGTAAAAGCCTAGTATGCTAAGTGTCCGGTCGACCAGTCGGCCGTTCAACCAATCAAAGCGGAATATGCTAATGATATGCTAAGGCTGCTCCACCGCTCGCTATGACGTGCACTGACCACCAGGGGGCAGACAGTCGACCGGTCTACCAGTCGCTATGACGCGCACTGACCACCAAGGGGCAGACAGTCGACCTGTCTACCAGTCGCTATGACGCGCACTGACCACCAGGGGGCAGACAGTCGACCGGTCTACCAGTCGCTATGACGCGCACTGACCACCAGGGGGCAGACAGTCGACCGGTCTACCAGTCGCTATGACGCGCACTGACCACCAGGGGGCAGACAGTCGACCGGTCTACCAGTCGCTATGACGCGCACTGACCACCAGGGGGCAGACAGTCGACCGGTCTACCAGTCGCTATGACGCGCACTGACCACCAGGGGGCAGACAGTCGACCGGTCTACCAGTCGCTATGACGCGCACTGACCACCAGGGGGCAGACAGTCGACCGGTCGACCAGTAGCTATGACGCGCACTGACCACCAGGGGGCAGACGCTCCGACCGGTAGGTGAGCTTGCTGCTGGGGACCAGCCAATCGGGACTGAGCGAGACGGGCCGGACACGCCCTGGAGCCCTCCCGCGGTCCCCCCCCGGCTGGCCAACCTCCCGCGTCCCTCCCCGGCCCCGATCGTGCACCCGTGGGGTCCCTCGGCCTGGCCTGCGCCCTCTCACAATCGGGGACCCCTCGGGGGATGTCAGAGAGCCGGTTTCGGCCCGATCCCGCAGGCCAGGCCGAGGGGCCCCACGGGTGCACGAATTCATGCCCCGGGCCGCTAGCAGGAATAACAAATAAAGACAGTGCCGTCGAGAGTGCATGGGCTGCATCCGGCTTCCGAGGCGGCAATGGCTGCACGTCACCCCTCGCAGCACCTCAAGGCTGACCTCAAACAAAGGCCGAGGAGTGGCACGGTTTGTAGGACACGGCGCCAACCTGCTGCGGCCAGAAATAGCTTCCCCGCGAATCTGGAACAGCACCCCCGCGTGCCCCGGGGTCAACCTGTAAAATAAGCAGAAAAGGAACGGGAGGAACGTTCACGGGGCATCGCTGGGGGGTGGGGGGTGGGTTACTGTGTATAAACCCACGGAGTTCAAAAATAAAATAAAATAAAATAAAATAAAATAAAATAAAATAAAATAAACCCACTGAGTTCAAAAAGTAAAATAAAATAAAATAAAATAAAATAAACCCACTGAGTTCAAAAAATAAAATAAAATAAAATAAAATAAACCCACTGAGTTCAAAATATAAAATAAAATAAAATAAATAAACCCACTGAGTTCAAAAAATAAAATAAAATAAACCCACTGAGTTCAAAAAATAAAATAAAATAAACCCACTGAGTTCAAAAAATAAAATAGAATAAAATAAACCCACTAAGTTCAAAAAATAAAATAAGATAAACCCACTAAGTTCAAAAAATAAAATAAAATAAACCTACTGAGTTCAAAAAATAAAATAAAATAAATAAGCCCACTGAGTTCTCACAATCATCAACACACACACACACACACAGACACACACACACACACTCCATCCTGGAGTTCCCACTTGTACGTGAGGGTAAGGGTTAAAGATGAAATCTCCACTGTGACCATGATTAGCAACTTTGTGAGCCGGTATTCTCTTGTTATTCTATCCCAGGGGTCGGCAAACCCATGAGTCCACAGAGCCAAACGTCAGCAGCACAACGACTGAAATCTCTCTGGAGAGCCACATTTTTTAAACGTAAACTTCTTCGAACGCCACTTCTTCAACACAGACTCGCCCAGGCCGTGGTGTTTTGTGGAAGAGCCACACTCGAGGGGCCAGAGAGCCAGCCGCCTGTGGCTCGCACGCCGCGGTTTGCCGACGACAGTTCTATGTAATAAAAGCCTAATATGCAAATTGTCCCCTCGACAGGGAGTTCGACCAGGAGTTCGACCAGGGGGCGGGGCCGGCTGGCCAACCTCTTGCGGCCCCTCTCCCGGCCTCCCTTGCCCCCGATTGGCCCCCTCTCCCGGCCGGCGCTGTCCCCTATCGGTGCCCCCCACAGATCGGGGGCAGGTTGGCCGGTCAACCTCCCATGTCCCCTCCCCCTGGCCGGCCCATGCATGAATTCGTGCACCGGGCCTCTAGTTGGGGTATAAGTGTTATTTATCCATATCATGAATAAAGTTCCTGACTCCATTCTTCACTTTCCCTATTTCATCTCCATCTGTTAGTTGTCTTTTCACTTTATTTTTTTAAAAATAAAGTTTTTAACAATCTATTTTTGTTCTGGGAGGAGGAGGAGGGAAAAGGGGGGTAAAATGGGAGATATCTGTAATACAATCGACAATAAAAATATATATATATATATATATATATATATATATATATATATATATATATATTATTTTTAAAAAGTGATAAGCTGCCATTTTCGGGAGCATTTTCTCAATTTGTTGAGGTTTTTGCTTCCCAGCAATCATTGTCAGTTTGGCTGAAATATACTCATAAAAATGCAATACATATTGATATCCATATCTAGATATAGATATAGATATAGATATAGATATGTAATATAGATAGAGATAGAGGTAGAGATAGAGGTAGAGATAAAGATATATAATATAGATAGATATAGATATATTATATAGTTATGTAGATAGATATAGATATAGATATAGATATAGATATAGAATATAGATATAGATAGTCAGATAGATATAGATAGATAATATAGATAGTCATATAGATATAGATATAGATATATAGATATAGATATAGATATAGATATAGATATAGATAGTCAGAGAGATATAAATATAGATATAGATATAGATAGTCAGATAGATATAAATATATAATATAGATAGTCATATATAGATATAGATATAGATATAGATATAGATATGGATATAGATATATAATATAGTCAGATTGATACAGATATACAGTAGATAACATATAGATATAGATATGGGTATAGATATAGATATGTAATATAGTCAGATAGATATAGACATATAATATAGTCATATATAGATATAAATATGAATATAGGTATAGAATATAGTCAGATAGATATAGATATACCGTAGATATCATATAGATATAGATACAGATATAGATACAGATACAGATACAGATACAGATACAGATATAGATATAGATATAGATATAGATATAGATATAGATATAGATATACCGTAGATATCATATAGATATAGATACAGATATATATACAGATACAGGTACAGATACAGATATAGATACAGATACAGATACAGATACAGATACAGATACAGATACAGATACAGATACAGATACAGATATAGATATAGATATAGATATAGATATAGATATAGATAGATATACCGTAGATATCATAATAATAAAATGCCAAGAGGCGTCACAACCAAAACGACCAAACGACCGGTCACCATGAAGTGCATGGAGCCCCTCTTGGGCCCTCCCCCGCGGCCCACAGGCTCCGATAGCAGCAAGGTTGGCTGCCAGTGGGCGGAGCACGCGCGGGTGGGCAGGGTGTGCACGGGTGGGCATGGCCACACGATTTCGCGTGCTGGGCCTCTAGTAGATATATAATATTGATAGAGATAGAGATAGAGATAGAGATAGAGATAGAGATAGAGATAGAGATAGAGATAGAGATAGAGATAGAGATAGAGATAGAGATAGAGATAGAGATAGAGATAGAGATAGAGAGATAGAGATAGAGATAGAGATAGAGATGGAAATAGAGATAGAGATAGAGGTAGAGGTAGAGGTAGAGGTAGAGATAGAGATAGACATAGACATAGACATAGACATAGACATAGACATAGATGTAGACATAGAGATAGAGATAGACATAGAGAAGAGATATAGATAGAGAAGAGGTAGAGATAGAGATAGAGACAGAGACAGAGAAGAAATAGAGATAGAGATAGAGATAGAGATAGAGATAGAGATAGAGATAGACATAGAGATAGAGATAGAAATAGAGATAGAGATAGAGGTAGAGCTAGAGATCGAGATAGACATAGAGATAGAGATAGAGAAGAGATAGAGATAGAGAAGAGGTAGAGATAGAGATAGAGATAGAGATAGAGATAGAAATAGAGATAGAGATAGAGATAGAGATAGACATAGAGATAGAGATAGACATAGAGATAAAGATAGATATAGACATAGAGAAGAGATATAGAGAAGAGATAGAAATAGAGATAGAGATAGAGACAGAGATAGAGATAGACATAGAGAAGAGATAGAGATAGAGAAGAGATAGAGATAGAGATAGAGATAGAGATAGAGATAGAGATAGAGATAGAGATAGAGATAGAGATAGAGATAGAGATAGAGATAGAGATAGAGATAGAGATAGAGATAGAGATAGACATAGACATAGAGATAGAGATAGACATAGAGGAGAGATAAAGAGAAGAGTTAGAGATAGGTAGAGATAGAGATAGAGACAGAGACAGAGAAGAGATAGAGATAGAGATAGAGATAGAGATAGAGATAGAGATAGAGATAGAGATAGACATAGATAGAGATAGAGATAGAAATAGAGATAGAGATAGATATAGACATAGAGATAGACATAGACATAGAGATAGAGATAGACATAGAGAAGAGATATAGATAGAGAAGAGGTAGAGATAGAGATAGAGACAGAGACAGAGAAGAAATAGAGATAGAGATAGAGATAGATAGACATAGACATAGAGATAGAAATAGAGATAAAGATAGAGATAGAGATAGAGATAGACATAGACATAGAGATAGAGATAGAGATAGAGATAGAGATAGAGATAGAGATAGAGATAGAGAAGAGATAGAGAAGAGACAGAGAAGAGATAAAGAGGTTGATTTCAGGGAGGAAGGGAGAGGGAGAGAGAGAGAAACATCAACGACGAGAGAGAATCACACCACTTTCCTGCTGGTTTCTTTCGAAGACAAACCTTCGTGATGCTGCCGGCGTCCTTTCTCTCTTCTGTTCTGTGACTTGTGCCTTCGATGTCGTCTCTGAGAAACCCTGACGAACCCGGGGTCCAGGGAAACAGCCACGCTTTCTCCCGAGAGACCGGCAGTTCAGCTGTCCAGCGGAGGTGGAGGGGACCTTCTGAGCTCGGCTTGCTCAGGACGGCCAAGACGGTCCCCTCTCACTCTCTTTTTCTATCCCGTCTAATAAAAGGCCAGCCACCGTGCGCGGAACGGCCGGAACGACCAGAGACCAGAACCCCCAGGGCCCCTGGACAGCTGGCCCCGCCCCCAAGCAAATGGTTAGGGGCGATCAGGCAGGCAGAGGGGTTAGGGGCAATAAGGTAGGCAGATCAGTGGTTAGGGGCAATCAGGTAGCAGGCAGAGTGGTTAGGGGTGATCAGGTAGGCAGACCACTGGTTAGAGGTGATCAGGTAGGCAGACCACTGGTTGGGGGTGATCAGGTAGGCAGACCAGTGGTTAGGGGTGATCAGGCAGGCAGGCAGAGTGGTTAGGGGCGATCAGCCAGGCAGACCAGTGGTTAGGGGCGATCAGGCAGGCAGGCAGAGTGGTTAGAGGTGATCAGGTAGGCAGACCAGTGCTTAGAGGCGATCAGGTAGACAGGCAAGGGGTTAGGGGAGATCAGGTAGGCAGGCCAGTGGTTTTGGGTGATCAGGTAGGCAGGCGAGCAGTTAGGGGAGATCAGGCAGGCAGACCAGTGGTTAGGGGTGATCAGGTAGGCAGACCAGTGGTTAGGGGAGATCAGGCAGGCAGACCAGTGGTTAGGGGAGATCAGGTAGCCAGGCAAGGGGTTAGGGGAGATCAGGTAGGCAGGCCAGTGGTTAGGGGCAATCAGGTAGGCAGGCCAGTGGTTAGGGGTGAACAGGTAGGCAGGCAAATGGTTAGGGGAGATCAGGTAGGCAGGCAGGGTGGTTAAGGGAGATCAGGTAGGCAGTTGGCCCCTCACAGGGCTGGCCCCGCCCCCCTCAGACAGCAGTTAGGGGTGATCAGGTAGGCAGACCAGTTGTTGGGGGTGATCAGGTAGGCAGGCCAGTGGTTAGGGGAGATCAGGTAGCCAGGCAAGGGGTTAGGGGATATCAGGTAGGCAGGCCAGTGGTTAGGGGCAATCAGGTAGGCAGGCGGCCCCTCACAGGGCTGACCCCGCCCCCCCAGAAAGCAGTTAGGGGCAATCAGGCTGGCAGGCAGGGTGGTTAGGGGCAATCAAGTAGGCAGGTGAGCAGTTAGGGGCGATCAGGTAGCAGGTGAGCAGTTAGGGGCGATCAGGTAGCAGGTGAGCAGTTAGGGGCGATCAGGTAGCAGGTGAGCAGTTAGGGGCGATCAGGTAGCAGGTGAGCAGTTAGGGGCGATCAGGTAGGCAGGCGAGCAGTTAGGGGCGATCAGGTAGCAGGTGAGCAGTTAGGGGCGATCAGGTAGCAGGTGAGCAGTTAGGGGCGATCAGGTAGCAGGTGAGCAGTTAGGGGCGATCAGGTAGCAGGTGAGCAGTTAGGGGCGATCAGGTAGGCCGGCGAGCGGTTAGGGGTGATCAGGTAGGCAGGGTAGTGAGGGGCAATCAGGCAGGCAGGCAAGTGTTTAGGGGTGATCAGGCAGGCAGACGGCCCCTTGCAGGGCTGGCCCCACCCCCCAGCAATGAAAGAGGGAGGCCCAGGCCAGCCAAGCCATCGCACCCCACGCCTGTCGCCCGCAGAGGGAGGCCACCGGTGGCAGGGGAGGCGGGGCAGAACTGCACAGATGGCAAGCAGTGGCAGCGGCGGGGGTGGGGCCAGATGCCAGCAGCCGGGGATAGGCCCTGATCGCCAGCCAGGCCTAGGGCCCCTCCCCAAGGGGTCCCGGATTGTGAGAGGGTGCAGGCCGGGCTGAGGGGACCCCCCTCCCGAGTGCACAAATTCTCACGCACAGGGCCTCTAGTAGCTCATAACCCCACACAGCTTATCTGGGGCGCGTACACCCTACCCCCAGCCCGGGGCCGGTGGAATGCTTACTGTGAAGCACATCATGCTGGATACACGGGGAGCGTGTCATCGTAGGTCTGCGGCTCCGGCTCGCCAACCTGGATGTCACGCTTTAATTGGGACGGAAAGTCGCGGGGAAGGGAAATGAAGACAGAGATGGGACCTAAAAATAGCTCTTCCGGCTGGAACCCCGGAGGGTGAGGAGGGCTGGAGGGGCAGGCGCAGGCTGGGCAGGAGCCGTTAAGAGAGAGCGGAGGAATCGCACAGAGCAGCTGAGAAAGGAGTTTTCCCGAGAGATGCTTGGGTCCTCGCTGGTGTGGCTCAGTGGATGGGGCGTCGGCCTGTGGACTGAAGGGCCCCGGGTTCGATTCCGGTCAGGGGCACGTGCTTAATCCCCAGTAGGGGCCGTGCAGGAGCCAGCCGATCCGTGATTCTCTCATCATTGATGTAACTATCTCTCTCCCTCTGCCTTCCTCTCTAAAATCAATATATCCCATCTAATAAAAGAGTAATATGCAAATTGGCCGTCACTCCAACACACAATATGGCCACCCCCAGGTGGTCAAAAGATGGCTGCCACAAGATGGCCTGCAGGGGAGGGCAGTTGTGGGCAGTTGGGGGTGACCATGCTTGCAGGAGAAGGCAGTTGGAGGGGGACCCAGGCCTGCAGGGGAGGGCAGTTAGGGGCAATCGGCCCAGCAGGGGAGCAGTTAGGCATCAACCAGGCTGGCAGCGGAGTGGTTAGGGGGTGATCAGGCTGGCAGGCAGAAGTGGTTAGGGGCAATCAGGAAGGCAGGCAGGCGAGCAGTTGGGAGCCAGCAGTCCTGGATTATGAGAGGGATTTCTGACTGCCCGTTTAGGGGATCGGGCCTAAACGGGCAGTCGGACATCCCTCGAGGGGTCCCAGATTGGAGAGGGTGCAGGCTGGGCTGTGGGACACACACACCCCCGTGCACGAATTTCGTGAACCGGGCCTCTAGTCATTAGCATATTACGCTTTGCTTGGTTGAACGGCCGACTGGACGACCAGACACTTAGCATATTAGGCTTTTATTCTATAGGATGATTCCAATGCAAATGCATATGTTATTCCAGGTCCCTCAGTGTGCTGTCTCAAAGGGTAAGAGATTTTCCTTTTTCACGGCTGCGTAGTATTCCCCAGTGTAGACGTATCCTAGTGCTTTTTTTTATTCCCTCGTCTGCTGATGGGCGCTTGGGCTGTTTCCAGATCTCAGCTATTGTACCTTGTGCTGCTAGGAACAGAGGGGTGCAGGCATTCTTTCTGATGGGTGATTCTAGTTTTGGGATATATTCCCAGAAGTGGGATTCCTGGGTCAAATGGGAGTTCCAGAGTTAACTTGCAATGAAGGCAAATATTTAGTTTGGGAGTGAGGAGGGGAAGGTCAATGGGGGGAAAAAAAGGGACATCGTTAATACTTTCAACAATAAAGATAATTAAAGAAATATATTATTGCAGTATTTATACCAGAAGAGAATCTCTTTTATTTATTTTTTTGTTTTTACTAGAAGCCCAGCGCATGAAATAGTTTGGCCACACCCACCCGTGCATGCCCCGCCCATATGCCCACTGCCCTGCCCGCCTGTTGGCCACCAGGCACCTGGGACCCAGGTTACATCACTCTGGCCATCACCACCACCCACCCAGTTCCCCGTGGTACGCCATCTACGTGTTGGTCATTATGGCGTTACGACCACAGGCCTTTTATTATTAACATTGATTTCAGAGAGGAAGTGAGAGGGAGAGGGAGAAATAGAAATATCCATGATGAGAGAGAATCATAGATCAGCTGCCTCCTGCACACCCCACACTAGGGATCAAGTCTGCAACCCCGCCGGCATGTGCCCTTGAGCAGAATCGAACCCTGACCTCCTGGTTCCTAGGGTGATGCTCAACCACCAGCCGAGCAGAAATGACCAATCAGGAAGGCTGGCAGACGAGCAGGGGAGGGCAGTTAGGGGCAAACAGGCTGGCAGGGGAGCAGTTAGGCATCGATCAGGCTGGCAGGGGAGTGGTTAGGGGGTGATCAGGCTGGCAGGCAGAAGCGTTTAGGGGCGATCAGGCAGGCAGGCAGGCGAGCAGTTGGGATCCAGCAGTCCTGGATTGTGAGGTGGGTGTCCCAGATTGGAGAGGGTGCAGGCTGGGCTGAGGGACACCCCCCTCCCCCCATGCACGAAAATACAAAGGGGGGACGTGGTACTCAGGGACTCTGTGGCCAAGGGAGTGAATGGCGTGGCATGCTCCTGCCGTCCCAGCCCCTCTGCACCCCAAAACAGACCGAGTTTCATGCTGCCTGGGTCTTTGAAAGTCATTGGGTGAGAAACAACCAAAGTGCCAGATACAAAAAAACGCCCCCTTTTAACCTAATTTGATCACTGCGGAGAGCGGACTGAGCAGCGAATGGTCCCACACGCCCAGAGTGTCTCCCGCACATTGCCGTGGCCCAGGCCCTGCTGTGGGGTTGCGCCCGGGTCGAGCCCAGCCAGCTGTCGGGCTTACGTGTCCTACTTAGCTCCGGAGGCACAGTGGTGTCCGGTCCCGATTTCTGATCTATTTTGGGGGCACCCTCATTGTGTCACGGATCCCCCTGGGTGACAAAGACAAATAAGAATGTGACCCGGCTACGGTGCATGGAAAATAGAAAAACCCATCGGCATCTGTTTTTTTGTGTGTGAAATTTATCACCATCTCTCTCCATCCCTCTCTCTCTCCCCACCTCTCTCTCCGTCTCTCTGTCTCTCTAGAAATATATATAGACGAGAGGCCCATTGCACGAAGGTTCGTGCAAGAATAGGCCTTCCTTCCCCTGGCTGCCGGCACCGGTTTTCCTCCGGCAACCGGGACCCAGGCCTTCCCTCCACCCTCCCCCTCATAGCAGGTGTCCTGCCCCGCCCGGCTGCTCCATGCCAGCATATGCAAATTAACCCGCCATCTTTGTTGGGTTAATTTGCATACTCACTCCTGATTGGCTGGTGTGTGTCACGGAGGCATGGTCAATTTGCATATTTCTCTTTTATTAGTGTAGATGTTAAATATATATATATATATTATAACATATTTTATTTCCAGTAGATAATATATTTCTTTTTTAAAAAAATATTTTTATTGCCCTGGCCGGTTTGGCTCAGTGGATAGAGTGTCAGCTTGCAGACTCAAGGGTCCCAGGTTTGATTCCAGTCAAGGGCATGTACCTTGGTTGTGGGCACATCCCCAGTGGGGGGCATGCAGAAGGCATTTGATTGATGTTTCAATCTCATCAACGTTTCTAGCTCTCTCTCCCTCTCCCTTCCTCTCTGTGAAAAATCAATAAAACATATTTAAAAATAATATTTTTAGTGATTTCAGAGCAGGAGAAGGAGAGATAGAAATATCCATGATGAGAGACAATGATGGATCGGCTGCCTCCTGCACACCCCCTACTGGGGATGGAGCCCGCAACCCGGGCATGTGCTCTTACTGGGAAATCGGATCCATGACCTTCTGGTTCATAGGTCGATGCTCAACCACTGAGCCACGGCGGCTGGGCTATTTTGTTCTTTTTAAAAAGATTCCACATATAAGTGAAATCACACAATATTTGACTTTCTTGGCTTGACTTATTCACTTAGCATGATGCCCTCAGAGTCCATCCACGTTGCCACAAATGTCAGAATTTCCTTCCCTTTTATAGTTGAACTAGAGGCCCCTGTGCACGAAATTCATGCACTTTGGGGGGGGTTCCCTCAGCTTGGCCTGCTGTCTCTCACAGTCCAGGAGCCCTCGGGGGATGTCCAACTGCCGGCTTAGGCCCACTCCCTAAGCCAGCAATTGGACATCCTTAGTGCTGCTACAGAGGGCTCGCCAGCCGTGAGCCGGGCTTCTGGCTGAGTGAAGCTCCCCCTGTGGGAGTGCACTGACCACCAGGGGGCAGCTCCTGCACTGAGCGTCTGCCTCCTGGTGGTCAGTGCGTGTCATAGCAGCCAGTCGATCTGCTGTTCAGTCAATTTGCGTATTAACCTTTTATTATATAGGACTAGAGGCCTGGTGCACAATATTCATGCACAGACGGGGGGGGGGGCGGGTCTCTCAGCCCGGCCTGCACCCTCTCCCATCAGGAACCCCTTGGGGGATGTCCGACTGCTGGTTTAGGACCGACATCCCTCTCTCAAGCTGGGACCGCTGGCTCTTAACCGCTCACCTTCCTGCCTGCCTGATCGCCTCTAACCACTCTCCCATGCCTGCCTGATCGCCCCTAACCGCTCTCCCCTGCCTGCCTGATCGCCCCTAACCGCCTCTGCCTCGGTCCCTGCCACCGTGGCTTTGTCCGGAAGGACATCCGGAAGGATGCCCGGAAGATGTCCGGTCTAATTAGCATGTTACGCTTTTATTGGTGTAGATATCATCCCATTGCGTGTGTGTGTGTGTAACACATAGATCACATTTTCTGTATTCATTCCTTCGGTAATTCACACTTAGGCTGCTTCCCTACAGTTGGCTATCGGTACTAACACTGCAATGACCACGGGTGCAGAAAGCTCCGTGATTAGCGATCTCATGTCCTTCCAATAAATACCCAGAAAGGGAATCGCTGGATCATCACACAGATCCTAGTGCTCGTTTTTGTTTGTTTGTTTTTTGTTTGTTTGTTTGTTTGTTTGTTTGTTTTTGAGGAAACACCGTAGTGATTTCCGCGGCGGCTGCACCCGCCTGCGTTCCCACCTGCCGTGCACGAGGGCTGCCTTCTCTCCACGTCCTCGCCAGCACTTGCCGTTGGGTGATGTGTGGGTGGTAGCCAGCGGGACAGGGGTGAGGCGGTACCTCGTTGTGGTTTTGAGGTGCCGTATTTTCCGGCGTATAAGACGACCCCCAACTTTTCCAGTTGAAATATAGAGTTTGGGATATACCCGCCTCTATAAGATGACACCCCGGCGTATAAGACGACCCCCGACTTTTGAGAAGATTTTCCTGGGTTAAAAAGCCGTCATAGACGCCGGGAAATACGGTACATCTCTCGGATGATCAGTGACGCTGAGCATCTTTTTATGTGTCGATTGGCCTTCTGTGGGTCCTCTTTGGAAAACTGACTATTCACATTATCCAACACCAATTGTTAAAGTACTAGAGGCCGGGTGCACGAATTCATGCACCAGTGGGGTCTCTCGGCCTGGCCTGCGGGATCGGGAGGAAACCGGCTCTCCGACATCCCCCGAGGGGTCCCGGATTGTGAGAGGGTGCAGGCCAGGCCGAGGGAACCCACCGGTGCACGATCGGGGCCGGGGAGGGACGTGGGAGGGCTCACAGGAGGTTGGCCAGCCAGGGAGGGACCGCGGGAGGGCTCCAGGGCATGTCCGGCCCATCTCGCTCAGTCCTGATTGGACAGACCCCAGCAGCAAGCTAACCTACAAGCATCTGCCCCCTGGTGGTCAGTGCACGTCATATCAAGTGGTCAACCGGTTGACTGCCCTCTGGTGGTCAGTGCATGTCATAGCGAGCGGTTGAGCGGCCTTAGCATATCATTACCATATTACGCTTTGATTGCTTGAACGGACGACCGGACGACTGGACGGACACTTGACATATTAGGATTTTATTATAGAGAATTCATCGGTAGGAGGGGGAGCTCCCTGCTTTGTCAGCTCAAATCCCTTGTCCCGCTGGGCGAACGAGAAAAGAAGCATGTATCAGTGGCCAACGTTGAATTCTTTCATCAAAACAGCGCACCTCCAATCTGAACGTTTCGGTTCGTTATGTGATCTGCACTTAGCTGTTTTCCCCACGGTCAGAGGCTACTTATGTATCCCCGACTCGTCTTAAACTATTTTTTTTCCCCTCATGTCGCCAGAGAAAAGAAAAATGTCCCGCCCTGGCCGGTGTGGCTCAGTGGGTAGAGCGTCGGCCTGCGGACTGAAGGGTCCCTGGTTCGATTCAAGGGCACGTGCCCAGATCGCGGGCCCGATCCCCAGTGGGGGGCGTGCAGGAGGCAGCCGATGCATGATTCTCTCTAATCACGGATGTTTCTGTCTCTCTCTCTCTCTCTCCCTCACTCTTCCTCTTTGAATTCAATAAAAAAATATATATATTTTAAAAAAGAAAAGATGTCCTAGCCGGCTTGGCTCAGTGGATAGAGCGTCAGCCTGCAGACTGAGGGGTCCCGGGTTCGATTCCCGGCCAAGGGCACGTGCCTGGGTTGCGGGCTCGGTCCCCAGTGTGGGGCGTGCAGGAGGCAGCCGATCAACGATTCTCTCTCATCATGGATGTTTCTATCTCTTTCTCCTTCTCCCTTCCTCTCTGAAATCAATAAAGAAATATATTTTTTTTAAAAAAATAATTAAAAAAAATAAATAAATAAAAAAGAAAAGAAAAGAAAAACATCCCAAATATGAGCAGAAGACTGAAACGATTATCATGTTGCCGATAGTCAACCGTTGTTGACCTAAACATTAAAAAAATGCCCGTTTCACGCGGCTCCACGTACGAAGAATCCGTTATTGAGAACTTGCTGCTTGGGTAGCCTTTCTTTCGAGGCGATGCATGGAGGGAGATGAGCGATGGGAATTTTGTTTTTCGGTTTCGTTGTCTGAAGTGGTTTGCCCTGGATTCAGGAACTATTGATCCATCGATGGACGATGGATGGATGCATTCTTTGTTTTTTGTTTTTTGAATATGTTTTGTTGATTTTTTTACAGAGAGGAAGGGAGAGGGAGAGAGTGTTAGAAATATATATGAGAGAGAAACATCGACCAGCTGCCTCCTGCACCCCCCCCCTACTGGGGATGTGCCCGCAACCAAGGTCCATGCCCTGGACCAGAATCGAACCCGGGACCCTTCCGTCCGCAGGCCGATGCTCTATCCACTGGGCCACACCGGCCAGGGCTGGACGTGTTCTTTCAATGAGGCCTTATGACTATTCATGGGGCCCCCGTAAATGCGGGACACTGTGTCAGTACAAAACAGCAAGAAACGTACTCTGTGTCCTAAAGGCCATATTCAATGAGGCCTGATTCCAGCACGTTCTAGAAGCTGTGTTTTTTCCTCCGGAAAATGAGTCCTGGTGGTAGATTTGTGTGTTTGCCGCTGGCATTGCGGGGAAAAAAACTTTTTTTAAAAATATATTTTATTGATTTTTTTTTTACAGAGAGAGTCAGAGAGTTAGAAACATCCATCAGCTGCCTCCTGCACGCCCCCCCACTGGGGATGTGCCCGCAACCAAGGCACATGCCCTTGACCGGGAGTCGAACCCGGGACCCTTCAGTCCGCAGGCCGACGCTCTGTCCACTGAGCCACACCGGTTAGAGCTGACATTGTGAAATTTTGATGATGGTCTCAAAGTATTTTAAAAGCCCAGAGAAGACATTGCACATTCTCTCTCTCTCTCTCTCTCTCTCTCTCTCTCTCTCTCTCTCGCTCTCTCTCTTTCATTAGTCCTCACCCAAGCATGCTTTCCCATTGATTTTTATTATGTTTAAAGTACATTTGTATTGATTTCAGATAGGAAGGGAAAGGGAGAAGAGAGAGAGAAACATCCGTGATGAGAGAGAGCCATGGACCGGCTGCCCCCTGCACGCCGCCCCCTATTGGTTGGGGATGGAGCCCACAACCCGGGCCTGGGCCCTGATGGGGAATCGAACCCGTGACCTCCTGGTTCCCAGGTCGAGGCTCCACCACGGAGCCGCGCCGGCCGGGCTACAGGAAGCATTCTTAAAGAGACCCTCGCCTTGAGTATAAAGCAATCAATAGAATGCACATCATCCTGCAAACTGCAGGGAGTCCCCGCAAATTTCTACAAAGAAAGCAAAAGTTAGAAGGCCAAGTTCAGAAATTTGAAACCACACAAAACCTATGATTATCATTCATCTACATTCCAAACAAATAAACCAAAAAAAAAAAAAAAAGGCTCAAAAGACTCCAATCTATTCACGTGTAAATTTAATGACCATCGATGGCCCTCATTTATCTACCTTACGCAGCAGCTATCGGTCTACTGATCAGATATCGTGTCTGTTCTTAGATTTGGGTAACAATCAGCGGATGGACCGGCTGCCTCCTGCACGCCCCCTACTGGGGATCGATCCCACAACCCGGGCATGTGCCCTTGACTGGGAATCGAACCTGTGACCTCCTGGTTCACAGGTCGACGCTCAACCACTGAGCCTCGCCAGATAGGCCGATTGTATAATTCTTTTTTTTTTTTTTAAAATATTTTTTATTGGTTTCAGAGAGGAAAGGGACAGGGTAGAGAGAGACAGAAGCATCCATGACGAGAGAGAATCAAGCATCGGCCGCCTCCTGCATGCCCCACATTGGGGAGGGAGCCCACAACCCGGGCCTGCGCCCTTGACCGGGAATCGAACCCTGACCTCCTGGTTCACAGGTCGACGCTCAACCACTGAGCCACGCCGGCCAGGCTGTGTGAATGCTTTTTCAGCACAGAAAGGAGACAATCCCAGCTCCAGGATTTTCGTTGGGCAATGTGTTTCTCCTCCCAGGCGTCACCTTTGGACACCCCCGTACCCCTGGTGCGGGGGGGAAGAAAGACGTGACATAAAGCCCGTTTACAACTCGGATGAACTTGACAGGGGAGGACGAGACGGGGTGTCTGGGGGGTGAACTCGGGATCCCTACTGCGATGAGTATATTTATCCGCACCCTCCTATATAAGGCAGCTGATTCATGATTCCCTCTCATCATGGGTGTTTCTATCTCTCTCGCTCCCTCTCTCTTCCTCTCTGAAATCAATAAAAAACATTTTTTTAATATATTTTATTGGTTTTTTTACAGAGAGGAAGGGAGAGGGATAGAGAGCTAGAAACATCGATGAGAGAGAAACATCGATCAGCTGCCTCCTGCACGCCCCCTACTGGGGATGTGCCCGCAACCAAGGTACATGCCCTTGACCAGGAATCGAACCTGGCTGGACCCCACCCATGCACGAATTCATGCACCGGGCCTCTAAAATATATATATATATATATATACTGATGTCCGGTCTAATTAGCATATTAGCTCTTTATTATATAGGATTGATTGCAGAGAGGAATGGAGAGAGAGAGAGAGAAATATCAAGGATGAGAGAGAATCATGGACCGGCTGCCTCCTGCACGCCCCCTACTGGGGTTTGAGCTTGCAACCCAGGCATGTGCCCTTGACCGGGAATCGAACCCGGGACCCTTCAGTCCGAAGGCTGACGCTCTATCCACTGAGCCACACCAGCTGGGGCCCACCTTGATCTTATACCCTCAGCTTAGTCACATTTAAAAAAAAAAATAAAAATAAAGACAAGCTTTATTCAGCTTGTACTGTTATATGGACTTATTCATTTTTATACTCATAAAAGGCTAATATGCAAATTATCCCCTCAACCTGGAGTTTGACGGGGGGGGGGCGGGGCCAGCCGGCCAACCTCCCATGTCCCCTCCCTGCAGCTGGCCGGACCCCACCCATGCACGAATTCCTGCACGGGGCCTCTAGTACAGAATAGCGAGCCTGCCTCGGAAGACGATGCGGGGACG
>JAJQQW010000001.1:4177404-4197404 GCA_025583905.1 Ia io
CAGGCAGGCAGGCAAGTGGTTAGGGGCGATCAGGCAGGCAGGCAAGTGGTTAGGGGTGGTCAGACAGGCAGGCGAGTGGTTAGGGGCGATCAGGCAGGAAGGCAAGTGGTTAGGGGTGATCAGGCAGGCAGGCAAGTGGTTAGGGGTGATGAGGCATGCAGGTGAGCGGTTAGGGGTGATGAGGCAGGCAGGCGAGCGGTTAGGGGTGATGAGGCATGCAGGCGAGTGATTAGGGGCGATGAGGCAGGCAGGCGAGCGGTTAGGAGCCAGCGGTCCCAGATTGCGAGAGGGATGTCCGACTGCCAGGATATCCTGCGGGATCGGGCCTAAACTGGCAGCCAGACATCCCCCGAGGGGTCCCGGATGGCGAGAGGGTGCAGGCCGGGCTGAGGGACCCCCCTCCCCTCCCGTGCACTGGGCCTCTAGTAATAATCATAGAAATAAATTAATTAAATGTAAAAAATTAATTAAAATAACAAAAATGGCCTTGAGGGGGGTGGGAAAGGGTTACAGAGAAGGGATTGGACCTCATCTGGGGCCAGGAAGTAGACGTATTTGCACGGGGACCGGGGACCGGAGCCTGGGACACGGATCAGACGCTAGCAACATGCCCGTGTGCGTGTGTGACACAAAGAGAATTCCGAGGGCTACTGTCTGAGGCAGCCCAGCCAGGCGGGGATGCCCCGCTTGCTAGAGGGGGGTTCCCCTGCCTCGCATGCAACTCCCCGAGCAGCACAGGCTGTGTTTTGCCACGTGTGAAACGCTGCCTTCTCCCACGTTCACGTCCTCGCCTCACGCCTGGGATGCCAATCACAGCGGCAGCCGCCCACGCCGCTGGCAAATCCCCGGAGAACGCGCTCGGCTCGGAGCCTGGCAGCCTTCACAGGGGCTGCTCATTTCTGTCTTTTGGAAAAGAGCTCGCTGCCTGCTGGCTGGAGAGAAATACTCACAACCTTTTACGGGAGACACACAGCTCCCCCTGCTGGCAGCCACCTGCTCCCCGGGCTGCCAGACCGGCAAGGGCAGACTTGTAACGTTATTTGTTTTTATTGTTAAACTAGAGGCCCGGTGCACGAAATTCGTGCATGGGTAGGGTCCCGAGGCCTGGCCAGGGATCGGGGCAGATTGGGGCTTTCCGGCTACTGGCCGGGGTCTCCCTTCATCCCACGCCGCCCCCTGGTGGTCAGCGCACGTCATAGCGAGCAACCAAACTCCCATTCTCTGGGTCCATTTGCATATTAGGCTTTTATATAGAGAGATTTTTAAAAATTGATCTCAGGCCGAAACCGGTGTGGCTCAGTGGATAGAGCGTCAGCCTGCGGACTGAAGGGTCCCAGGTTCGATTCCGGTCAAGGGCATGTACCTTGGTTGCAGGCACATCCCCAGTGGGGGGCATGCAGGAGGCAGCTGGTCGATGTTTCTCTCTCATCGATGTTTCTAACTCTCTATCCCTCTCCCTTCCTCTCTGTAAAAAATCAATACAATATATTTTTAAAAATTGAGCTCAGAGAGGAAGAGGGGGAGAGAGAGAGAGAGAAACATCCATGAGGAGAGAGAATCATGGACCAGCTGCCTCCTGCGCGCCCCCTACTGGGGATGGAGCCCACAACCCCAGGCATGTGCCCTTGACCAGAATCGAACCCGGGACCCTTCAGTCCGCAGGCCGACGCTCTATCCACTGAGCCACACCAGCTAGGGCCAGACTTGTCACTATAGATGCTCGAATGCATCAAGAGAAAGGCAGGGACAGAATTAGGAGGGATAGAAAAGGGAAGACGGTTGATGGATTGGTGGTTCGTCCTTTTTAAAAATAAACTGACTCGTCAGACCGGTGTGGCTCAGGGGTTGAGCGTCGACCTAGGAACCAGGAGGTCATGGTTCGATTCCCGGTCAAAGGCACAGACCCGGGTTGTGGGCTCGATCCCCCAGTCGGGGGCGTGCAGGAGGCAGCCGGTCCATGATTCTCTCTCCTCATGGATGTGTCTCTCTCTAAAATCAATTTTAATTCTTTTTTTTAAAAAAAAAACAACCATGGCTCACTGTGCTTCTAAGATCAAATGCAATTTCTCTTTTATCTACTCTTTGGTGGGGGTTTGTTTATCTAGGTATAGAAAGCATACATTTTTTTTTTCCTTCCGTGTGCAGGACCGTCATAAATTATTGCAAGTGGGTCCTTTGTACGTAAAATATTATCAGAGTAATGAGTCCCCAGTGGGGAGAACAAAGGTTTTTAAAATTCAAACAGGCTGAAGTGGGGGAAAGTACGCTGAATCGAATGCACAGTGTCTGATAATGCGCAAGAATGCCACACTTTCTGAGGCTAAAAGTTGTCTATTGAAAAGAGAACTGTAAACCTTTGTTGCTGCAAACACAGAAATGCTGAAAATAACTGTTTTCATCTAGAGCATGGTAATTAGCCCTAACTGGTTTGGCTCAGTGGATGGAGCGTCGGCCTGCGGACTGAAGGGTCCCGGGTTCGATTCCCGGTCAAGGGCACATGCCCCGGGTTGCGGGATTGATCCCCAGTAGGGGGTGTGCAGGAGGCAGCCAATCGATGATTCTCTCTCATCATTGATCTTTCTCTCTCTCCACGCCCCCCCCCCCCCGCCCTTCCTCTCTGAAGTCAATAAAAAATATATTAAAAAATAGATACATACAGATACAGAGATATGTTTAACGGCCTTTTAGGACAGAAATTGCCACTCTTCTGAGAAAAATTTGAACGGCTGCGTCTTTTTCAATCACAGGATGGCTTGCACCAGAGCCACGGAAACCGTTACCAACACAATTTGATGTCGGCCTATAGCGCTGGCTTCTTATTTCATACAACCTGGTGGTGACTGGGGGAAACACCCATCATCCTTTGCATCATCTACCGTCTCCTCTCCACTGGGGGCCTTGTCTCCTTTAAAGCGACA
Organism: Ia io; assembly: GCA_025583905.1. Classification (NCBI taxonomy): domain Eukaryota; kingdom Metazoa; phylum Chordata; class Mammalia; order Chiroptera; family Vespertilionidae; genus Ia; species Ia io. The sequence continues at coordinate 4,180,323 of JAJQQW010000001.1, forward strand.
GAGTCTGATGGGATTTCCCACCACCCAGGCTGGATTAGCCACAACCGATGGGTGGACGTCCCACCCCACAGAACAAGCTGCATTCCTGAAATGGTTCAGCCGCTCCAATCCCTGCCAAGCCGGGGAACTACCCCCCTGCCCCCCGCTGCCTGCCCCGGGCAAGAATGGCCTGTTTATGTCCACATTCCCAAATTGAGTCATAATTCCTGTCATGCTCACGGAAAGAATTCTTCCGCAATGCCCACTGTCCGAGGTCCCATTCCAGGCACCCCATCTCCGAAGCAGTGTGAGAACCACTCCGGGGGGGGTGGGAAGAGGGTGATGGGGGAAAGAATTTCCCACAATGCAACGTGGATCCCTGCCAGAGTGGATGTGGATGGCAGTGGAGGTAAGACACTCAATGTCCCCCTAGCCCCGTGGTCGGCAAACCGTGGCTCGCGAGCCACGTGCGGCTCTCTGGCCCCTTGAGTGCGGCTCTTCCACAAAACACCACGGCCTGGGCGAGTCCACGTTGAAGAAGTGGCGTTCGAAGAAGTTTACGTTTAAAAAAAATGTGGCTCTCCAAAGAAATGTCCATCGTTGTGCTGTTGATATTTGGCTCCGTGGACTCATGAGTTTGCCGACCACGGCCCTAGCCCGTAAACTGCAGCACCCCCACTCCGCCATCACGGTGTTCCTACGATCCTGGGAGATGAATGAGCCGATCCATGATTCTCTCTCATTATTGATGTTTCTCTCTCTCCCTCTCCCTTCCTCTCTGAAAAAAAAAAATAAATCCTAATATACAAAAAGCCAGGGTCCGTCATGACCTAAATGACCAGACAGGCGACCAAACAGCAGGCTAGGGTCCTGGCCAGCGTGGCGGGAGTGAGTCTGGGTCCCGGCCGGCATGGTGGGAGTCAGTCTGGGTCCCGGCCGCCCACAGCACAGCAGCAGGAGGGAGATGTATGAACAGAGCCAGGCTGCCATCGGACTGGCCTCTGGGTCCCTCCCCCCACCTGCAGGCTCCGGGGAACTGGATCCATGCTGCAATCAGACTGGACGCTACCCGAGGGGTCCCGGATTGTGAGAGGGTGCAGGCTGGGCTGAGAGACACCCCCCCACCAAGGGCATGAATTTTCGTGCACCAGGCCTCTAGTCTCTATCATAAAAACCCCTTGGTCATGACGAATTCACGCTGTCACAACCAGAGACTGGTCACCGGGAGGCTGCGTGCGTGGTGAGGCACACACGGGTGGGCGGGGACTTGACGCTGCATCCCCGCCGGGGCGCCGGGGCGCCGGGGCGCCGGGGCGCCGGGTCTGGGTCTCGTGCGACTTCACGCACTGGGCCTCTCGTATATATTTTTTTAAAGTTATCTTTATTGTTGAAAGTATTATAAATGTTCCCTTTTATCTCTCCACTAGAGGCCCGGTGCATGAAATTCGTGCACTGGGGGGGGAGGGTGTCCCTCAGCCCAGCCTGCACCCTCTCCAATCTGGGACCCCTCCGGGGATGTCCGACGGCCAGTTTAGGCCCGATCCCTCTCAAAATCCGGGACTGCTGGCTCCTAACCACTCTCCTGCCTGGCTGCCTGATTGCCCCTAACCACTGTGCCTGCCAGCCTGATCGCCCCCTAAGCATTTCCCTGCAGGCCTGATTGACACCTAACCTCTCCCCTGCCGGCCCGATCACGCCCAACTGCCCTCCCCTGCCGGCTTGATCACCCCTAACTGCCCTCCCCTGCTTGCCTGGTTGCCCCCAACTGCCCTCCCCTGCTGGCCATCTTTTGACAATGTGGGGGTGGCCATCTTCTTTCAACATGGGGGCAGCCATCTTGTGACAACATGGTGGTGGCCATCTTGTGATGACGTGGGGGCAGCCATCTTGTGATGACATGGGGGTGGCCATCTTGTGGTGGCCATCTTGTGATGACGTGGGGGTGGCCATCTTGTGGTGAACATCTTGTGATGACGTGGGGACAGCCATCTTGTGATGACATGGGGGTGGCCATCTTGTGATGATGTGGGGGTGGCCATCTTGTGACAGCCATCTTGTGGTGGGGACAGCCATCTTGTGATGATGTGGTGGCAGCCATCTTGTGACACAAGGGCGTGAGGGTCAATTTGCATTTTACCTCTTTATTATATAGGATTAATCTCCGTCCTCAAAATGAAAAGGAACCCACTATATGGCGGGGGCGGGGGGGACATACTTGCCAATGATACATCGGATGAGGGGTTAATTTCCAAAATATATGAAGACCTCACACAACTCAACGAAAGGAAGAGAAACAACCCCATTTCAAAAAAAAAAAAAGAAATGGGCAGAGGATCTAAAGAGACACTTCGCCAAAGAGGACACACCGATCGCCAAGGTCACATAGCATCAGAGGGATGCAGATTACAATGACCTTGAGCCACCACCTCACCCCCTGCAGAATGGCTGCCGTCCACACATCAACGAACTCGCTTTAAAACACAGCACTGCCTGGAGGTGTGGCTCCGTGGGTGAGCTTGGAGCTACGAATCAGGAGGTCAGGGATCCAGCCCACAACCCGGCCACGTGCCCTTGACCGGGAACCGAACCGTGACCTCCCGGTTCCTAGGTCGACGCTCCACCGCTGAGCCACGCCGGCCGAGCCCGGAGTTTTCTCTGTGTGTGTAAGACGCGGTCTCGCTGCCGAAAATCACACGTGGCCTGCACGGATCATGGTTCCTGTGATCTCAACGTTGTCGGGGGGGGGAAAAAAAAAAGATGTATTGGTGAGTCCTGGGGAATCAAAGTCGTTATTTCTGGAAGACGTCATGAAAAATTTAATGGGCTCGTTTTTGATAACCCCTGGCCAGGGGCTAATGCGTCTGCTTGCTGAGGAATACATTTTTCTTGCCGGTAATTTATTCTGGAAACGTGAGAGGGAGAATTTACTGCTTGCAAATTGGGCTTCTGTAAGAATGGCATGACGGCGATTTTTTCTTTTTTTCTTTTTTTAAATTTTTTCTCAGAGCCAGGCTTGTGAATGAGAAACCCGGCCATCAACACAGTCCCTGCTATCTTCATCGCCTTCTGCAATGAAGAAGTTTGGTAACCCTTTTTGGGTGAGAAAATATCTACTTGTCCGGCCGGCGTGGCTCAGTGGTTGAGTCCCTTCCTCTCTGGAATAAATAAAAATATATACATATGCACACACATTATTCTATGTCGTGAATAGCTGTTGGTAGTTTTATTTCCATTATCACTTGCCTCACCAGCCCCTTGTCCCCAAGGCTGTTCTATAGCTACTAGAGGCCCAGTGCACGAATTCGTGCACAGGTGGGGTCCAGCCGGCCCAGCCCCAATCGGGGCGGATCAGGCCAGGCCTGTTGGTAGGAGGAGATGGTGGGAGGTTGGCTGGTGGGCCCTGCCCCCGATTGGGGTGGGGGGGTTGATTTGGGGGCAGGGCCGGCCATGGAGGGGCTGTGGGCAGTGGGCCAGCCAGCCCCGTGACCAATTGGGGTGGGGGACAGATTGGGGGCCGAGCTGGCTGCGGGGAGGGGCTGAGGGTTGATGAGGTGGTGGGGGCTGATTGGGGGGCAGGGCTGGCTGGGGGAAGGGCCATGGGGGGGGTGTTGGCCGGCCTCCCCGCCCCCAACTGGGGTGGGAGAGTCCAATCGGGCTGGGCCGGCTGGGGGGAGGGGCCACGGGAGGTTGGGCTGCCGGCCCCACCCCTGATCGGGCCAGTTTGCTGGCTGCAGCAGGCGTCATATCAACCGGAGGTTCTGGTCATGGCTTTTTATATATATAGATGGGCAGAAAAAACACGATTCAATACAATACAATACAATACAATACTAAAATAAAATAAATACAATACAATACAACACAATACAATACAATAATAAAATAAAAGAAATACAATACAATACAATAATAAAATGATAAATAAAAGATACAACACAATACAATACAATAATAAAATAAAATACAGTACAATACAATAATAAAATAAAATAAATACAATGCAATATAATAATAAAATAAAAGAAATACAATACAATAAAATAATGAAAATAAAAGGAATACAATACAATATAATACAATAATAAAATAAAATAAACACAATACAATACAATAATAAAATAAAAGAAATACAATACAATAATAAAATAAAAGAAATGCAAAACAATACAATACAATACAATAAAGCTAAGGGGCAGAATAGTCCTTTCAAAATCAAGGATATGGTCCTGGCTGGTGTGGCTCAGTGGATAGAGCATCGGCCTGTGGACGGAAGAGTCCCGGGTTCGATTCCCGGTCAGGGCACAAGCCCGGGTTGTGGGCTGGATCCCCGGTTAGAGGACATGCAGGAGGCAGCCGATCCATGATTCTCTCTCATCACGGATGTTTCTCTCTCTCTCTCCTTCTCCCCTCCTCTCTGAAAATCAATAAAAATACATATTTTTTAAAAATCGAGGATACGCTGTGTCCACCCCCCAATAGATTTTTTTCTCCTACCACCGGGGACCCTCACACTTCTCTGCCAGGAGCCAGATTTGTAAATCATTCTCTCTCTCTCTCTCTCTCTCTCTCTCTCTCTCTCTCTCTCTCTCTCTCTCTTTCTGCTTTTGAGGCTAATTGTCAAAGTGCAAGTTTCAGGAGTGGATTGAAGTGGGAAGAGAGAGCTGAGGAGGTGCACACCTGGGCTGAATGGCAGGCCCTCCCCGAGGAGCCCCTGGAGCGTCTGAGGAGGACAATTACCGGGTTTGAGAGCCTGGAGGGCGAGGATGTGCAAGTTCTCTTCCTTCCTGAGCTGTGAGAGGCGCTAATTATCACATGGAGGCCCATCGACACCCCAGGGGTCGGGGTCGAGCATCATCTTCTTGTTCCTTCAGGGCCTGGAACAGGTGTGAGGCCGCCCGACGGGCCTCCTCGTCTCTGAAATCCTGCCCCTGGGTGGTGGGGGCACCTCCCGTTTCAAGGTCACGGTGTGACCTTCAGGAAGCCCAGGTCACGGGGGGCATGGGGGGGGGGGCAAGGATGGCCGATATGACACTGGCTCAAGGAGATTCACAATTTCTCTTCTATTTTTCTTTCTCAGTTTTTTTTTTTCCAACTTTTATTTCAAGAAAAACAAGGTTTTAGCCCTAATTGGTGTGGCTCAGTGGATAGAGCGTTGGCCTGCGGACTGAAGGGTCCCGGGTTCGGTTCCAGTCAAGGGCATGGACCTTGGCTGCGGGCACATCCCCAGTGGGGGGCGTGCAGGAGGCAGCCGATGGATGTTTCTCTCTCCTCGATGTTTCTAACTCTCTCTCCCTGTCCCTTCCTCTCTGTAAAAAAATCAGTAAAATATATTTTTTAAAAGAAGAAAAACGGTTTTAAAAGGAATAATGTTACATGCAATAAACATTAATATTTCAAGAAAGACGGTTTTAAATATGATAATGTTACATGCAGTAAACACCAGTTATTCAAGGAAAATGATCTTACGTATAATAATACTAGAGGCCCAGTGCACGAATTCATGCACGGTGGGGTTCCTCGAACCGGCCAGCGATTGGGGCCAATCAGGGCCAGCTGGCAGCGGGGGAGGGGGGGAGGGACCACGGGAGGGAGGGAGGGACCTCGTGCATTGAGCATCTACCCCCTGGTGGTCAGTGCGCGTCATAGCAACTGGTCGACCGGTCGTAACGGTCGCTTAGACTTTTATATGTATATATAGGTTACATGCAATAAATACTAATATTTCAAGAATCAAAGGATTTCCCTGGCCGGTGTGGCTCAGTGGATAGAGCGTCGGCCTGCGGACTGAAGGGTCCCGGGTTCAATTCCGGTCGAGGGCATGGACCTCGGTTGCGGGCACATCCCCAGTACGGGGTGTGCAGGAGGCAGCTGATGGACGTTTCTCTCTCATCGATGTTTCTGACTCTCCATCCCTCTCCCTTCCTCTCTGTATAAAATCAATAAAATACACTTTTAAAAGAAGAATAAAAGGATTCTAAGTATAATAATATTACCAAAAACTGTACTACCAGAGTATAATATCACAAAAGTTGTAGGAAATACTAAAAATCTGCAAATAACAGGATGACGTCTATTATAGTCTAGCATATTTTTCTCCTCTGCCTCTATTTTTGTTCATCAGTTTATGTTGCTCATTATATTCCACAAACGAGTGAGACCACGGGATATTGATCTTTCTCCGGCTGGGTTATTTCACGTCGCACGATGCTTTGAAAGTCTATTTTGTCGGATAAGAGAATTGCTACTCCAGATTTTTTTTTTTCTTTTCCATTTGCATGGGAAGATTTTTTATTTCCCCATCCCTTCACTTCCGTCCTATGTGAATCTTTTGTTCTGAGGTGGGTCTCTTGTAGACAGCACATAGGGGGGTCATGATTTTATATCCGTTCAGCTACCCTACGCCTTTTGATTGGAGCATTGAATCCGTTTACATTTAGTGTTATTATTATTATTATTATTATTATTATTATTATTATTATTATTTTAGGGTTATTATTGAGATGCACAATTTCAATGGGGAGAGATTGTGTTTCTCAGGGGACATTCTTGGTCATCACACACTAGCCGGAGGGGTGAGGCAGGAGGGACAAAGGCCCCTGCTGCACAGGACGGCCTCCCAGCATCAAGGGTGGCTCAGCCCCAGCCCGGCCAGTGTGGCTCAGTGGTTAAGCGTCAACCTATGAACCGGGAGGTCACAGTTCGATTCCCGCTCAGGGCACGTGCCCGGGTTGCAGACTGGATCCCCAGTGGGGGGCGTGCAGGAGGCAGCCCATGCATGATTCTCTCTCATCATGGGTGTTTTTCTCTCTCTCTCTCTCTCCCTCTCCCTTCCTCTCGGAAACCAATCCTACAGAATAAAAGGCTAATATGCAAATCGACCGAACTGCGGAACGACCGGCTGCTATGACACGCACTGACCACCAGGGGGCAAACGCTCAACGCGGGAGCTGCCCCCGTGGGGGTCAGTGCGCTCCCACAGGGGGAGCGCGGCTCAGCCAGAAGCCGGGCTCGCGGCTGGCGAGCAGAGCAGCGGTGGCGGGAGCCTCTCCCACCTCAGCGGCAGCACTAAGCCCTCAGTCGGACATCCCCCGAGGGCTCCTGGACGGCGAGAGGGTGCAGGCCGGGCTGAGGGGACCCCCCCCCGCCCGAGTTCAATGCGTCCACCGGGCCTCGAGTTTAGAATAATAAAAATGACCCAGCGCCCATGTCAGACACGCGGGCTCACGAAGGAGTGACCATATGGCCTAGCCGGGCGGGCGGACGCCCTCTTTGCTGCCCCCACATCCTTGCTCCTTCCTCTGCTCTGTTTTAAAGTCACGCTCTTCGCCCCGGCTGGTGTGCTCAGTGGTTAGAGCATCAGCTCGCAGCTCGAAGGGTCTAATTCCAGGCAAGGGCTCGTAAACCTGGGGTGCAGGGTCGCAATCTGCCCCATGTCGGGGAGCATGGGGGAGGCAACCAGTTGATATGTCTCTCTCACATTGATGCTTCTAGCTCTCTCATTGATGTTTCTCTCTCTCTCATTGATGTTTCTCTCTCTCTCTCTCTCTCTCTCTCTCTCTCTCTCTCTCTCTCTCTCTCTCTCTCTGGAAGCCACTGGAAACCATACCCTCAGGTGAGGATGAGCAGAAATGAAATGAAATCACGCTCTTCGAGGGTGACGTACGATGACATGTCCACTCCGTCTCCATGTTCCTAGAGAGGTGGAACTTGGGCTGGGATTTCACACCTGGCCACCCCCTTGGTAGAATTTTAGTTTCTAGTTCTTGGTGGTACGGTGGACCCAATAAATGTGTATCTCGTTTATTTCTTTAAAAAAGTATGTTTTTGTGGATTTCAGAGTGAGGAAGGGAGAGGGAGAGAGAGAGAAACATCCATGAGGAGAGAGACTCATGCATCGGCTGCCTCCTGCACGCCCCCTACTGGGGATGGAGCCTGCAACCCGGGCCTGTGCCCTTGACCGGGAATCGAACCGTGACCTCCTGGTTCCTAGGTTGATGCTCAACCCCTGAGCCACACTCACCAGGCCTTTTGCCGATATTTAAATACATGTTTCACATGCATAGCTATTATTTCACTAGTGCCCCGGTGCATGGATTCGTGCACATTGAAAGGAGATTAATTAGAAGGTGGCGGGCGGGGCGGGACAGGGCGAGATGGGCCGGACACGCCCTGGAGCCAACCTCCCATGGTCCCTCCCTGGCGTCTGCGGAGTGAGAGGGGTCCCTCCAGCAGGGGTGTGGAACGCAAACGCACGTGTGCAGTAAACCAGAGTCAGGGCCGACAGTGCCCCAGCAACAGCATAACCCATGGCCGAAGGTGTAATCACATGACCCTGTGAGGAATCGGGCTCCCTCCTCTCTGATATCGGGGTGCATCACCCCAGAACCACGGCTGCCAAGTCACTGCAGCTCGGCAGCTCCTGCATTGAGTGTCTGCCCCCTGGTGGTCAGTGCGTGTCATAGCGACCGGTCAGATGGACACAGCATATTAGCCTTTTATATATATATAGGCTAGAGGCCCAATGCATGAAATTCGTGCATGGGGGGAGGGGAGAATCCCTCAGCCTGGCCTGCACCCTATCCAATCTGGGACCCCTCGGGGGATGTCCGACTGCCAGTTTAGCCCGATCCCGCAGTCAGACTTCCCTCTCACAATCCGGGACCACTGGCTCCTAACCACTCACCTGCCTGCTGGCCTGATCGCCCCTAACCACTCTCCCCTGCTGGCCTGATCACCCCTAACCACTCTCCCCTGCTGGCCTGATCGCCCCTAACCGCTCTCCCCTGTCGGCCTGATCTCCCCAAACTGTTCTCCCCTGCCGGCCTGATTACCCCTAACTGCTCTCCCCTGCCAGCCTGATCGCCCCTAACTGCTCTCCCCTGCTGGCCTGATCGCCCCTAGCTGCTCTCCCCTGCTGGCCTGATCGCCCCTAGCTGCTCTCCCCTGCTGGCCTGATCGCCCCTAACTGCTCTCCCCTGCCAGCCTGATTACTCCTAACTGCTCTCCCTTGCCAGCCTGATCACCCCTAACTGCTCTCCCCTGCAGGCCTGATCACCCCTAACTGCTCTCCCCTGCCAGCCTGATCGCTCCTAACCACCTCTGCCTCGGCTCCCGCCACCGTGGCTTTGCCCGGAAGGACGTCCAGAAGATGTCCAGTCTAATTAGCATATTAACCTTTTATTAGTACAGATGGCTGCCCAGTGAACTACAGGCATCGTCTCGGACAACGTCCCAATCAGCAATGAGCCCATGGATCATCGGCGAACGCCCGCGTGACAACCACCATCATCCTTGGACACAGAGAACATGGTCCCTGCTTTCGAAAGGTACGTTTTAAACGTCCGAATAATCTCGCAGGCACTTATCCCAATGCCCCCCATGGGAGCCGTTCTCCGGGATCGTCCAATACACTCTGTGCGAACCCTCGCCGTCCCCCAGAGTCCTTATTAAAATTCAAGATCGCAAAGCACGGCACGCGGGGTGATGGATGGTGCATAATGACTCTCTTATTCAACGTTTCTAATCTCTCCTCTCCACCCTCCCCCCTCCTCTCCCCCACAAGTCCGCCCCCCGGGGACTTTTCTCCACAACCGTCTGGACCTTTAAATAAAAGAATGGCAGTGACTGAATCTCCGCCCGTCCTTATTTTTAGCTGTGCGTCTGAAGGACCAGCCACGTCGAAGACGAGAGAAGAGTGTGTGTGTGGATGGGCCATGGGGATCGATCACTCCAAGTCATGGTGTGTCCTTCAGTTGACCTCACGGGAAACCGCGGGGAAGGCTTAGAGGGAAAGACAACACGCTTTCCTCCGTCTGGCCTTCAGGATTCCGGATTTTTCTATTTGACAGGTGGGGTCCTCGTCCACAGGAGGCTGCAGCCCGGCCGGCGTGGCTCAGGGGTTGAGCATCGACCTGTGAACCAGGAGGTCAGGGTTCGACTCCCAGTCAAGGGCACAAGCCCGGGTTGCAGGCTCCATCCTCAGTAGGGGGCATGCAGGAGGCAGCCAATCCATGATTCTCTCTCATCATTGGTGTTTCCATCTCTCTCTCTTTTCCTCTCTGAAATCAATAAAAATATATACACTGAGATTATTATAATCTCTGGACGCATAATAATCTTGCCACTCAGTGTGTGTGTGTGTGTGTGTGTGTGTGTGTGTGTGTGTGTGTGTATTAGAGGCCCGGTGCATGAATTCGTGCATGGGTGGGGTCCGGCCAGCCTGGCCAGGGGGAGGGGACATGGGCGGTTGGCCGGCCTGCCTGCTGGTCGAACTCCTGGTCGAGGGGACCATTTGCATATTAGCCTTTTATTCAACAGGATATATACTGAGTGGCCAGATGATTATGCGTCCAGAGATCATCATCATCTGGCCACTCAATGTGTGTATATATATATGCATGAAATTCATGCAAGGGGCTCGGCCCTCACAGCCCGGGCTTCGTCCGGAAGGTTGTCCGGAAGGATATTCGGAAGGTCGTTTGGCTGCCTGATCTAATTAGCATATTAGACTTTTATTATTATAGATGTATATATATATGTGTGTGTGTGTTTTTTTAAAATAGGAGGCTGCAGACATGCATGGGCTCAGTTATGTTCATTGAGTCCCGACTTCAAGAGTCGGACACCCCTCTTGCAAAAATCCCGGGATCGGGGTGGGGGTGGGACGTGGGCGAGCTGGAGAGGAGAGATTAGAAACCTTGAGTAAGATAGGTGACCGTCTTGGAATTCTGCAACTGGGTGTTGACTTAGATTCAATCACGGCATCTTTTTTTTTAAAATATATGTTTTATGGATTTCAGAGAGGAAGGGAGAGAGAGTGAAAAACATCCACGAGGAGAGAGAATCATGGACCGGCTGCCTCCTGCACGCCCCTCTGCTGGGGATGGAGCCTGCAACCCGGGCGTGTGCCCTTGACCGGGAATCCAACCGTGACCTCCTGGTTCACAGGTCAATGCTCAACTACTGAGGTGCGCCGGCCAGCCGGGGGATGAGCCTTCCTTCTTGCTGCCACGGCGGGCCTCCCGGGTCTGCGAGCTCGCGCACGGGCTGTGGGAACCTATGAATTATGCAGCTGCTTTGACAGCAGGAGGCACTTAGCCGAGGCCTTCGATGGAGATGGATGGCTGGGTGGGCCGCCTCGCGGGAGGTTTGGGAAATGAGCATAAGGGCCGGGGAGGGAGGGGAAGGGGGACTGTGCCTCTCATACCCTCTCCGTCCCTCCCCGGCTCTGGCTGCTGTGTTCTCCCTCCCTCCCTCCTCCGTGCACCCTGTGGGTGTCCATAACCTCTCTTCCACGCCCTAACATCCCTCCTTCACTCCATGGCTGTGGCGTCTGTTCCATTTATTCCACCAAAGCCCCCCCCCAACCCCGTGTCCCCCCACAATGAGGGGGCTCTGGGAAGTTTGCATCCAATTGGCTTCTATTAGAATCAAGTAACCACATCATCGCCAATCCATCCTGCTTTGTCTTTAAAAAAAAAAAAAAAACAACTAGAGGCTCGGTGCACGAAATTCGTGCACGGCACGGGGCGGGGGGTGTCCCCCTCAGCCCGGCCTGTACCCTCTCCATTCCAGACCCCTCGGGGGCGGGATTGGGCCTAAACCAGCCATCAGACATCCCTGTCACAATCTGGGACTGCTGGCTCCTAACCGCTCACCTGCCTTCTGGCTTGGTCACCCCTAAGCACTCTGCCTGCCGACCTGGTCACCCCTAACTGCCCTCCCCTGCCAGCCTGATCGCCCCTAACTGCCCTCCCCTGCCAGCCTGGACACACCCCTAACTGCTCTCCCTTCTGACCTGATCACCCCAAATGCCTCCCCTGCCAGCCTGGTCACCCCTAACTGCTCTCCCCTGCCGACCTGATCACCCCTAACTGCCCTCCCCTGCAGGCCTGATCGCCCCTAACTGCCTCTTCCTCGGCCCCCGCCAGCATGGCTTTGTCCGGAAGGACGCCCGGAAGATGTCCGGTCTAATTAGCATATTAACCTGTTATTAGTATAGATGTTTTTTATTGCCCTGGCTGGTGTGGCTCAGTGCGTAGTGTGTCAGTCTGTGGACTGAAGGGTCCCGGGTTCAATTCCAGTCAAGGGCATGTACCTGGATTGCAGGCTCCTCCCCAGCCCTGGTCGGGACCTGTGTGGGAGGCAACCAATGGATGTGTCTCCCTGACATCGATGTTTCTCTCTCTGTGTCTCTCCCCCTCCCTTCCACTCTCCCTAAAAAATACCAATGGAAAAATATCCTGGATGGAGGATTAACAAAAATAATGTGTGTTTTTTTAATTCATTTCAGAGAATACAAAGGAGAGGGAGAGAGAGATAGAAACATCCATGAGGAGAAAGAATCTTGGATCGGCTGCCTCCTGCACCCCCCACACTTGGGATGGAGCCCACAACCCGGGCATGTGCCCTTGACGGGGAATCGAACCATCACCTCCTGGTTCCTAGGTCGACGCTCCACCCCTGAGCCACGCTGGCTGGGCCCGTTTTGCCTCCTGATGGATTCTCTGTGGGATGTTTCTTGTTGGTCCCCAGGCACCTGCCCACGGTCGGGATCTTCCCACAATGCACTGCACAGATGGGTTGTCCTGCGATGGAGTGGTCTGCACCCCCAGGGCTGTGTTGTGAAGAGCCATCGAGATATTTTATGCACAATGAGCATGATCTGTGCGGAAGCTCCCCTCCCCCTGTGCATCATCTGTGGAAATAGCGTCATTTCTGGGAACCTGACCTAAGCTTAGTATCTGCTCTCAATGCTTAGAGGGTCCGCAAACCCGTGATCTTCCCTCATGCAAATGCCCATGGTGGCTGGCTGGCTCCTTCCGTCTCCGGGGTCAGCTCACCTCTGCAAATAGCATACGACCGGCTCACTGTCCATTCATTAAAAGCCGTAGATATTGCTGAAACCGGTGTGGCTCAGTGCATAGAGCGTCGGCCTGTGGACTGAAGGGTCCCGGGTTCAATTCCGGTCAGGGGCATGTACCTTGGTTGCAGGCACATCCCCAGTAGGGGGCGTGCAGGAGGCAGCTGATCGATGTTTCTCTCTCATCGATGTTTCTAGCTCTCTCTCCCTCTCCCTTCCTCTCGGTAAAAAATCAATGAAATATATTTTTTTAAAAAGAGCCATAGAAAAGGAAGCATGTCGCTGTGACAAGGCTGGGTTTGGGTTTAGAAATCCAAATACCGGGATTTCACGTGGCCTGTGTGCTCGTGTTGATCCAAAGCAATTTGGAGCTTTTATTATTTCATGTGATTGACAAGCCTGGATGATCTACACAAATGAAAGAGAAACATGCAAATTGACCATACCTCCAGCGACGCCCACCAGCCAATCAGGAGTGAGTATGCAAATTAACCCAACCAAGATGGTGGGTTAATTTGCATAACCAGGCGCGGAGCGGCCGGGGGTGGGGCGGGATGACTGCTATGAGGGGGAGGGCGGGGGGCGGAGGGAGCTACAGGAACAGCGCTCGGGCTGGAACGAAGACTGAAGGCAGTGGCCAGAGCGAAGGCCTGGGTCCCGGGTGCCAGCAGCCAGGGGAAGGAAGGCCTATTGCATGAATCTTTGTGCAATGGGCAACTAGTAATAATAATAATAATAAAATGTGGGGGGAAAGTGGCTGAGGGATGCTCCCGACAGAGTGAACACCTGTAATCTATAAAGCTTCGTCAGCAAGGCAAGCTCCCGTTGTTCATGCCTTGACGGAAATAAACATTTATCCTACAATTAAACAACCTGCTCTTTTAACGTGATAACAATCAGGAGCCCAGCTGAAACCAGTTTGGCTCAGTGGATAGAGCGTCGGCCTGCGATTCCGGTCAAGGGCATGTACCTTGGTTGCGGGCACATCCCCAGTAGGGGGCGTGCAGGAGGCAGCTGGTCGATGTTTCTCTCTCATCGATGTTTCTAGCTCTCTATCCCTCTCCCTTCCTCTCTGTGGGAAATCAATAAAAAATATATTTAAAAAAAAATCAGGAGTCCAGCCCGGACACTGTGACTCAGTATTTGAGCATCGACCTATGAGCCAGGAGGTCACGGTTCAATTCCCGGTTTTTGAGCTCGATCCCCGGTAGGGGGCGTGCAGGAGGCAGCCAACCCGTGATTCTCTCTCATCATGGATGTTTCTCTCTCTCTTTCTCCCTCTCCCTTTCTCTCTGAAAACAATAAAAATAGTTCTTTAAAAAATCAATCCGGCCCTAGCTGGTTTGGCTCAGTGAATAGAGCATCGGTCTGTGGACTGAAAGGTCCCAGGTTCAGTTCCGGTCAAGGGCACATGCCCAGGTTGCGGGCTTGACCCCCAGTGGGGGGCATGCAGGAGGCAGCCAATCAATAATTCTCTCATCATTGATGTTTCTCTCTCTCTCTCCCTCTCCTTTCCTCTCTGAAATCAATAAAAATATATTTTTTAAAAACATCAATCCGTTGGCCGTATGAGTATATATAGGATGTCCCCCCCAAATGTATTACACGCCCTAGCCAGTGTGGCTCAGTGGTTAGAGTGTGGTCCTTGTCTCAGGTTTGAATTGCAGTCCAGGGCAGGTACCTGGGTCGCAGGTTCGATTCCCAGCCCCGGTCGGGGCGCGTGTGGGAGGCAACCAATGAGTGTGTCTCTCTCGCATCGATGTTTCTCTCCCTCTCTCCCTCCCTCCCCTTCCCCTCTCTCCAAATATCAATGGAAAAATCCTCTGGTGAGGATTAACAAAAAATAAATAGATGGATCCTATATAATAAAAGCCTAATATGTTAAGAGTCCGGTCATCCGATCGTCCGTTCAACCAATCAAAGTATAATATGCTAATGACTAGAGGCCCCATGCATGAAAATTCATGCAAGAGTAGGCCTTCCTTCCCCCAGCTGCTGGCATTGGCTTCCCTCCGGCACCCGCAACCTGGCTTCCCTGCTCTGGCTGCCCGCAGGCACCCGGGACCCGGACTGCCTTCCCTCAGAACCCAGCTTCATCAGGAAGGACATCTGGAATGATGTATGGAAGACGTCTGGTCTAATTAGCATATCACCCTTTTATTATTATAGGTTATTATAGATGATATGCTAAGGCCACCCAACCGCTCGCTATGACGTGCACTGACCACCAGGGGGTAGACAGTCTACTGGTTGACCAGTTGCTATGATGTGCACTGACCACCAGGGGGCAGATGCTCTGACCGGTAGGTTAGCTCGCTGCTGGGGTCCAGCTGATCAGGACGGAGCGAGACGGGCCAGACATGCCTTGGAGCTCTCCCACATCCCTCCCCGGCTAGCCAACTTCCCACGTCCCTCCCCGGCCCCGATTGTGCACCGGTGGGGTCCCTCGGCCTGGCCTGCGCCCTCTCGCAATCCGGGACCCCTCGGGGGATGTCGGAGAGCCGGTTTTGGCCCGAATTCGTGCACCGGGCCTCTAGTAGATAGATAATTAGAAATAAAAATTACTTCTCAGTGGTGCATGCAAATGCAATCTATTTGTTCTTTAGCCTCATCCCTGCAAACCCCTTAAAAAAAACACACACACACACACACACACACACACACACACACACGTGTTGTTCTTTCCTACCCTGGAACGTTCCCTGGAACGTCCCCCCAGGCCCCCATCCCAGCCTCCTCCCACTTCCACTCTCTCTCCCACTCCTGGCCGAAGGGTGGTCAGACACCGTCCCATTAATTCCGCGGGCCCTCGGCTTTGTCTTGTTCCTCAGGCCTGGCTGTGTCACTGAGTCTCAGGGCAGGAGGAGGGATGGGGAGGCCACGTCCCAGGGTCCCTGGGGGATCCAGCTCACGTGGGCCCAACCGTCCATTCTTCGGGCGTCTCCGTGAGAAACGGGTCCCCCTGTTCTGTACTCACCTCACATCACGGCCGGCTGGCCCTTCGCCCACCGTGCCCGCGGGCTGCATACTGATGGCCTGCCTCCCTGCCTCCTCTGCATCCTGCTCACTGTGAGCACACTGTCCCCCACATCCCCCCCAAACGGCCACCCCCCCCACCCAAAGGTGGCTCCTGCTCCGGCCTTGAGCCGAGCACATGGGGACGTCGGCCTGCCCACGGTGCCAGCAGAGCTGTGGGGTAGACCCTGGCCCGTGTGGCTCAGTGGGTAGAGCGTCGGCCTGCAGACTGAAGGATCCCGGGTTCGATTCCGGACAAGGGCATGTGCCCCAGGTGGCAGGCTCGGTCCCCAGTAAGGGGGCGTGCAGGAGGCGGCTGGTGCATGATTATCGCTCATCATAGACATTTTCTCTCTCTCTCTCTCCCTCTCCCTTCTTCTCTGAAATCAATAAAAATGTATATTTTTTAAAAAAAAAGTTTCAAAAAAAAAAACCCAACAAAAATGAAGGACATCACCTTAATGAGGAGTGCTGTTTAGTGGAGCAATATTGATGCCTAAGGATTTTTTTTCATTGATTTAAAATACACACACACACACACACACACACACACACACACACACACACACACACACACACACACACACACACATATATATATATATATATATATATATATATATATATATATATATATTTATTTTATTGATTTTTTACAGAGAGAAAGGAAGCGGGGTAGAGAGAAACATGGATGAGAGAGAAACATCCATCAGCCGCCACCTGCACGCCCCCCACTGGGGATGTGCCCCCAACCAAGGTCCATGTCCTTGACCGGAATTGAACCCGGGGCCCTTCCGTCCGCAGACTGACGCTCTATACACTGAGCCAAACTGGTCAGGGCTAAAATATATTTTTTATTGATCCCAGAGAGAGGAAGGGAGAAGGAGAGAGAGAGAGAAACATCCATGAGGAGAGAGAATCATGGACTGGCTGCCTCCTGCACGCCCCCCACTGGGGATGGAGCCCACAATCCGGGCCTGTGCCCTTGACTGGGAATCGAACCGTGACCTCCTGGTTCACAGGTCCACGCTCAACCACTGAGCCACACTGCCTGGGCACACTGATTTTTTTTAAAAGAGAGAGTATCAGGGAAAAAGGGAGAGAGAGAGAGAGAGAGAGGTGACAGACACATCAATTGGTTGCCTCCCGCATGTGCCCCGATGGGGGATAGGGATCGAACCCAAGACCTTTCTGTCCACCGGCCAACTCTCTAACCATTGAGCACA
>JAJQQW010000001.1:4204904-4219904 GCA_025583905.1 Ia io
ATATCAATTAGATATAGATATAGATATATAGATAGATGTATAGATATCGATTAGATATAGATATAGATGGGTATATATAGATATAGATGATATAGATATAGATACAGATATATGGATATGGATATGGTTATGGATATGGATATGGATATGGATATGGATATAGACCTCCCCCCTAAGGGAAGTTAAGTCCCCAACTCAGTAGTGGCCCCTGAGCCCACAGTACCTGGCACTGTGGGGGCCTTACCCCATGCATCCATCCTCAAACAGTGGCCGTCCCCCTAGATTGGGGGGGGGGTATTGGGGTGTCATTGATTCAGCCTGAGGGCACAGGGCTGATGGCTCGTTCTACCAAGCACGCCTCTCAAAGGGGCCAGCGCTGTGATCAGTCATGAATGGGCCATCAGAGAGTGTCACCACCCGTGTGCGTGAGACCTGTGCTGGGAGCAGGACACGCCACCATCCATTACATGATTACACGCACCCGTGTGGGCGTCTGTCAGCACCCTCGGGCGACAGGTAATTACGCGCTGTCTCCCGCCAGGACGGCCACCAGATGTCACTCAGATGGATGGAGGGGCCCATTTATCTCCGGGAACGTGTATCGGATCCTGACAGGCCCTAACAATGGGCAGCCGTGTTCCATTAAGCAAAGCACTCATCAGATAGAGGAGAGTTTCACCACCTCTGGCAGCCCCATTGAGGGGGTGTGTAATCTCCTTCTATGACAGGTTATTAAAATGCTTTATCCGGTTAACGTGGACACTGTGGTGGTAACTGGCTTCTGTGTAGCCGGGAGTATATGGTGGGGACGGAAAGGGGCCACATGCTAACCTGACATGCTCAGGGAAGGCCTGTGAGGCGGCCTTGCACACTCAGCGACGTTTACAAAGTGGGTTTGAAAGAGGACCCTGTTCTACACAGTGAGCACACAGAGAGAACTGGAGACTAACACGGGGGGTTGACTAGGGCCAGGCCTGGCTTTGCCATTTACTGTATGATTCATTCATTCATTCACTCATTCATTCATCCACCCATCAGTCCATTAATTCATCCATGCATCCACGCATCCACCCATCCACCCATCTATCCCTCCACCCATTTACCCATCCATATATCCATCCATCCATCCATCCACCCATCTATCCATCCACTTATCTATCCATCCATCCATTCATCCACCCATCCACCCATCCATCCATCCATCCATCCATCCATCCATCCATCCACCCATCTACCCATCCATCCATCCATCCATCCATCCATCCATCCATCCATATATCCATCCATCCACACATCCATCCATCCATCCATCCATCCATTTATCCATCCATCCATCCATCCATTTATCCATCCATCCATCCATCTACCCATCCATCTACCCATCCATCCATCCATCCATCCATCCATCCATCCATCCATCCATCCATCCACCCACCCACCCATCCATCCATCCATCCACCCATCCATCCATCCATCCACCCACCCATCCATCCATTAACCTATCCATCCATCCACCAATCTACCCATCCATCCATCCATCCATTAACCTATCCATCCATCCACCAATCTATCCATCCATCCATCCATCCATCCATCCATCCATCCATCCATCCATCTATCCATCCATCTATCCAAGCACCTATCTACCCATCCATCCATCTATCCAACCATCCAACCATCCTCCCATCCACCCATCTAGCCACCCATCCATCATCCATCCATCCATCCTCCATCCGTCCATCCATCCATCCATCCATCCATACATACATCCATCCATTTATCCATCTATTCATCCATCCATCCATCCATTCATCCATCCATCCATCCATCCACCCACCCATCCACCCATCTACCCATCCATCTACCCACCCACCCATCCATCCATCCATTCACCCACCCATCCATCCATTCATTTAACAGACATAAACTAACGACCAGGCACTGGGCATTGCTAAGTGGTTTTGCACACAACAGAGATGTCTTCTCTCGTGAGCTTTCCATGTGAGCAGAGGAAAACAAATAAGTAAGCAATCAAGCCAGACCTTCTGGGTGGAGAATGAGCGTTCACATGTGTTTGGATACGAATCTGCCAGAACCACGCTTTTCGGGCAGTGGGCCACTGTGCACGCTGCCAACCTCAGCCAGATGTCCGGATTTTCTCAGTCGCTGGCGAGTCCACGCAGAATGTTGGGTTCTGTGGTCAGTGATCCCGGGCTCAGTGGGCCGTTTAGAGCTTATGTGAGCAAACTCCATTTCCTGTTACAAATGCTGTGTAATATAAGACATCCAATGCTATTTTCTGTAAGGCCAGCTTTTAAGATGAAGTGGGCATCCCTGACCAGTTTGGCTCAGTGGATAGAGCATCGGCCTGCAGACTGAAGGGTCCCGGGTTCGATTCCAGGTCAAGGGCATGTACCTTGGTTTCGGGCACATCCCCAGTAGGGGCCGTGCAGAAGGCAGCTGATCGATGTTTCTCTCTTATCGATGTTTCTAACTCTCTGTCCCTCTCCCTTCCTCTCTGTAAAAAATCAATAAAATATATTTTTTAAAAAAGAAGCACCCACAGAAAGCAAGAAACTTTGAAAAGATTTTTTATTTTATATTTTGCAGGCACAACCCCACCAAGGCTCAGAGGTGCCGAGAGGTGACCAGGAAACCTTTATGCAAATGTCGCATTTGACTTTCAAATTTCCAAGCACCAGTTGGCATTCTGCCCCAGAAACCTGCTCGTAATGAAAAAAAAAAAAAAAAATGAAATGAAATAAAGCCGGTGATGGGCCAGATTCCGGCAGACCAATTAGAAGGACGGTGGGAAGTTATCTTCCTGCAAACTCCTGCTCAACTGGCGGGTTCTGATTTATGCAAACGTGAGGAGTCTTTTTATCTCCGGGTTTCATTCCCCCTTTTTAAGACGCCGGGTGAAATTTTCTAACGTGTCGGGAGGTGGAGGGAACCCAATTCCTTTTCCATGAGGACGAGAGGTTTTTATCCTTATCCAATGTCCAGGCAACTTTTTTAAAAAATATATTTTATTGATTTTTTTACAGAGAGGAAGGGGGGAGGGAGAGAGAGCTAGAAACATCGATGAGAGAGAAACATCGATCAGCTGCCTCCTGCACGCCCCCCACTGGGGATGGAGCTCGCAACCCGGGCCTGTGCCCTTGACCGGGAATCGAACCTATGACCTCCCGGTTCCTAGGTCGACGCTCGACCACTGAGCCACGCCAGCAGGACAATCATTGGAATTTTTTTTTTTTCTCTCTCTCTCTCCCTCTCCCTACCTCTGTCTGAAATCAATAAATATGTATTTTTTTTTAAATAAATAAATACATTTTAAAAAGACAAAAATAAAAAATGTCTTGATTCTCGAAATACCTCAAGGTATCTTAGTATTCACTTCTTCTTTTTATTGGGTTTCTTTTTCCGGCTTTCGATGTATTATCTCATTTCATTTCAGGTTTGCCGTTTTCTCCCAGAAAAAAAAAAGATTTTTTTTTTTCTTTTCTTCAACACCCCTTTCCAAGTCTCCCGCCTCCACCCCGAGGCTGTGCTGTGTCTGTCTCTGAGGAATGCGGGGGGGGGGCGGGGGGGGGGGGGGGAACGGTAATAAATATTTCACAGACGCTTCCTAATTGCCTTTCAGGGGAGCACTCTGAATTAACCCTTCGCACTCGCTTGCTTTTTTCTCGATTCCTTTATTCTACTCGGGATTTAATTTTTTAAATACCCCAGATTTTACAAAGCGCGGCAGTAGGATAATAAAACGGGAGTTTCTTTTCATACAAACTTATTTGGATTTTTTTTTTTTATATATTTCAAATTATTGATACATTCAAAGAGTAATTTTAATCTCAACATCCGAGTGCAAAAGGTTAAATGTAGCCCTGGCTGGTGTGGCTCGGTGGATAGAGCGTCGGCCTGCAGACAGAAGGGTCTCAGGTTCGATTCCGGTCAAGGCCCGGGTTGTGGGATCCATCCCCAGAGGGGGGCGTGCTGGAGGCAGCCGACCCATGATTCTCTCTCATCATGGATGTTTCTCTCTCTCTCCTTTCCTCTCTGAAATCAATAAAAATATATTTTTAAAAAAAAATAAATAAATTAAATGTTCACGGGCCGTTTTCTTCAAAGGAAGGAACCCAGTTCCCCGGGGGCCCTGGTTAGGCGGCGACTAATAAATACAACAGGCCGACTAGAACCCCAATTCTTCGGCCGGAGGCTCATGATCACCCACAAATATTTCCAGGGTGATTCCTGCCGCCCCCAGTACATCGGCCCACCCCCTGGGAGAGAACTGGGCACGGGCCCGGCCTGTGTGGCCCAGTTGGTGGAGCATCAACCCATGAACCAGGAGGTCAGGGTTCGATTCCCGGTCAAGGGCACAGGCCCGGGTTGTGGGCTTGATTCCCCAGTTGAGGGCGTGCAGGAGGCGGCCAAGGGACAATGTTCCCCTCTCACCATGGATGTTTCTATCTTTCTCTCTGCTTCTCTTGTTTTAAAATATATATTTTTAAAAATATATTTTATTGACACTGGGCGGGGGAGTGGGATGGGGGCATGCGACGGGGTAGGGGAGGCTGGGGAAGGCCAGTGGGGGGGAAAAGGAGATATAGGTACTACTATAGGTAATACTTTAAACAATAAAAAAGTTAAAAAATGCTTTAAAAATAAAATATATTTTATTGATTTTTTTACAGAGAGGAAGGGAGAGGGACAGAGAGTCAGAAACATCGATGAGAGAGAAACATCCGATCAGCTGCCTCCTGCACACCCCCTACTGGGGATGTGCCCGCAACCAAGGTACATGCCATTGATCAGAATCGAACCCGGGACCCTTCCGTCCGCAGGCTGACGCTCTATCCACTGAGCCACACCGGCCAGGGCTCCGCTTCTCTTTTTAAAATTCAATAAAAACACATTGAAAGAAAAGGGGCATTCGCTCCACAGCCCTCATTCTCCAAGTGGCCCGCGCCCCCCCCCAAAAATACCACTTATTCTCCCAGCCCAGCTGAAGGCCACCTCCCCCAGGGAGTCCTCCCTGATTGCTACACCCACAACGATCCCCCCTCGAATGGAACGTGCCCTCTCCAGCATGCTGAGCAGCGTTCGCCTGTCCGAGGGCCACACGCCGTGGAGGGAACACGGGTCCTAGGCCTGGTGAAGAGGTACCTGTGCCAGGAGCCTCCCAGGATGCTCCCCAGATTCCTGGCTGCAACCCTGCACCCTGACCTCCTCACCACACCCAGCTCCTGGCTGGGACCCCCTCCTGTGACATCACACAGCACAGGCGTGTCCATGGCAACGTTAGGGCGAGCCGTCCTCGGGCTGCCCTCACCGCTGACACCAAGTGCAGGCCCCCCTCCGTCTGTCCGTCCGACCGTCCGACCGTCGGTCCGACCGTCCGTCTGACCGTCCATAACTGGCTGGAAGGCCCGGCCGGTGTGGCTCAGAGGTTGAGGGTCGACCCATGAGCCAGGAGGTCACAGTCCGATTCCCATGGGAGTTAGGCCTCTAATCCCCGTCCTGGATTACAGGAAGGTCACGGAACTACCCAGCATAAAGGGATTGCGGGATCTCTATCCGTAATTAACGCCCGTGTTATTCCATCTTATTCCTGGAAACGCCAGAGCCAGCCAAAGGCCAATGTCTTTTTCTTTTTTTAAAATATATTTGTACTGATTTCAGAGAGAAAGGAAGAGGGGGAGAGAGAGAGAGAGAGAGAGAAACATCCATCAGCTGCCTCCTGCACGCCCCCCACTGGGGATGTGCCCGCAACCAAGGTGCATGCCCGTGACCGGAATCGAACCCGGGATCCTCCAGTCCGCAGGCCGACGCTCTATCCACTGAGCCACACCGGTTAGGGCTATAAATTGTGTCTTATCTTTATTCATCGTGTCTTATCTGTGACGGGCAGAAATGAGCACCTTTTATTTATTGATTTACTTATTTTTAAAAATATATTTTATCGATTTTTTTACAGAGAGGAAGGGAGAGGGATACAGAGCCAGAAACATCGATGAGAGAGAAACATCCATCGGCTGCCTCCTGCACGCCTCCCACTGGGGATGTGCCCGCAACCAAGGTGCATGCCCTTGACGGGAATCGAACCCGGGACCCTTCCATCCGCAGGCCGACGCTCTATCCACTGAGCCACACCGGCCAGGGCTGGGAGGCAAGGTCTTTGCTCCCCCTCCCCCCTCCTCCGTCCATTGCAGAAAACACAGGCGCCCCCCCCACCCCCCCCGCAGGGCAAGTGCTGGCCCGGCCTCCACGGTGCCTCCTCCCGCCCTGGATGGCGGGGGTTCCTTGGCGTGGAAACAGGCGTCGCCGTCCAAGTCCCCGTGCCAGGATGGCGCCGGCTTGGCAGACAGACGTGGGGATTAGCCCTCTAATCCCCGTCCTGGATTACACGCAGGTCGGGGAACTGCCCAGCGTAAAGCGATCCTGGGACCTTGATCCGTCATTAACGCCCGTCTTATTCCTGGAAACCCCAGAGCCAGCCAAAGGCCAATGTCTTTTATTTTATTTTTTTAAAATATATTTGTGTAGAGGCCCAGTGCACCAATTCATGCACAGGTGGGTCCAGCCGGCCTGGCCTGTGGGGAGGAGGGGATGGCGGGAGGTTGGACAGCCTGCCGCCCTGGTCCAGCCAATGGGGCCAGGCGATTGGCCAGTGGGCCCCCCCCCCAATTGGGGTGGGGGGACAGTTGGGGCCAGGGGCCTCAGGGAGGGGCCATGGGTGGCTGGCTGGCTGGCTGGCCCTGCCCCTGATTGGAGTCGGGGGGGGGGGCCCGTTGCGGGGGGGGCCAACGGTGGGGGGAAGGGGCTGCAGGAAGTTGGCCAGCCCACTCGCTATTGGGGTGGGGGGTGATCTGGGCGGCTGGCGTGGGGTAAGGGCCAGTGGGGGAGGGTTGGCTATTGGGGTGGGAAAGGCCAATCAGGGGCGGGGCTGGCTGGGGGGAGGGGTCACAGGAGGTTGGCCCCACTCCCCCCACCCCTGATCTGGCCAGCTCGCTAGTAGAAGTGGGCATCATAGTGACCTGTGATTCCGGTCCTTCCGGCATTCTGGTTGCTGGCTTTTTACTAGTATATATACACGGAGTGGACAGATGATGATGATCTCTGAAGGCATAATCATCTGGCCACTCAGTGTCTATCCTATAGAATAAAAGGCTAATATGCAAATGGTCCCCTCGACCAGGAGTTCGACCAGCAGGCAGGCCGGCCAACCGCCCATGTCCCCTCCCCCTGGCCAGGCTGGCCGGACCCCACCCATGCACGGATTCATGCACCGGGCCTCTAATATATACATACACTGAGTGGCCAGATTATTATGCGTTCAGAGATGATAATAATTTGGCCACTCCGTGTCGATCCTATAGAATAAAAGGCTAATATGCAAATGGTCCCCTTGACCAGGAGTTCGACCAGCAGGCAGGCCGGCCAACTGCCCATGTCCCCTCCCCCTGGCCAGGCTGGCCGGACCCCACCCATGCACGAATTCATGCACCGGGCCTCTATATACATATACACACACACACACACACACACACACACACACACACACACTGAGTGGCCAGATTATTATGCGTTCAGAGATCATCATCATCTGGCCACTCCGTGTATATTGATTGATTTCAGAGAGGAAGGGAGAGGGAGAGAGAGATAGAAACATCCGTGATGAGAGAGAATCATGGACCGGCTGCCTCCTGCACGCCCCCGACTGGGGATCGAGCCCGCAACCCGGGCATGTGCCCTCGACCGGGAATCGAACCCTGACCTCCTGGTGCGTAGGTCGAAGCTCAGCCACGGAGCCACGCCGGCCGAACCACACAAGCCTTTTCCCTCGGGACCTTTGTGTTTGGAAAGTGAAATGGGGCTCCATCAATATTTCCCTTTCAAATATTCGGGAACAGGAGCGAGAGCGTGTGGGTGACGTGGGCAGACAAATACACACGTGGGCGTGTGGACAGAAGACACATTCAAACCTGTAAGAATTTCTGTGAGTTTATTGCAGCCAGACTGTCGGCAATTGCGGGCAAGCAGGATGTCCAGGGAGGGGGATAACTCAAAACCATCCAACAGGGGAGGTCAGCGGGTCCCTATGGAATCCACTGGGGATGGATTAGGGAGGCGGGAGAAGGCAAAGTGGGAGGACCTCGTGATTGGATGAAAAGTGAAATGATGGGCACACGATTCCTTCATACAGGCGGGTGCAAGGCAGTCAACAGTCAGCAATGAACAGGATGACAATAGCAATGAGGGGATTTGGGGGTCTCCGCCCTGATGCATTGGCTGTGCCCGGAGGGGTCCGGAGAAGGGGAAGTTACAGGTGACCCCGAGATTTATTCCACAGGGGTTTTTTGTTTTGTTTTTGTTTTTTTTTAATACACTGAGTGGCCAGATGACGATGATCTCTGAACGCATAATAATCTGGCCACTCAGTGTCTATCCTATAGAATAAAAGGCTAATATGAAAATGGTCCCCTCGACCAGGAGTTCAACCAGCAGGCAGGCCGGCCAACCGCCCACGTCCCCTCCCCCTGGCCAGGCTGGCTGGACCCCACCCATGCACGGATTCATGCACCGGGCCTCTAATATATATATATATACACACACGGAGTGGCCAGATTATTATGATCTCTGAATGCATAATAGTCTGGCCACTCAGTGTGTGTGTATACATATACATCTATATCTATATATCTATATCTATATCTATCTATCTATCTATCTATCTATCTATCTATCTATCTATCTATATATATATATATTAGAGGCCTGGTGCATGAATCCGTGCATGGGTGGGGTCCCGCCAGCCTGGCCCAGGGGGAGGGGACAGGGGCGGTTGACCATTCGCATATTAGCCTTTTATTCTATAGGATAGACACAGAGTGGCCGGATGATTATGCGTCCAGAGATCATCATCATCTGGCCACTCCGTGTATATTTTATTGATTTTTTTACAGAGAGGAAGGGACAGGGAGAGAGAGTCAGAAACATCGATGAGAGAGAAACATCCATCAGCTGCCTCCTGCACGCCCCCTACTGGGGATGTGCCCGCAACCAAGGGACATGCCCTTGACCAGGAATCGAACCCGGGCCCCTCCAGTCCGCAGGCCGACGCTCCATCCACTGAGCCACGCCGGCCAGGGCTATTCCTCAGGTTTTGTCATCTCAGACGCCAAAACACAGCGGGCTCAGGGAAGATCCACGTTGGTCTTTGTCAGGGAAGGTGCTGGCCGAGGATGTGAGGACCCACCGTATAAACTGCTTTTTAACTAAAACGTTTTAACTGCAGCCCATCCTCCGTGGTAACTCTAGGCCTCTGAGTTTGTAAGGCCACGGGCTAACCTGAGCTGGTCAGGTTAGCACGTGGGCCCACAGATGCATTCATGCATTTATTCATTCATTCATTCATTCATTCATTCATTCAGTTAATTCTCACCCGAGGATATTTTCGCATTGATTTTCAGAGAGAGTGGAAGGTAGGGGGAGAGACAGAGAGAAACACCGATGTGAGAGAAACACACGTCGATGGGTTGCCTCCTGCACGCACCCTGACCAGGGCCCGGGCCGGGGAGGAGCCTGCAACCGAGGTACGTGCCCTTGATCGGAATCGAATCGAACCCGGGACCGTTCAGTCTGCAGGCCGACGCTCTATCCACTGAGCCACACCGGCCGAGGCCACAGGAGCATCCTATATAATAAAGAGGTGATATGCAAATGGTCATCACGCCCTCGCACCCTTTTGCTGGGGCTGCACCTCCCGCCCGGTGGGGCTTGACAGGGGACCTGAGGCTGTGCCCCCCTGCCTTTCAGGGCTTGACGGGGGTGGGGCCGGCTGGGTCTGGGTCTCGTGTGATTTCGAGGTGTGCGCAGGTAGGGGGGGACTTGACTCTGGGTCCCGCCTCAAGCCCCAGCCCCTGACAGGAGGGAGACGTTCATATGCATTTTACTAATTTTCTTTCATCTCTGACACTTCTATGAATAAACAGCAAATAGCAATATTAAATTATTTCCTCTAATTAATCCCCTTTTAACGTGCATGCATTTCGTGCACCGGGCCCCTAGTGTATGCCTGTCAGAGCGTTGTAGGATGGAACACCGTCTAAGCGTAAATCAAGAATTTCTTCTCTCTCGCCAATGCCGCAGCCCATTCCTCTCCGTCCCCGTGGGTAAAACCACTTAGACGAACTCTTATCTCCTCTCCTTTGCTGAACGGAGGGATAATGGATGCCCCCCCTCCCCGCCCCGCCTCACCATCCCTGTCCCCCCGCCCGCCCCCAGCCAGGTCTGAGTAATGGTTTGACGCCAGCTTCTGTGATTAGGGGAGAGAAAGCCCGCTGCCCCTGGCAGGCAGGCGCTCCATCAATGCTATTACCGGGCTCCCCCGATTTTTATCTCGACGCGGACACGTCCTTCTCTTCTCCGCCCGCTATCTCTCGCCCCTGGACACATGCTCCCTGGCTCTGAGTCTGGACACATGCTCCCTGGCTCTGAGTCCACTTCCCTCCGTAACATGGCACAGTGCTCTGCTTGGAGCTGCACAGGTGTCCGAGGGGGGCCTGGGTGTCTGGGGGGCCACCCGGGGCAGGGGGGGAGGCCTGGAGCTGGCCCAGCAAGAGGGCCCGGGGGTCGGGGATGGGTTAGGAAGGGAGGAGATGCCGCCCTTCTGCATGGAGACCAGGGACGCGCGGGGAGGAGAGGGCAGGGGAGGTGGGCAGGTGCATGGCACTGACGTCCCGTGTCGAAGGGTATCTGAGGAGCCACCTGGGGGGGGCGGGCGGGGAGGATGGTAGGGATCCCACTGAGCATACATGAGACTTCCTCGTTGACTCCTCCCGACAAGACTTCATCCCATAGACGGGGCCCAGGTCCTAATCCATCCTACACGTAATGCCTGCTCTTGATCACGAACCCATTCTTTTCTCTTAAGTGTTACCCAGTCCGGCCAGTGTGGCTCAGCGGTTGAGCGTCGACCTACAAACCAGGAGGTCACGGTTAGATTCCCGGTCAAGGGCACAGGCCCGGGTTGCAGGATCGATCCCCAGTAGGGGGCGTGCAGGAGGCAGGCAATCATGATTCTCTCTCATCAAGGATGCTTCTCTCTCCCCCCCTCTCCCTTCCTCTCTGAAGTCAATCCTATAGAATAAAAGCCTAATATGCTAAGTGTCCGGTCGGCCATTCAACCGATCAAAGCGTAATATGCTAATGATATGCTAAGGCCGCTCAACCGCTCGCTATGATGTGCACTGGCCACCAGGGGGCAGATGCTCCGACTGGTAGGTTAGCTTGCTACTGGGGTCCGGCCGATCGGGACTGAGCGAGATGGGCCAGACACGCCCTGGAGCCCTCCCGCGGTCCCTCCTCGGCTGGCCAACCTCCCGCGTCCCTCCCCGGCCCCGATCGTGCACCGGTGGGGTCCCTCGGCCTGGCCTATAACCATCTTGCAATCAGGGACCCCTCGGGGGATGTCGGAGAGCCGGTTTCGGCCCGATCCCGCAGGCCAGGCCGAGGGGCCCCACGGGTGCAGGAATTCATGCACTGGGCCTCTTGCAAAAATGTATTTTTTAAAAAAGTGTTATCCACTCTGGGGAAAGAGCATCCGTGAAGATAGAAGTGTGTGTGTGTGTGTGTGTGTGTGTGTGTGTGTGTGTGTGTGTGTGTGTGTGAGAGAGAGAGAGAATGTCTAACACACACACACACACACGCACACAGGCACAGCATAGGGTGTAGAACACTCTAGGAGCATCCGAGGCCACATTCCGTGTTATGTCTGCACACGCTATGCCAACGCACCATGCGTGAGGCTGCAGGACCGGGCACACGCCTGTCGCAGAATGGGAACGCTTCCCACGAGAGAGATGGCACGCAGCCACACTCGTTTTCCCCCTTAATCCAAAACCATCGGATCGCACAGATGGGAGAGCCACATTCGATTTCCCCTGAGCTGTTTTGACAGGAACGTTTGGAAGGAGACAGATGTGGATGCAGATAAGAGAATAGAGATATGAAATATTTATATATATAGAGAGAGATAGGGCATGGGTGTTACATCTGCATAGATATGCACTCTGTATATAACACAGGCCTGGGTGACCTTCATTTGTAGTCCCCTCCCCCCCCCCCCCCACATCCTCTGCAGGGTGAGCACCCCTGGGTGAGCAAGCTGTAGGCCCACATTCAAGGAGCTAAGAAACTAAGGCAACTAGTCATATATCCTATGTAATAAAAGCCTAATATGGTAATTAGACCGGACAGCCGAACAACCTTCCAGACATCCTTCCAGATGACCTTCTGGAGGAAGCCGGGGCTGCGAGGGCCGAGCCCCTTGCAAGAATTCGGGCACCGGGCCTCTAGTATATGTGTGTGTGCGCGTGTGTGTATACATGTGTGTATATACGTATATGTGTGTGTGTACGTGTGTGTGTGTATATATATATATATATATATATATATATACTAGAGGCCCGATGCACGAACATTTGTGCAAGAATGCGCCTTCCTTCCCCTGGCTGCCGGCAACGCCTTCGCTCTCGCCGGAGCCACCTTTCCGCCTTCCCACACTGCACAGAGTCCCAGAGTGGCTGGGGCGGTGCTGAAGGCCTGCATCGTCACCATGGCGACAATGTGAGCATCCCGCCCCGCCCCTGGCCACTGTGTATGCAAATTAACCCGCCATCTTTGCCGGGTTAATTTGCATACTCACTCCTGATTGGCTGGTGGGCGTCGCAAAGGTATGGTCAATTTGCATCTTACTCTTTTATTAGTGTAGCTATGACATCATACCATTAGTGCTGAGTTAAGAAAAACTGTCCATTAGCCACACGTATGTTTCACATTTCTTAGAGGATAATTTTATTTGTATTTTTGAGAGAAAAGGTAAAGTCACACTTTCATACAAATATCACATCAGCAGGTGTGAAACATTTCATTCAAGTAAATTCACCGGCGAGGGAACCAGGACCATGTTACCAGCGGCCGGCCGTCGGGAGAGAATTCCAAGAACAGACATGAAAAACGCTAAAGCGAAACGTGCTGAACCGGGCCATCCTGGCCCGACGTCATCCCACCAGACCCTCTGGACGTGGCTACGGTCTCCCCGCCATGGACAGTGTAGGAAGCTAGCTCTCTGACATGACAGGGACCACAGGGAAGGGGGCAGGCAGCGGGGACCCCCTCTGATCGCATCTCCCCCCCTTTGAACGTCTTTCACTTCCAAAAAGCATGAATAGGGGGTTAATGGCCAAAGTCCTACTTCATGACGTGACCACGTCCTAATTCATCCACGGGCCCTTATTCGTGGAACATACACTGAGTCGCCAGATTATGATGATCTCTGAACACATAATAATCTGGCCAGTGTATGTATGTGTATACACACACACACACACACACACACACACACACACACACATTAGAGGCCCGGTGCTTGAATTCGTGCATGGGTGGGGTCCGGCCAGCCTGGCCAGGGGGAGGGGACATGGGCGGTTGGCCGGCCTGCCTGCTGGTCGAACTCCCGGTCGAGGGGACAATTTGCATCTTAGCCTTTTATTCTATAGGATAGACAGAGAGTGGCCAGATGATTATGCGTTCAGAGATCATCATCATCTGGCCACTCGGTGTAGATGGTCCATCCGTTGGGAATGTCTCTAGCAGGGAACCGGAACTCCCCGATAAAGCGTTTCAAACAAACAGAAGGTGTTTTGCTTTTACTTTTTTTTCTATAACAAAATATCTCCATGTCAACATTGGATGTCTTATGGGTTTAGTTGCCCCGTAAAAAACAACAACGAAAGAACACACCAAAAAATACAAAAAAAACAAACCGTCGGAGGTAGAGCGCATGCCTGCCCTATCTGGACACGCTATGCAAAACATGCTACGTCCAGAGAGTCGGCGGACACAGGAGGCGTGTCAGCGTGGGCTAAGGAGCAGGTGGAGTTCCTAAGGCTCAACCGGAACACGGCTTCCCACTCAGCTTGCAAAACCCGCGAAAGGGCCACCTCGCCGCTGTCAGCAGCCGCGGGTTGCCAAGGCAACACCAGTGAGTGACGGAGCACAGGGTGGACATAAACATGTACATGCGTAGGTGCACATGAAGGCACACACGTGTACGTGTTCACATTTCACGGGTGCCAGGAAGGGGGCAGGAAGAAAGAAAAACAAGTGTAACTTCGCTTGTCTTGGGAATGGATCGCACGTGCTCAGGAATGGATACAGACACACACATGCGTATACACGTGTGTATTCCCACACAAGCGTGTGAATGGATGTAGGCATGTACATTCCGTGTACATTAAGTACACGACTGGCCAGATGCAAGCGTTCCCAGGTTATCCACGTGACGGTGTGGGTCGGTTCTGGTCTCTGCTCTGGGCTGCCTCTGTTTTGCATCTGTCCGTGGACATGTTACGGTTGGCTAACATTTATTTTTTTATTTTATATACTTTTTAAATATATTTTTATTGATTTCAGAAAGGAAGGGAGAGAAAGGGAGGGAAACGTCATGGTGAGAGAGAATCATGGATTGGCTGCCTCCTGCACGCCCCCCACTGGGGATGGAGCCCGCAACTCGTGGGAATCAAACCGTGACCTCTTGGTTCATAGGTCAACGCTTAACCGCTGAGCCACGCCTGCTGGATGACATGTTCATATTTAAAAAAAAATATGTTTATTGATTTCAGAGAGGAAGGGAGAGGGAGAGAGAGAAACATCCATGAGGAGAGCGAATCATGGACCGGCTGCCTCCTGCACGCCTGGTTGGCCAGCACTGAGGGACGGGGCGGAGTCCTGAGGCTGGATGAGTGTCTCCGGGGCGGTCGGGGATGCCCCTGCTGACGCTGGCCGGCGGGCGGGTGGCTCACACCGTGGGGGCCGGGCCGGGCCGGGGCAGGGTGGCGGGCGGGCCGGGGCAGCGTCAGGCGAAGGGCGGCAGCCCGAAGAGCTGGGGCTGGAAGTCCTGCAGGGAGGCCAGCACCACCGTGGCCTTCGTGGTCA
>JAJQQW010000001.1:4224904-4252404 GCA_025583905.1 Ia io
GGGGGGGGGGGGGGGGGGGGGGGGGGGGGGGGGGGGGGGGGGGGGGGGAGGGGGGGGAGGGGAGGGGGGGGGGGGTCAGGGAGGAGGGGGAGGGGGGGGGGGACAGGGGGGGGGGGGGGGGGAGGCTCAGGGGGGGGAGGGGGGGGGGGGGGGAGGGGGGGGAGGCTCAGGGGGGGGGGGGGAGGGGGGGGGGGGGGGGGGGGGGGGGGGGGGGGGGGGGGGGGGGGGCTCAGGGGGGGGGGACAGGGGGGGGGGGGGGGGGAGGAGGTCAGGGGGGGGGGGGCTCAGGGGGGGGGGGGAGGGGGGGGGAGGGGGGGGGGGGGGGGGGGGGGGGGGAGGGCTCAGGGGGGGGGGGGGGACAGGGGGGGGGGGGGGGGACAGGGGGGGGGGAGGGGGGGGGGGGGGGAGGAGGGGGGGGGGGGGGAGGCTCAGGGGGGGGGGGGGGGGGGGGGGGGGGGGGGGGGGCTCAGGGGGGGGGGGGGGGGGGGGGGGGGGGGGGGGGAGGGGAGGGGGGGGGGGGGGAGGGGGGGAGGGAGGGGGGGGGCTCAGGGGGGGAGGGGAGGGGGGGGGGGGGGGGGGGGGGGGGGGGGGGGGGAGGGGGGGGGGGGGGGGGGGGGGGACAGGGGGGGGGGGGGGGGACAGGGGGGGGGGGGGACAGGGGGGGGGGGGGGAGGGGGAGGCTCAGGGGGGGGGGGGGGGGGGCTCAGGGGGGGAGGGACAGGAGGGGGGGGGGGGGGGAGGGGGGGGGGAGGAGGGACAGGGGGAGGGGGGGGGGAGGGGGCTCAGGGGGAGGAGGGGACAGGGCTCAGGGGAGGGGGGGGGGGGGGGGAGGAGGGGGGGAGGGGGGAGGGACAGGGGGGGAGGAGGGGGGCTCAGGGGGGGGGGGGACAGGGGGGGGGAGGGAGGGGGGGGGGGGGGAGGGGGGGGGGGGGGGGACAGGGAGGGGGGGGGGGACAGGGGAGGGGGAGGGGGACAGGGGGGGGGGGGGGGGGGGGGCTCAGGGGGGGGGGGGGGGGGGGGGGGAGGGGGGGGGGGGGGGGGGGGGGGGGGGACAGGCTCAGGGGGAGGGGGGGGGGGGGGGGGGGGGGACAGGGGAGGGGGAGGGGGGACAGGGGAGGAGGGGGGGGGGGGGGGGGGGGGAGGGGGACAGGGGGGGGGGGACAGGCTCAGGGGGGGGGGACAGGGGGGGGGGGGGACAGGGGGGGGGGGGGGGGGACAGGGGGGGGGGGGGGGAGGGGGAGGGGGAGGGAGGGGGGGGGACAGGGGGGGAGGAGGGGGGGGGGGGGGGGGGGACAGGAGGGGGGGGGACAGGCTCAGGGAGGAGGGACAGGGGGGGGGGGGGGGGGGACAGGGGGGGGAGGGGGGGGGGGGGGGGGGGGGGGGGAGGGGGGGGGGGGGGGGGGGGGGGGAGGGGGGGGGGGGGGGGGGAGGAGGGGAGGGTCAGGGGGGGGAGGGGGGGGGGGGGGGGCTCAGGGGGGGGAGGGGGGAGGGGGTCAGGGGGAGGAGGGACAGGGGGGGGGGGACAGGGGGGGGGGGGGAGGGGGGGGGAGGGGGAGGGGGAGGGGAGGGGGGGGGGGGTCAGGGGGGGAGGAGGGACAGGGGGGGGGAGGGGGGGGGGGCTCAGGGGGGAGGGAGGGGGGGGGGGGGAGGGGGGGGGGGGAGGGGGGGGCTCAGGGGGGGAGGGGGGGGGGGGGGGGGGGGGGGGGGGGGAGGGGGAGGGACAGGGGAGGAGGGAGGAGGGGGGGGGGGAGGGAGGAGGGGGAGGCTCAGGGGGGGGAGGGAGGGGGGGGAGGAGGGACAGGCTCAGGGGGGGGGGGGGGGGCTCAGGG
Source organism: Ia io (assembly GCA_025583905.1). Lineage (NCBI taxonomy): Eukaryota > Metazoa > Chordata > Mammalia > Chiroptera > Vespertilionidae > Ia > Ia io. The sequence goes on from JAJQQW010000001.1 coordinate 4,226,734, forward strand.
GGGGAGGGGGGGGGCTCAGGGAGGGGGAGGGAGGGGGGGGGGGGGGGGGGACAGGCTCAGGGGGAGGGACAGGCTCAGGGGGGGGGGGGGGGGGGGGGGGGGGAGGGGGGAGGAGGGGGGGGGACAGGCTCAGGGGGGGGGACAGGCTCAGGGGGGAGGGGAGGAGGGGGGAGGGGGGGGGGGAGGGGACAGGGGGAGGGGGGGACAGGCTCAGGGAGGGGGGACAGGCTCAGGGGAGGAGGGGGGGCTCAGGGGGAGGGAGGGACAGGCTCAGGGAGGGGGACAGGAGGGGGGGGGGGCTCAGGGGGGGGGGAGGGGGGGGGGGGGGGGGGGGGGAGGAGGGGGGGAGAGGGGGAGGGGGGGGGGGGGGGAGGGAGGGGGGGGGGGGGGGGGGGGGGGGGGGGGACAGGCTCAGGGGGGAGGGGGGGGGGACAGGGGAGGGGGGAGGGGGGACAGGGGGGGGGGGAGGAGGGGACAGGGGGGGAGGGGGAGGGGGGGAGGGGACAGGAGGGGGGGGGGACAGGGGGGGGGGGGGGGGGGGGGGGAGGAGGGAGGGGGGGGAGGGGGGGGGGGGAGGGGGGTCAGGGGGAGGAGGGACAGGCTCAGGGGGAGGGACAGGAGGGGGGGGGGGGGGGGGGGGGGACAGGGGGGGGGGAGGGGGGGGGGGGGGGGGAGGGGGAGGGGGGGAGGCTCAGGGGGGAGGGACAGGCTCAGGGGGGGGGGGGGGACAGGCTCAGGGGGAGGAGGGGAGGGGGGGAGGAGGGGGCTCAGGGGGGGGGGGACAGGGGGGGAGGGGGGGGGGGAGGGGGGGGACAGGGGGGAGGGGACAGGGGGGGGAGGGCTCAGGGGGAGGGGGGGAGGGGGAGGGGGGGAGGGGGGGAGGGGACAGGCTCAGGGGGGGGGGGGGGAGGGGGGGGGGGGAGGAGGGGGGGGGGGGGGGGGGAGGGGGGGGGAGGGACAGGGGGGGGGAGGGGGGGAGGGGGGGGGGGGGGGGGGGGGGGGGGGTCAGGGGGAGGAGGGGGAGGGGGGGAGGAGGGACAGGGGGGGGGGGGGGAGGGAGGAGGAGGGGGGGGGGGGGGGGCAGGGAGGGGGGAGGGAGGGACAGGGGGGGACAGGGGGGGGGGGGGACAGGTCAGGGGGAGGAGGGGGGGGGGGGGGGGGGGGGGAGGGGGACAGGCTCAGGGGGGGAGGGGGGGGGGGGGGGGGAGGAGGGGGGAGGGGGGGGGGGGGGAGGCTCAGGGGGAGGGACAGGCTCAGGGGGGGGAGGGGGGGGGAGGGGGGGGGGGGAGGAGGGGGCTCAGGGGGGGGAGGGGGGGGGAGGGGAGGGAGGGGGGAGGGGGGGGGAGGGACAGGCTCAGGGGAGGGGGGGGGGGGAGGGGGAGGAGGGGGGGAGGGGCTCAGGGGGAGGAGGGGGGCTCAGGGGGAGGGGGGCTCAGGGGGAGGAGGGACAGGCTCAGGGGGAGGGACAGGAGGGGGAGGAGGGACAGGGGGAGGGGGGGGGAGGGACAGGCTCAGGGGAGGAGGGGAGGTCAGGGAGGGGGGAGGCTCAGGGGGAGGACAGGGGGAGGAGGGACAGGCTCAGGGGGAGGGGGGACAGGCTCAGGGGAGGGGGGGACAGGCTCAGGGAGGAGGGGGGAGGGGGGAGGAGGAGGGGGGGAGGGGGGAGGAGGGACAGGGGGGGGGGGGGGGACACAGGGCTCTCAGGGGGGGAGGGCTCAGGGGGGGAGGGGGAGGGGGAGGAGGGGCTCAGGGGGAGGAGGGGGGGGGGGAGGAGGGACAGGGGGGGGAGGAGGGACAGGCTCAGGGGGAGGAGGGACAGGCTCAGGGGGAGGAGGGACAGGCTCAGGGGGAGGAGGGACAGGCTCAGGGAGGAGGGACAGGCTCAGGGGGAGGAGGGACAGGGCTCAGGGGAGGAGGGACAGGGGGGAGGAGGGACAGGGGGGGAGGGGGCTCAGGGGGGGGGACAGGGAGGAGGGGGAGGGGGGAGGGACAGGCTCAGGGGGGGAGGGACAGGCTCAGGGGGGGGGGGCTCAGGGGGGGAGGGACAGGAGGGGAGGAGGGACAGGCTCAGGGGGAGGAGGGACAGGCTCAGGGGGAGGAGGGACAGGCTCAGGGGGAGGGGGAGGCTCAGGGGAGGGGGACAGGCTCAGGGGGGGGGGACAGGCTCAGGGGGGGGGACAGGGACAGGGCTCAGGGGGAGGAGGGACAGGCTCAGGGGGAGGGAGGGAGGGGGGGGGGGGACTCAGGGGGAGAGGGACAGGCTCAGGGAGGGGGGGGCTCAGGGGGGGAGGGACTCAGGGGGGGAGGGGAGGGGGAGGGAGGGACAGGGGGGAGGGGGAGGAGGGGGAGGGGGAGGCTCAGGGGGGAGGGGGGACAGGCTCAGGGGGGGGGCTCAGGGGGAGGGGGGGGGGGGGACAGGCTCAGGGGAGGAGGAGGGACAGGCTCAGGGGGAGGAGGGACAGGCTCAGGGGGAGGAGGGACAGGCTCAGGGGGGAGGAGGGACAGGCTCAGGGGGGGAGGGGACAGCTCAGGGGGAGGAGGGACAGGCTCAGGGGAGGAGGGACAGGCTCAGGGAGGGGGAGGGGGGAGGAGGGGCTCAGGGGGAGGGGGGGGGAGGAGGGGCTCAGGGAGGAGGGACAGGGGGGAGGAGGGAGGCTCAGGGGGAGGGAGGGACAGGCTCAGGGAGGAGGGACAGGCTCAGGGGGAGGAGGGACAGGCTCAGGGAGGAGGGACAGGGGGGAGGAGGGACAGGCTCAGGGGGAGGAGGGACAGGCTCAGGGGGAGGAGGGACAGGCTCAGGGGGAGGGGCAGGCTCAGGGGGGGAGGAGGGACAGGCTCAGGGGGAGGAGGGACAGGAGGAGGGACAGGGGGAGGAGGGACAGGGGGAGGAGGGACAGGCTCAGGGAGGAGGGACAGGGTCAGGGGGGGAGGGACAGGCTCAGGGAGGAGGGACAGGCTCAGGGGGAGGAGGGACAGGCTCAGGGGGGGGGGGAGGGGGGGGAGGAGGGACAGGCTCAGGGAGGGGGGGGGGAGGGGGGACAGGCTCAGGGGAGGGGGGAGGGAGGGAGGCTCAGGCTCAGGGGGAGGAGGGACAGGGAGGAGGGGGGAGGGGGAGGAGGGACAGGCTCAGGGGGGAGGAGGGACAGGAGGAGGGACAGGGGGGGAGGAGGGACAGGCTCAGGGGGAGGGACAGGCTCAGGGGAGGAGGGACAGGCTCAGGGGGAGGAGGGACAGGCTCAGGGGGAGGAGGGACAGGCTCAGGGGAGGAGGGACAGGCTCAGGGGGAGGAGGGACAGGCTCAGGGGGAGGAGGGACAGGCTCAGGGGGAGGAGGGACAGGCTCAGGGGGAGGAGGGACAGGAGGAGGGACAGGCTCAGGGGGAGGAGGGACAGGCTCAGGGGGGCTCAGGAGGAGGGACAGGCTCAGGAGGGGAGGAGGGGGAGGAGGGACAGGCTCAGGGGGAGGAGGGACAGGCTCAGGGGGAGGAGGGTCAGGGAGGGGGGGAGGAGGGGACAGGGACAGGCTCAGGGGGAGGAGGGACAGGCTCAGGGGGGAGGAGGGACAGGCTCAGGAGGAGGGAGGAGGAGGGACAGGCTCAGGGGGAGGAGGGACAGGCTCAGGGGGGAGGAGGGACAGGGTCAGGGGGAGGAGGGACAGGCTCAGGGGGGGGAGGGACAGGCTCAGGGGGGAGGAGGGACAGGTTCAGGGAGGACCAGGCGTTGGCTGGCTGAGCCCGTCTGGCAGACAGGTGTTCCCCAGGCGGGCCCAGGGCGGTGCTGGCCCACAGAGGCCCGGAGACCAGTTTGTCCTGGGGGTGCGGGGGTGACTACGCCGGGCCTGTGCTCCGGTTCTGGGGAGCCCTGTGCCATAGAAGCCCTTCCGTCCGCCCTAGCCCTGCGGGGAGGGAGGGAGGGCGGGACATGCTGCCCAGCCGCCGCGAACAAGGACCGAGAATGCAAGCCACCTGCTCCCCCAGCCCACCACCGCAGGCGGAGGGTCGGCCCCAGGCCTGTGGGCTGTCAGGCCGGGCTCAGGCTCGTGGGGTCACGGGGGTGCAGGTGGGCAGTGACCAGGGCCTGGTTATGGGAAGTGTCAAGGCCAACAGGGGGCTCCCAGCCTTATCAAGGCCGCCTAGGACAGCAGTGACGTCTAGCTCCTCCCGGGCGCCAGGGCTCCCCTAAAAGAAGGTGTCGCCCCCGTAACCACCCCGGCCACAGCCAAGGCTGCGGCCATTGTCCCAGGGAGGAGCCCTCCCTGAGACGCCCGGGCAGGGGTGGGAGGGGAGCGTCCGGCCGGCGGGCTGTAGGCGGACCAACCAGGAAATCACTGGGTCCGGCCCGGCCGAGGCCTGAGGGGTGAGCTCATTAATGTCTCACCCCATACGTAGAGCAGGCCAACGTTTAAGTGCATGATTGTGTAGGGCCGGCGAATGACGTTCTAAATATCCCCCCGGCCCTCGGCCGGAGAAGGTCCCCCACGCCCCTCAACTCCAGCATGGACACCGAGACAGGCCTTAGAGATAACGTCACACCGGGTATCGGCCGGGTGCAAAGTGCCGAGTGTCCAGTGTGCGTTCAGGAACCCCTATGTCTGCAAAGGAGCAGACACACACACGGAGTGGCCAGATGATGATGATCTCTGGACGCACAATCATCTGGCCACTCCGTGTCCATCCTATAGAATAAAAGGCTGATATGCAAATGGTCCCCTCGACCAGGAGTTCGACCAGCAGGCAGGCCGGCCAACCGCCCGTGTCCCCTCCCCCTGGCCAGGCTGGCCGGACCCCACCCATGCACGGATTCACGCACCAGGCCTCTAATATGTGTATACACTGAGTATCCAGATGATGATGATGATCTCTGAACGCATAATAATCTGGCCACTCAGTGTATACCCTACAGAGTAAAAGGCTAATATGCTAATGGTCCCCTCGACCGGGAGTTCGACCAGCAGGCAGGCCGGCCAATCGCCCACGTCCCCTCCCCCTGGCCAGGCTGGCCGGACCCCACCCATGCAGGAATTCATGCACCGGGCCTCTAATATATATATACACTGAGTGGCCAGATGATTATGCGTTCAGAGATCATCATAATCTGCCCACTCAGTATACAGCCAGATTCCAGGAGAGAAACATAGTCACGCAGAAATGTAGAAGTGACCACTGCCAGAGGGGCCCCCAAATAGGACGTGGGGGCGTGGCCCTCCTGGGTCCATCGCCAGGGAAACAGCATCCCACGGTGATGCAGGGGTGCCCCTCCTGGCCAGTCTCCCGGGGGGCAGGGTGGAGAGAGTGTTGGTGGGTACTCCTCTCACAAGGCACTAATCTCCTGGTCGGGGCCCCACCCTCTAGGCCTCATCCAACTCCCGATCCCTGTAGCTTCATCTTTATCCCCCACGCCGCCTTATACCCCCATGTGTTGTTTAACGTCCGATTATTTGTGAGTTTCCAAGTGCCTCTCGGTCACGGGCAGCCGTCTGAATTCCGATGTGATCAGGGTACCCAGGCTGTATGACTCCCGTGCTTTTAAAGCGTGTTAGAACGGCTCCCTGCCTGAAGGGTTCCGTGTGCATCTTGTTGACGGTCCCATGTGTGCGTGAGGATCATTTGTATTCGGCTGTTGTCGGGCACGTCTTCGTACACACGTCGATTCAAATCAGCTGCCTATGGCTGCAAGAAACCTACCTTAAATATAAATACTCGGGTTGAAAAATAAAGAGGATTGAGCCCTGGCCGGTGTGGCTCAGTGGATAGAGCATCGGCCTGCAGACTGAAGGGTCCTGGGTTCAATTCCAGCCACGGGTACATCCCCAGTAGGGGGCGTGCAGGAGGCAGCCGATCCATGATTCTCTCTCTCTCTCCCTCCCTCTCCCTTCCTATCTGATATGAACAAAAATATATTTAAAACATAAATAAAAGGGTTGAGAATTCTGTGTGACCTAACTACTACTTGAAGGACAGTCAGGGTAGCCTATTAAAGAGAGACGAGTGAGCTTCAGGATAATGAATGACTATCATCAGACAGAACATTTCATCATGACACGTGGCCAATTCTACAAGACACAGCCGTGTAAACACGCGTGCATCACGCCACCGAGGGTCAAAACACACACGGCAAAACCTAGCGAGACTGAATGGAGACACACACAGACACGGATTTCAAATTCCCCTCTCGGTCCTGATTAGGACAAGGAAACAGAAAATACGTAAGGACAGAGCCGACTTCAAAAACACCTTCAGGCAACTGATCTGAATCGACGTGTGTACGAAGACGTGCCCGACAGCAGCCGAATACAAATGATCCTCACGCACACGTGGGACCGTCAGCAAGATGCACACGGAATCCTTCAGGCAGGGAGCCGTTCTAACACGCTTTAAAAGCACGGGAATCATTCAGCCTGCATACCCTGATGACAACGGAATTAAGACGGACACCCACGACCGAGAGGTACTTGGAAATTCACAAATAATCGGGTTTTAACCAACACACTTGGTGTAAGGCGGCATGGGGGATAAAGACGAAGCTACAAAGGGACGTGGGACATTTCGGGAGGGATCGGAGTTGGGTGAGGTCAACAGGGTGGGGCCCCTAGCAGGAGATTAGTGCCCTGTGAGAGGCGGACCCTCCAGAGCTGTCTCTATCCTGGGTCCCTCAGTGATTGCATCACAATCAGGGGCTGTTTCCCTGGTGATTGGCTCAGGAGGGACACGCCCCCCACATCACAATCAGGGGCTGTTTCCCTGGTGACTGGTGCCCAGGAGAGAGGAGGACCCCCCAAGTTCCCCCCTGTGAGGACACAGTGCGAACGGCCACCTGCCTAGTGGGAAGAGGCCCCCACAGAACTAGGCCGTGGACCTCCAGCTGCAGAACTGCGTCTGGTTTAAGCCCCGTCGGTGGTTCTGGTACAGCCGGCCCAGCAGACACTCAAGCAAGTGAGAGTGTTGGCTCACCTGGGGCCTGAAGTCCCAGCCTGCACCCTCTCCAGTCCAGGACATCCCTCTTGCAATCCGGGACCGCTGGCTCCTAACCGCTCACCTGCCTGCCTGTCTGATCGCCTCTAATCACCTGTGAGGACCCCTGCCCCAGGGGCACTGGTGTTGAGTGTTCTTAGGGACGCCTGTCCCCGATAAGCCTGCTCCAAGGCCTCCTGGGTAAACGGGGTGAGGGCCAGGGACCTCAGAGGGCGGACGGTCCCTTCATCTGATTGTTTCTGCACCCGCCACGCCCCTGGTCGCTGCAGATCTGACGCGTCTGGCTCAGGGTGTAAACAGAGTTAATACCCTGGTTCCTGCCCGGGGCGATTTCCGTCACAATTTGAAAGACGGCTGTTGCCCTGACCGGTGTGGCTCAGTGGATAGAGCGTCGGCCTTTGGACTGAGGGATCCCGGGTTCGATTCCGGTCAAGGGCATGTACCTTGGTTGCGGGCACATCCCCAGTAGGGGGCATGCAGGAGGTAGCTGATCGATGTTTCTCTCTCATCGATGTTTCTAACTCTCTAGCCCTCTCTCTTCCTCTCTGTAAAAAATCAATAAAATATATTAAAAAAAAAATAAGACGGCTGCTTTCAGAAAGTTGGGAGACCCGTGGGCGACCTCCACGGGCACTGCGCCCTGAGTCACGGAGGAAGTGGCCACAGGATACAGGGGTTAAACGTCCTTCCCGCCTGGACATGCAAGGAGACAGGTCGTGAGCAGTCAGCTGCTAATTGGGGGGGGGGGGGTGATTCAAGCCTTGGTCAGCCCTACAGGCTCAGGGGGGACCGCCTGCATGACAATCAGGGGCTGTTCCCCTGGTGATTGGCTCAGGAGGGACACGCCCCCGCACGACAATCAGGGGCTGTTCCCCTGGTAATTGGAGCCACACCCTTGGTGATTGGCCCAGGCCCGTGGTGGGCAAATTGCAGCTCAAGAGCCACAGGCGGCTCTCTGGCCCCTGGAGGGTGGCTCTTCCACAAAACACCACGGCCTGGGCGAGTCTGTGTTGAAGACGTGGCGTTCGAAGAAGTTTACGTTTAAAAAATGTGGCTCTCCAAAGGAATGTCCATCGTCGTCCTGTTGATGTTTGGCTCTGTGGACTCATGAGTGTGCCGACCACGGGCCCAGGCAGACACGCCCTGGCGACCGGCTCAGGAGGGACACGCCCCGGCCTCAGAATCTGGCACAGTTCCCCTGGCGATGGGCCACCCGTGCCTCCTAGTTAATTCCCTAAATGCCTGCCAGGGCCACAGCTCTCGCCTTCACAGCACAGAGAAATGAATGGTGTGGCGTTAATAACACACCCTCTCTACTGACAGCCTTCCTTGCGAATGCGGTCAACGTGACCTCCACCACCGGACGGACATCCCCGGCCAGAAGGTGCCTTCAGAAAGGCAGGAAGTGAAGGTCAAGGGTGACATTCCGTTCCCATCCCTTGCTCAGCGCTGGGGACCAAGTCGGGGGGCGGGGCAGAATGAACACCTGGATCTGGGCCAGGACGGAGGTGGCCTCGGTGGTACCCAGGCCTCTCCTTCATGCCCCTGGCGTCTCCTCCTGGGGTGCCCCCCCTCTCGGTTACAAATGTGGGGTGTGGAAATGACCTCACGCTTTCAAAGACGGACTTTGGAGCCACTGAAAAGTGCGTCCTCTCGTCTGTAAGACTCGGACAAGTAAGTCCGCCCACAGAATTATCGTGGTGAGAAGCAAGATGCGTCCCATGAAGAGATTTAAATAGCCCCCCCCCTTTAAGCTCCTCGGGTGGGAGGACGGAGAACACAGGGAAATGAGCTGGTCATCCAGGAGAGTGTGCAGGGCGACGCCCTCTGTGAGGTCATCTTCTGGGACTGCCTAGGATTGGCACCTTTCTGCACTCACCCCCAGTGAGTACAGGGCATTGACGGGGACACCAGGTAGGTTTCATAGTGGAGGCTTACTAGCATTCCACCCAAACCACCCGACGGGCGGGATGAGGCCTCCCAGTTCGTGCAACGGCAGTGGCACATGACATCTATACTAATAAAAGAGTAATATGCTAATTAGACCAGACATCTTCCAGACGTCCTTCTGGACAAAGCCACGGTGGCGGGGGCCAAGGCCGAGGCAGTTAGGGGCGATCAGGCCAGCAGGGGAGGGCAGTTAGGGGGTGATCAGGCCGGCAGTGGGGGCAGTTAGGGGCGATCAGGACGGCAGGGGAGGGCAGTTAGGGGCGATCAGGATGGCAGGGGAGAGCAGTTAGGGGCGATCAGGCTGGCAGGGGAGAGCAGTTAGGGGCGATCAGGCCGGCAGGCAGAGGTGATTAGGGGCTATCAGACAGGCAGGCAGGCGAGTGGTTAGGAGCCAGCGGTCCCGGATTGCAAGAGGGATGTCCTGGACTGGAAAGGGTGCAGGCTGGGCTGAGGGACCCCTCCCATGCATGAATTTCATGCACCGGGCCTCTCCTATCTCAATATGTATCGTAGGCTACCGGACAAAAATTCTAGAGGGAAACCCCTCGAACGTCTTGGGGGGGGATGAGAAAGAGAAAGCACGTTTGCATGCGGGATATGTTATTGGCGTGTGGTAGGCTAAGGGAGGAGACTCCGGGGTCACCAAGTAACAGCGTGGATAAATCCTTAGACGGGCTAAGAGTAAAATAACTGAAACTGGGACAGGGCCATACAGTCCGACAATCCCACTTCCGGGTACAAACTCAGAAGAACGGTGAGCAGCGTCTCAGAGAGAGGGCCACCCTCCATGCTCACAGCAGCACCCCTCACAACAGCCCAGCCGGGGAGACAGCCCCGCGTCCATCCACAGGCGAACGGACAGAGCAAGCGGGGTCTGTCCACACCGTGGGGGTGCCATTCAGCTTTAAAAGGAGAGGAAATTCTGACACCTGCCCCCAGACGTGGGATGAATGAAGCTGGAGGGCACTGAGCTGGGTGACTTAAGCCTGACACAGGACAAACATTGCACGACCCCAGGTCTCTGAGGCTCCGAGGCTTGTCAAATAGCGCATGATTTTTTATACACACGGAGTGGCCAGGTTATGATGATCTCTGAACGCATAATCATCCGGCCACTCCGTGTCGATCCTACAGAATAAAAGGCTAATATGCAAACGGTCCCCTCAACCGGGAGTTCGACCAGCAGGCAGGCCAGTCAATGGCCCATGTCCCCTCCCCCTGGCCAGGCTGGCCGGACCCCACCCATGCACGGATTCATGCACCGGGCCTCTAAAAAAATATATATATACACACACTGAGTGGGCATATTATTATGCGTTCAGAGATCATCATCATCTGGCCGCTCTATACTAGAGGCCCGGTGCACGAATTAGTGCACACGGGTGGGGTCCCTCAGGGTGGCCTGTGGAGATCGGGCCTCAGCTTGTACCCACAGCCCTGAAGCCCCAGAGCCCTGCCTGGCACCCTGCCTTGGCCTGGCACCGCCCCCTCACCTGCTCCACCATCCCACCTGCGGGGAGATCAATCAGGACCGGGCCCTGCCTGGCTCCCTCAGCGCCTTGGAGCCGGGCAGTGCCCCTGCCACCTGCCGCCGCCGCCGCTGGTCACTGTCTACGGGGCGATCGGTGGGGCGATTGGGCCCCTGCTTGCACCCACCTTGGCCTGGCACCGCCCGCTCACCTGCTCCACCAACCCACCGCGGTCCTGCTCTCATCAGGGCCCATCGGGACCAGCAGTGCCTCCACTGCTGCCCAATGCCCTCGCCGTGTCGCCGATGCCCGCCGCGTTCCACGCACATCATAGCGAGCAGTCAGACTCCGGGTCTCCTGGTCGAACTCCCGCTCGGACACACATATATATATATATCTCCCCCCAAAAGGTATACACACTTGAATAATCATAAAGGCAGTGTTTATTAAGATAATTCATTTTCAAAATTGAGCTATCAGCTGTTACAACGTGTATACCTTTTTTGGGAATGTACACTGAGTGGCCAGATTATTATGATCTCTGAACGCATAATAATCTGGCCACTCAGTGTGTGTGTGTGTGTGTGTGTGTGTGTGTGTGTGTGTGTGTGTATCTTTTAGAGGCCCGGTGCATGAATTCGTGCATGGGTGGGGTCCGGCCAGCCTGGCCAGGGGGAGGGGACAGGGGCGGTCGGCCGGCCTGACTGCTGGTCGAACGCCTGGTCGAGGGGACCATTTGCATCTTAGCCTTTTATTCTATAGGACAGACACGGAGCGGCCAGATGATTATGCGTTCAGAGATCATCATCATCTGGCCACTCAGTGTGTATATATATGTTCCCCCAGAAGGTATATGCACTTGAATAATCATAAAGGCAGTGTTTATTAAAATACAATTCATTTTCAAAGCTGAGCTGTCAGCTGTTACATTGTGTATACCTTTTTTGGGGGAATATATATACGCACATACACACACATATATGACAGCACATGACTCAAACGTGACTGTCACTCATAGCCATGCCATTTGCAATCCACAATGACGGCTCTAACCGCACATTTTTTTCTCCCCACCTCTCCAGAAATGGCAGAGACCGAGCTTGCACGTTATCTCCCGCAAGAATCTTAATTAGCGTTCCATTCCTAAGCATTCTCTGGCCTTGTCATCTAGAACGTTCCTGACCCTCTCTCCCTTTTAGCGAGAAACACGGACCACCATCGGCCGTTCCTTTCCGGGGAAAACAAGTAGCGGGGAGTGGAGGGGGTGCACGGCAGGCACAAAACACTGGCATTCCGCCTTCCCCTTTTAAATAATTAAGCTTCCTGTAACCTTTAATAATTAAGCATCTCTGCGGAGACCCAGCTGCTTGTTGATCATCAATTTGCTCGGCCTGGCCAGCACGGCCCAGCGGTTGAGCGTCGACCTATGAACCGGGAGGTCACGGTTCGATTCGGTGGCGAGCCGGATCCCCAGTCGGGGGCGTGCGGGAGGCAGCCGATCCATGCTTCTCTCTCATCATGGGTGTTTCTCTCTCTCCCTCTCCCTTCCTCTCTGAAATCAATAAAAACATATTTCAAAAAAAAAAAAGAAAGTAAGTTTTGCTCACGTTCGAATTATTGCCGAAACATTAGTAATTCCACCACGTTTGATTTTGGAAAGGAGAAGCCAAATCCTTTTCTTGATACGTATTAAAGTCACCATTTGAAGCAATTACGCCCTGAAGGTCATCTTTATATAACAGAACACAAACAAAATTCCAATGTTTTTGGACCTCAGGACTCGGTGAAAGAAATGTATATTACTTTTTTAACAAATATATTTGTATTGATGTCAGAGAGGAAGGGAGAGGGAGAGACAGAGAGAAACATCCGTGATGAGAGAGAATCATGGACCGGCTGCCTGCTGCACGCCCCCTACTGGGGATCGAGCCCACAACTCAGGCGTGTGCCCTTGACCGGGAATCGAACCGTGACCTCCTGGTTCACAGGTCAATGCTCACCCACTGAGCCATGCAGCAATGTATAGTACTTCAAGACGTCCTTCAAACAACAAGGTTGAACCATCATCCTATAGAATAAAAGCCTAATATGCTAAGTGTCCGACTGTCCGTTCAACCAGTCGCTATGACGCGCACTGACCACCAGGGGCAGATGCTCCGACCGGTAGGCTAGGTTGCTACTGGGGTCTGGCTGGCCGATCAGGACTGAGCGAGACCAGCCGGACACGCGCTGGAGCCCTCCCGCAGCCCCTCCCCGGCCCTGATCGTGCACCGGTGGGGTCCCTCGGCCTGGCCTGCGCTCTCTCGCAATCCGGGACCCCTCGGGGGATGTCCACACGCCAGGCTGAGGGACCCCACTGTGCACGGATCCACGCACAGGGCCTCTAGTCACATATAATAACCTGAGTCCGGGAACGTGGCTCCCGAAACCACAAGAGCCTTGTAGGGCGATGGGTGGGGGTAGGGTGGGTCGGGCGCACCTGGCATGAGGGCCGTGGTGGGGAACAGCTCCTGCAGCTTGGCCTGGCTCTCCTCCACCAGCTCCTCCTTGGTCATGGGCAGCTGCAGCACGTCCACGATGATCTGCGCCGCCTCCAGCGCCTTCTTGCCCATCACCAGGGACTTGACGTCCCAGCTGTACTCCTTCCCGTAGCGACCGCAGATCTCCTCAAACACCACCGAGTACAGCCGCTCGGTGTCTGCGGAGACACGGGCGAGACGGAGGTGAGAGATGCGGGGGCGGGGGGGGGGGGTGCGGGCCACGTTCACAGGGAGTCTGGGGCACACCCTGGCCTGTGTGGCTCAGTGGGTACGGCGTCGGCCTGCGGACTGAAGGGTCCCGGGTTCGATTCCGGTCAAGGGCATATGCTTGTGTTGTGGGCTCGATCCCCAGTTGGGGGCGTGTAGGAGGCAGCCGATCCATGATTCTCTCTCCTCATGGATGTTCCTAGCTTTCTCCCTCTCCCTTCCTCTCTGAAATCAATAAAAATAATAAAAAAATATATATATATTTAAAACTAGGACCCAAACCAATCTTTAGTTTACTGACACCCCAACCCTCACAATTAAAATGCGGCCCAAGCCCTAGCTGGTGTGGCTCAGTGGATAGAGCGTCAGCCTGCGGACTGAAGGGTCCCGGGTTCGATTCCCGGCCGGGGGCACAAGCCCGGGTTGCAGGTTCGATCCCCAGTAGGGGGCGTGCAGGAGGCAGCCGATCCATGATTCTCTCTCATCATGGATGTTCCTTTTTAAATATATTTTTATTGATTCAGAGAGGAAGGGAGAGGGAGAAAGATGGAAACATCCATGATGAGAGAGAACCATGGATCGGCTGCCTCCTGCACGCCCCTGGTTGTGGGATTGAGCCCACAACCCAGGCATGTGCCCTGACCAGGAATCGAACCCGGGACCCTTTGGCCCACAGGCCGACGCTCTATCCACTGAGCCAAACCAGCTAGGCCACAACATTGATGTTTCTCTCTTTCACTCTTCTTCTCCCTTCCTCTCTGAAATCAAAAAAAAAAAAAATCTATATCTATATCTATATAAACTAGGACCCAAACCAATCTGTAGTTTATCGCCACCCAACCCCCCACAATTAAAATGCAGCCCACGTTGCAAATGACTGAGTACAGAGGCCTCTGGGAGAGAAATTTATATTTTGGAAACATCCCGTATGATCAACACAGCACATCACACTGACTGGGATCGGACGTGAGAAACCTCACGAAACCAGATTATCCATCGTGGGCGTACAGAAATGACCCGTGCACGGACCACGGCCAGCTCAGCGAAGGAACTACACGGAGTGGCCAGACGATGAGGATCTCTGAAAGCATAACCTGGCCACTCCGTGTCTATCCTACAGAATAAAAGGCTCATATGCAAATGGTCCCCTCGACCGGGAGTTCGACCAGCAGGCAGGCCGGCCAACCGCCCATGTCCCCTCCCCCTGGCCAGGCTGGCCGGACCCCACCCATGCACGAATTCATGCACCGGGCCTCTAATACACACACACACACACACACTGAGTGGCCAGATTATGATGATCTCTGAACGCATAATAATCTGGCCACTCAGTGTGTGTGTGTGTGTTTACATATATATATATATATATATATATATATCAGAGGCCCGGTGCATGAATCCGTGCATGGGTGGGGTCCGGCCAGCCTGGCCAGGGGAGGGGAACATGGGCGGTTGGCCGGCCTGCCTGCTGGTCGAACTCCCGGTCGAGGGGACCATTTGCATATTAGCCTTTTATTCTATAGGACAGACATTGAGTGGCCAGATCATTATGCGTTCAGAGATCATCGTCATCTGGCCACTCCGTGTTTTCACTGGGGACGCGCTACGTGCGAGGCAGCGAGAGGGACCTAGTCTTCGACCCCGAAGCAGGCCTCACCAGGTAGGGCAATCAGCCAGCGACCAGCACTAACCAGTTCATGCGTGTCTGTTGGGAAAAACACACCGAGACAGAGCCGGCTAGGAGGGTTCTGGGAAATGCAGCCCATCCATGCAACTGGCTTTCTCCGCCCACGGCCGACGGCAAAGCCCGTCAGCTCACCTGTAGGACCTGAGACCCAAGCCCTTTCCTCTTAGACCCGAAGGGGACGTCAGATAGCGGGACGCCAGGCGCCAAGAAGGATCCCAGCCATGCAGGAGGGGAGAGGAGAAGGTGGCCAGAAAGGGGGGTGAGGCCTGCTCCCCAGAAAATGCTGCAGACTCTCCCCTGGGGATGAGCAGCCGCAATTGCTTTTCCTGCCAACACTCACTCTCCCAGAGCTCGAGGTCCTGGGGAGGGAGCCGGCTCACCAGCCTCCATGTAAAGGGAGGGAGCTCGGAGGAGCTGTGTGGGGGCCCGGCGTGCGTGTGTAAGGAGCGTGACAGGGGTGCGGTGGTGTCTGCTCACACCCCGAAGCTGGCCGGCTTCACACCCCCGGAGGACGCCTGTGAGCACGGGAGCGTCATTTCCCGCCGGCTGTGGGCTGTCTGTTTCGGCCATAAAAGGGGTAATAAAGGCCATTGCTTAAGATAAATACGGGTGATGATTTGTGTAATGGAGGGATCCTGGGTACATGGAAACCTCTGATTAGCACTGAGCTTTATGATCAACGATTCTGTTTAACAGGCAGGGTGTGGGTCTGAGGATGTTCTCCTGGGAACCAGATTCGGGTTTAAGATGTCATCCTATATAATAAAGAGCTAATATGCTAATTAGACCGGACGGCGGGATGACCTTCTAGAATGGGCTGTGGGCGGGGCCGCGGGGATGCCAGGCCTGAGCCCCTTGCACGAACTTCGTGCGTCGGGCCTCCAGTTTTGAAAATAAAAATGTTGCCCAGCTGGCGTGGCTCAGTGGTTGAGCATCGACCTAGGAACCAGGAGGTCACGGTTTGATGCGCGGTCAAGGGCACATGCCCAGGTTGTGGGCTTGATCCCCAGTAGGGGGCGTGCGGGAGGCAGCCGATCCGTGGTTCTCTCTCATCATGGATGTTTCTCTCTCTCTCTTCCTCTCTGAAATCAATAAAAATATTTTTTAAAAATGAAAATATTGCTAGATTACACATCTGATGTAAACAGATCTGTGTGTGTGTGTGTGTATATATACACACATATACATATATATATATATACATACATATATATGAAGACTGACCTTTAGGATCATAAACCTAAACGTAGAACCAAAACTAGGAAAACTTGTAGAAGACACTGGAGAAGGTTCTTGGAACTGAGGGATGTTTGACGTGCCCATCATACAACATACTAAGCAAGGGCCACAGAACATACTCAAAATTATAGGACCCCCCCCCCCGCCTTCCCACCCAGTAGGAAAGCGAAGGCAAGCCACAGATTGAGAGAAAATATATATATTTTTAATCCTCACCCGAGGATATTTTTCCATTGATTTTTAAGAGAGTGGAAGGGAGAGGGAGAGAGTGAGAAACATCGATGTGAGAGAGTCACACGGATGGGTTATCTCCTGCACGTGCCCCGACCAGGGCCTGATCGCCCCTAACTGCTCTCCCCTGCCTGGCCTGGTTGCCCCTAACTGCCCTCCCCTGCCAGCCTGGTTGCCCCTAACCAACCGCCTTTGCCTCGGCCCCGGCCACCGTGGCTTTGTCCAGAAGGATGTCCGGAAGGACGTCCGGTCTAATTAGCATATTACCCTTTTATTAGTATAGGTTATTTTGTTGTTGTTGTTAATCCTCACCCAAGGATGTTTTTCCAATGATTTTTAGAGAGAGCGGGAGAGAGAGGGAGAGACAGAGAGTCACATCGATGGGTTGCCTCCTGCACGCGCCCCGACCGGGGCTCGGGCCGGGGAGGATCCTGCCACCGAGGTACGTGCCCTTGACAAGAATCAAACGCGGGACCCTTTGGTCCGTAGGCCGATGCTCTATCCACTGAGCCACAGCGGCCAGGGCTGCACACCTGACTTCAACCCATGAGGCTGCCTGAGGACGGCTGGCCGCCAGAAATGTAAGGTAACACATGTGTGTCCTGCTACACCATCAGGTCCGGGAACAGTCGTTACAGCAGCCGTCAGACACGCATACACAACCCGCCCTGAACACCACCTTCTCACACCGTGTGGCCATTTCTTTGAAAAATTTAAGTACAGCCCTAGCTGGTGTGGCTCAGTGGGTAGAGCGTCGGCCTGCGGACTGAGTGGGTCCCGGGTTCGATTCCGGTCAAGGGCATGTACCTTGGTTGTGGGCACATCCCCAGTGGGGAGTGTGCAGGAGGCAGCCGATGGATGTTTCTCTCTGTAAAAAAATCAATAAAATATATATTAAAAAAAAAAGAAAAGTTAAGTACAGGCCTCGGGTCTATCACCACACGCAGTGACCAGGGGGAGGAAATAAAACTGCCGGTGCTCACGATAATACGCGTTTCAAAACCACACGCGTGCTCCGTGAGCGGAAGATGGAAGGGGTACACACTGTCCGATCCACATAGGAGGCTGAGAAGTGCCCACAGCCGCTGCAGTTCAGACGCAGCGTGGGGTTCCCTCGGGGAACGGGGGCGGGAGGCCAGGGCCACGGGGGAAGTCGGCCGGCGCCACCAAAATTATAACTTGCCCGGCAGCCGGCCTGGCTCCGTGGTTGAGCGTCGACCTAGGAACCAGGACGTCACGGTTCCATTCCCGGTCAAGGGCACACGCCCGGGTTGTGGGCTCCATCCCCAGTGTGGGGCGTGCAGGAGGCGGCCGGTCCATGATTCTCTCTCCTCATGGATGTTTCTCTCTCTCTCTCCCTCTCTCTGAAATCAATAAAAAATATATTTTAAAAATAACAATAATAGCCCAGCCGGCGTGGCTCAGTGGTTGAGCATTGACCGCTCTCCCTCTCTCTTCCTCTCTGAAATCAATACATTTTTTAAATGCATTTTTGAAAAATTGTATCCAGGTTCTCAGCTATTCGCCAGGCCGCGCAGAACAGATGGGGCCCTCGGGGCCGGGAGGGGACCCAGGCCGTGGGAGGGTATCTCCCCCATCGGACACCACCCCAGGCCGGTGCCACGTCCTCCAGGGAGAGTCTACGGAGACCTCCCTCCACGCCCACGTCACCGGGGCTGCAAGCGGGCACCCTGCTCTTTGCACTTGTAATTACGGGGGAGCTGGGCCCCAAGGGGTAGAGGTGTCCTGGCTGTGGGGTGACAGCCGGGCCCGTGCAGGACAGTGCAGGACACAGTGCAGCTCCGGGCACGGAAGGACCTGCAGGTAGGTGGGCGGCCGGGGGAGGCTGGGCCAGTGGGGATTCCGGGTTGGCGACAGCACAGTGGGGGCCCCCCGTTCCACTCCGGGGTTGCTGGGGGACGGGCCCCAGGCGCCGTGGGAGGAGGCAGAGGGAGGGTCTGGAGGTGTGGACTGGAAGCAGCTACAGGTCTTGCAGGTGCAGCTGTGCAGACAGCCAGCCGTTCACCCTGTGATACTGGGATTAAATGGGATTAAATCAGCGTGTCTACCTACACGTGCAAGGAGGGGCTGTAGGCAGATCCGAGAGGCAGGAGCTGGGGTGGGTGGGGGGGGGGGGGGGTGGCTGGGTGGGCACAGAACAACACGGCTCCGTGCCGTGGGCACACGCACACCCGCCTCTCTCTAAAAGCCAGTGTCAGCGCTGGCGGGTGTGGTCAGTGGTTAGCGCGCCGGCCCGCCAACGGGAGGGTCCCGCGTTCGATTCCGCTCAGGGGGGCACGTACCCGGGGTGGACGTTTCCCTTCCCGGGCTGTGGTGCACGAGGGAGGCGACGGATGGGTGTTTCTCTCTCTCCCTTCCCCTCCCCCCACTTTCTAAAAATCAGTAAAAACATACACTGAGTGGCCAGATTATGATCTCTGAACACATAATCGTCTGGCCACTCAGTTTGTATATATACATATATCATATATATTATAGGCCCGGTGCATGAATCCGTGCATGGGTGGGGTCCGGCCAGCCTGGCCAGGGGGAGGGGACATGGGCGGTTGGCCGGCCTGCCTGCTGGTCGAACTCCTGGTCGAGGGGACCATTTACATATTAGCCTTTTATTCTATAGGATCGACACGGAGTGGCCAGATGATTTTGCGTTCAGAGATCATCATAATCAGGCCACTCCGTGTGTGTAAAAAGGAGTGGTCGGAGAGGAGAGGTGCATGGATGGAAGATGAGGGGGTGCTGTGAGCAAGGGATGCAGGCAGCGGCTAGAAGCGAGGGAGGAGAAGGGAGTAGGTTCTGCCCCGGAGACACCGGGACCCCAGCCCTGACGGTGCGGGCCTCTGAGGCGGACCTGGGATTTCCGACCGCCAGGAACACGGCCTAACATGTCTGCGTTGCCACGAGCCCCTGTCCACACGTGGACCTCAGCCATCGAAAACACGAGGAATATTCCCAACCATCTATTTTTCTTTTCCTGACCGTACAATGACTCTCAAACAGATAAACACCAGGAGGTCAGGGTTCGATTCCCCGTCAGGGCACACGCCCGGGTTGTGGGCTCGATCCCCAGTCGGGGGCGTGCAGGAGGCAGCTGATGCATGATTCTCTCTCATCATGGATGTTTCTCTCTCTCTCTCCCTTCCTCTCTCTGCAATCAACAAAAGCATTTTAAAAAGAAACGGCCCAGCCAGTGTGGCTCAGTGGTTGAGCATCATCCCAGGAACCAGGAGGTCATGGTTTGATTCCCGGTCAAGGGCACATGCCTGGTAGGGGGGCGTGCAGGAGGCAGCCGATCCATGATTCTCTCTCATCATGGATGTTTCTCTCTCTCTCTCTCTCTCTCTCCCCCTTCTTCTCTGAAATCAATACAAATATACACGGAGCGGCCAGATGATGATGATCCCTGAACGCATCATCATCCGGCCACTCCGTGTCGATCCTATAGAATAAAAGGCTAATATGCAAATGGTCCCCTCGACCAGGAGTTCGACCAGCAGGCAGGCTGGCCAACCGCCCACGTCCCCTCCCCCTGGCCAGGCTGGCACCCGCCTTCGACCAGATACCATGGGCAAGGCCCCCGCGGGGGGCTGGGAGGAAGCCGGGACGTGGGATGAGAGAACGCAGAACCCCTGGCAGCGTCGGAGAGGACTGGGTTGGGGGTGGACAGCCATGTCCGTGGGCTACGAGATGTGAGTTCCAATCGGCTGGGTGGGCAGGGACAGGGGGTCCCCTACGGACTCCCCCATCCCAACACCTCAGGGCGATGCCCGTGAGCGCAGGACGGCCCTGCGCCCGGGGTTGGCGTGCTCCTGGTCATTTTGGGGCGTGCCTGGTCTAGTGGGAGTGGGCCCGTCGGGGCGACAGTACTGTCTGTGCGTGAATCTGATGCGCAGGCTGTCACGGCTGATTGCCCGGCCTCCACGGGGGCACCGTGGGCATAGACGGGAGACGGGGGTGAGCGTGGTCTCTGCGTTCCTAGGAAGTCAGTGATGGGGCTTACAGGGACCCCTGCCTGTTCGGAAAAGGGGGCGTCTGTCCATCCGGTCGGGGGGGGACCGAGCAGGGGACAGAGCACCGTCTATGACGTGGCCGAGCGAGCAGCCCGGGGTTTGAGCTGGTGAACGTTTGTGCGCGGTCAAACCCTGCGAGGACCTCTGAATAGAGGCGGCGAAGCCCTGGCCGGTGTGGCTCAGTGGATAGAGCGTCGGCCTGCGGACCGAAGGGTCCCGGGTTCGATTCCGGTCAAGGGCACGTACCTGGGTTGCGGGCACATCCCCGGCCCGGGCCCTCGTTGGCGTGTGTGTGTGTGTGTGTGTGCAGGAGGCAACCCATCGATGTGTTTCTCTCACATCGATGTTTCTCTCTGTCTTTCCCTCTCTCTGAAAAATTGTTGGGGAAAATATTCTCGGGTGAGAATTAGGAAGACATGGTGGCGGTGAACATCCACGAGCTTCGTCAACAGAATGCGAAGGGATCAGATGCTGAAGGGGCAGGTTATGTCTCTGAACCTGCAATGCTAATCGTTGGTAAGTTTGTGTGTGTGAGTGAGTGTGTGTGTGTGTGTGTGTGTGTGTGTGTGTGTGTGTGTGTGTGTGAGTGTGTGTGTGTGAAGTGTGTGTGTGTGTATGTGTGTGTGAGTGTGTGTGTGTGTGTGTGTGTGTGTGTGTGTGTGTGTGTGTGAGTGTATTGAGTGTGTGTGTGTGTGTGTATGTGTGTGAATGTATGTGAGTGTGTATGTGTGTGAATGTATGTGTGTATTTATGTGTGTGTGAATTTAGTGTGTGAGTATGTGTGTGAATGTATGTGTGTGTGTGTGTGTATTTAGTGTGTGAGAGTGCGTGTGTGTGTGTAGTGTGTGTGAATTTAGTATGTGAGTGTGTGTGTGAATGTATGTGTGTGTGTGTGAATGTATGTGTGTGTGTGTGTGTATTTAGTGTGTGAGTGTGTGTGTGTGTGAGTGTATTTAGTGTGAGAGTGTGTGTACGTGTGTGTGTGAGTACATGTGTGTATATGTGTGTGAATGTATGTGTGTGTGTGTATTTAGTGTGTGTGTGTATGTGTGTGAATTTAGTGTGTGAGTGTGTGTGTATGTGTGTGAACTTAGTGTGTGAGTGTGTGGGTATGTGTGTGAGTGTGTGTGTGAATGTGTGTGTGTGTGAGTGTGTGTGAATGTATGTGTGTGTAAGTGTGTGTATTTAATGTGTGAGTGTGAATTGTGTGTGTGTGTGTGTGTGTGTGTGAATTTAGTGTGTGTGTGTGTATTTAGTGTGAGTGTGTGAGTGTGTGCGTGTGTGTGAGTGTGTGTGTGTGTGAATTTAGTGTGTGTGTGTGTGAATGTGTGTGTGTGTGTGAGTGTGTTTGTGTGTGTGTGTGTGTATGTGTGTGTGTAGTGTGTGTATGTGTGTGTGTGTGTGAATGTATGTGTGTGTAGTGTGTGTGTGTGTATTGTAGTGTGTGTGTGTGTGAGTGTGTGTATTTATTTGAGTGTGTGTGTGAGAGTGTGTGTATGTGTGTGTGTGAGTGTGTGTGAATGTATGTGTGTGACATGTGTGTGTATTTAGTGTGAGAGTGTATGTGAGTATATGTGTGTGAATGTATGTGTGTGAGTGTGTATTTAGTGTGTATGTGTGTGAATTTAGTATGTGAGTGTGTGTGTATGTGTGTGAATTTAGTGTGTGAGTGTGTGGGTATGTGTGTGAGTGTGTGTGTGTGAATGTGTGTGTAGTGTGTGTGTGTGTGTGTATTTAGTGTGTGAGTGTGTGTGTGGTGAGTGTGTGTGTGTGAATTTAGTGTGTGAGTATGTGTGTGAATGTATGTGTGAGTGTGTGTGTGAATGTATGTGTGTGTGTGTGTGAGTGTGTGTGTATTTATGTGTGTGAATGTATGTGTGTGTGTGTGAATTGTGTGTATTTGTGTGTGAATGTAGTGTGTGTGTGCATGTGTGAATTTACTATGTGAGTGTGTGTGTGTGAAAGTGTGTGAGTGTGTTAGTGTGTGTGTGTGAATGTTGTGTGTGTGTGTGTGTGTGAATTTAGTGTGTGTATTTAGTGTGTGTGGTGTTGTGTGTGTGTGTGTGTAGTGTGTGAGTGTGTGAATTTAGTGTGTGTGTGAATTTAGTGTGTGTGTGTAGTGTGTGTGTGAATTTAGTGTGAGTGTGTATTTAGTGTGTGTGTGTGAATGTGTGTATTTAGTGTGTGTGTGTGAATGTGTGTGTGTGTGTGAATGTGTGTGTGAATGTGTGTGTATTTAGTGTGTGTGTTTAGTGTGAGTGTGTGTGAATGTATGTAGTGTGTGAGTGTGAGTGTGTGTATTTAGTGTGTGTGTGTGTGTGTATGTGTGTGAATTTTGTGTGTGTATGTGTGTAAATGTGTGTGTGAATGTATGTGTGTGTATTTAGTGTGTGTGTGTGAATGTGTGTGTATGTGTATGAGTGTGTGTGTATGTACGTGTGTGTGAGTGTATGTGTGTGTGTATTTAGTGTGAGTGTGTGTGAGTGTGTGTGTGAGCGTGTGTGTGTGTATCTGGTTAATGCTCTGACCCGAGTGTATGATATGTTTTTCCACTGAGTTTTAGTGTGTGTGTGAGCGTGTGTGTGTGTATCTGGTTAATGCTCACCCGAGGATATTTTTCCACTGAGTTTTAGGAGTGGAAGGGAAGGGGAGAGAGAAAGAGAGAGAAACACGGATGTGAGAGAGACACATGGATGGGTTGCCTCCCCACTCTCCCCCGGACCAGGGCCGGGGATCGAGCCTGCCCCGCGGTACGTGCCCGTGACCGGAATCGCACCCGGGACCCTTCAGTCTGGGGCCGACGCTCCAAGCACTGAGCAACCAGCCAGGCCATAGCTGATCGTTCCCAGCACAGACAGCGCTGGCCCAGGCGGAACAGAAGTCCCTGGGCAGGAACACAGCCTGGGCGCGCCTCGCCCTGCGTCCCTTCGTCCGTCCGGCAGCCACGCCAGGAGCAGAGGGAGCAGGGGCTGGCCCCGCGGTGGGCACCCAAGGTGGGCCGCTGCCCGGGGCAGGGCGGTGCCCGGCGCTCCAGGAGCCACCCGGACGAGGGGACTGTCCTCAGGGGAGGGCGGGGCCGGTTGGAAAGCAGACGGGGTGTCGGGTGCTGGGGGGGGGGGGTACACGAGCCGGGTCTGGGTGCCGCTTCGATTGCCACCATCTCCCCTGGGAAGCATGTGCCAACGGTGGGAGCGGCCCCCCTGCACCTGCGCACGCCCGGCCCCTCGCTGACACGCGGGTGTGGGTGCCAATGAAGGACGCGGGAACAGCCTTCCCACGGGGGCAGGTAATGGGGGCCCAGGGTAATGGGGGGCCTGTCTGCAGGAGATCACACGGTCCCAGCCCGGCCGCCACCTCTTCCCGGCCGTGGGCAAAGGCCTATTGGGGAGACGCGTCTGGAGGAGCTGAACTCGGGGCTCCTGCGGGGGAAACGGTGGGGGAACGGTGGGGGAACAGGGTGCGGGCAGAGTCCTTGGCCTTGGGTGCCCCTGGAACCTCTGCAGAGAGGTGATGACAGAGCCAGGCCGGGAGAGGGGGCAGGTGTCATTACAGCAGCTAACGCCCCCAAACCACAGCACCCCACGGCCTCCCTCCACGCCCCCCCCCCCACATCCCTCCATCCCCTCCAGCTTCCTGCGGCTCTGGCTGCTCAGAATGGACAGCCAGGGGTGGCCCGCCCGGGGTGGAACCAGCAGGTCAGGGTTCGATTCCCGGTCAAGGGCACAGGCCCGGGCTGTGGGTTCGATCCCTAGTGGGGGGCGTGCAGGAGGCGGCCGGTCCATGATTCTCTCTCGTCAGTGATGTTCCTCTCTCTCCCTTCCTCTCTGAAATCAGTAAAAATGTACTAAAAAACAAACAAACCAACAACCTCGGATCTACAGCACCTGGGCACCCCCCCCCCCGCAACCTGAGCAGCTCCCCTGGCTCCGCCCCAGCTCAGGGTGAACCCTCCCCCGAGAGGCTCACGAGGCTGCAGCCACTTCCCGGACCCCAGGGAAACCGGGTCAGCTCGCAGATAAATGGCACAGCAGGACAGTAACGTGTGCGTCCCAGCACCCCCCCCAGCACCCCTCACAGCGCCCCAGCACCCCTCACAGCCCCAGCACCCTGACCACAGCCCCAGCACCCTTCACAGCCCCCGGCACCCCTGACCACAGCCCCCGGCACCCCTCACAGCCCCTCACAGCCCCCGGCACCCCTGATCACACCCCCAGCACCCCCAGCCCCCCCAGAACCCCTGACCACACCCCCCAGCACCCCTGACCACAGCCCCCAGCACCACTGATCACACTCCCGGCACCACTGATCACACCCCCGGCACCCCTCACGGCCCCCAACACCCCTCACACCCTCCGGCACCCCTGACCACAGCCCCCAGCACCCATGACCACAGCCCCCAGCACCCGTGACAGCCGGAAGCACAGGGCTGGAGCCGCACCCACTCCCCGCACGTGTCTCGGTGCCCGGCACCCGGCGACATGCCTCAGAAGCTCCCCTCCGTGAACTGATCAATTCATGCCACTCCCCGAACGTCTCTGCCTTGGGGTCCCTGTGGCCCCGTCCCACCACGCCTTTCTTACACGCCTTTCGCACGGAAAGCTCTACCCCCACACGAAGTGCCAGCAGCAGAGGGACAGGCCCACGGGCAGGCTGGCGGTGGGACGCCACGGGAAGGGCGGGCAGCTGGCTACCTGCCCTGCTCAGGGGAGCCGGTGGGCGGCTCCGCCCGCCAGCCAAGTCGCACAACCAGAGGAGCCAGGGCTAGAACAGGCGTCTGCCCTTTAGCAAACCAGACGGACATATCGAAGGTAAGGTCCGGTAAACAGTGAAAGATTATCATCAGGCTAGGAGAGTGCCTCCAGCCACCACGGTCTCGACGGAGCAATCGGTGCAGAACTTTTGGCCCCTTGCAAAAGCCCAAGGTCCATCAGCCTTCTGACGGGCCGCTCGCATTTATTTATTTATTTACTAGTGGCCCGGTGCACGGATTCGTGCACGTTGAAAGGAGATTAATCAGAAGAAATATTTTAAGATCGCCATTCACCCTTTTTCTATAATAGAAGTGTCAACCAAATTCATGATCGACAAGGACATATCGAAACACACGTGTGCGACTGGCACCAGCGAGAGCTTTATATGAGTCGTGCGTGTGTGAGTCAACTTAGCCTTTTATGTATATAGATTTTTTTAAAAATATATTTTATTGATCTTTTACAGAGAGGAAGGGAGAGGGAGAGAGAGCTAGAAACATCGATGAGAGAGAAACATCCATCAGCTGCCTCCTGCATGCTCTCTACTGGGGATGTGCCCGCAACCAAGGCACATGCCCTTGACTGGAATCGAACCCGGG
>JAJQQW010000001.1:4257404-4459904 GCA_025583905.1 Ia io
CCCTAGCCAGAAATATACCTCTGCAAGCCAGGCTGCGTAAGTCACCCTTCATCGCTCCAGGGAACAGCTATGGAGTCCGGAGGCCTGAGTGAGCACCCAGCCAGCCCATTGAGAAGTTAATAAATTTAATTTTAACGAGGCAGCTCCGTTGGCATTAAAATTCATGAGCCTCCCGCCCCAGGTTCCCTGGATTTTTGCTTGCAGCAGGCTCAGGAATTGGATGCTGTCACGGCTTTAGCCACCTGAGCAGGAAAATTCATGTCCACAAACTCTAGTTAGGAACCCCAAAAGCTTTGTGGTGTCGGAATTAGGAGCTGTATACACTCATGTTCTCTCACCCATGACCGACCTCTATGGGGATTTTTCTTTCTTTCTTTTTTCCTTAAGAATTTATCCATTTAATCTCTCTGGGTCCATAAATAAAGAGACTTTTAGCCGTCACTGATTTGGCTCAGTGGGTAGAGCGTCCGCCTGCGGACTGAAGGGTCCCGGGTTCGATTCCGGGCAAGGGCATGTACCTGGGTGGCGGGCACATCCCCAGTAGGAGATGTGCAGGAGGCAGCTGATGGATGTTTCTAATTCTCTATCTCCCTTCCTCTCTGTAAAGAAATCAATAAAATAGCCCTGACCGGTGTGGCTCAGTGGATAGAGCGTCCGCCTGCGGGCTGAAGGGTCCCGGGTTCGATTCCGGGCAAGGGCATGTGCCTGGGTGGCGGGCACATCCCCAGTAGGAGGTGTGCAGGAGGCAGCTGATGGATGTTTCTAACTCTCTATCTCCCTTCCTCTCTGTAACGAAATCAATAAAATATATATATTTTTTTAATTAAAAAAAGAAAGAGACTGCCGAAACCAGTTTGGCTGAGTGGATAGAGCGTCGGCCTGCGGGCTAAAGGGTCCCGGGTTCGATTCCGGGCAAGGGCATGTGCCTGGGTGGCGGGCACATCCCCAGTAGGAGGTGCGCAGGAGGCGGCTGATGGATGTTTCTAACTCTCTATCTCCCTTCTTCTCTGTAAAAAAAAAAAAAAATCAATAAAATATGTATTATTTTTAAAAGATTTTTAAACAAAAAGAGACTTTTCTTTGTGGGCCTTTTCCAAAAAAGAGGGGGAAAGAAAAAACAACAATCAAGCCTCTTTAGTCCTGAACCACCTGGCAAATGTCCGTCCGGCGGGGGTCAAGGTCACGCACCCCATGTGAGCTGAGGCCATGCGTCCTGCTTGGAGCTGGATCGATGTGCCAGCATTTCCCAGCTCTGCCCCCCCCCCGCCCCCCCCAGGACGAGCTGGGCGACCTGGGGCGAGGCCCTTCACCCGCCTGGGCTGCAGGGTTGGTTTTTCCGCGGGCCCCGTGCATCTCTCTCGTCCGGCTTCTGCTTTTCCTCAGCCTCCAGGATTGCAGGACAGGAAGCAATCCACAGCCGTGCACGCCCAAGCGGGTGGACAGAAAAAGGTAAGCAAGCGGGCATTTTTTTTAATTTTTTGAAATTTTTTTTCGTAAGTCCTTAGCACGCCTTCGGGAGGGAAGGGGAGGGGTCTCTGGGGTGAGGGCCGCGGGGCGGCGCGCAGGCAGCGTGTCTCCGGGGCCACCCACGGGGCATGTCCTGTTTTGGCTTCTGGCCGGTGAAGTCGGGGTGTCTAGGGGACTGTGGGGGTGCACATTAGGGAAAGCCTCTGCAATGCATCCCTCCCGCGCGCGCTTCTCCAACTTGCAGGCTTTTGGGTTGGGGAAAAAAAAAGAAAAAAAAAAAAAAAAATGCGGATTCCGAGCGGCCGGGACACTCGGGAGGGTCCTGGCACCCGCGCCCCACGGGTATGGGGGGGCTGGACAATGCGGGGCGGTCCCGTGCACGGCGGGAGGTGCAGCAGCAGCAGCAGCCCCGGCCTCCACCCCCTGGCCGGCCGACAGCACCCCAACCTCCCCCCCCCCCCCACCCCCGACTCCCACCCCCGATCGAGGGCTCCGCAGATGCCCCCGGACACGGTCAGATGTCCCCACACCGGCGGGTGCAGGGCGGCTGCTGTGCAACATGCGACCGGCCAGGTGGGTGCAGCCCCGGGTGCAGACGGGGAAACCGAGGTCCCGAGCTGCGCGCGCAGCTTCCGGCCGCGCGGGGGGGGGGGAGCGCGGCGGCGGGGAGGGGTCCCGCCGAGCGGTGCGCCCTTCCGCGCCGAGACCCCCGCCCGGCGCGGCCACCGGAAGTGGGTGCGCCCCGAGCGGCGTCGGCGGCCGGCTTGGCGTGACCCCGCGCGCGTGCGCACGACCCCTCGGGGAGGTGGGGGGGGGTGGTCCCGGGACAAGGACCCTCGCCCGGCGCGGCCACCGGAAGTGGGTGCGCCCCGAGCGGCGTCGGCGGCCGGCTTGACGTGACCCCGCGCGCGTGCGCACGACCCCTCGGGGAGGTGGGGGGGGTGGTCCCGGGACAAGGACCCTCGCCCGGCGCGGCCACCGGAAGTGGGTGCGCCCCGAGCGGCGTTGGCGGCCGGCCTGACAAGACGCCGCGCGCGTGCGCACGACCCCTGAGGGGGGGATGGGGGGGTCCCGGGACAAGGACCCCCACCCGGCGCGGCCACCGGAAGTGGGTGCGCCCCGAGCGGCGTCGGCGGCCGGCCTGACGTGACCCCGCGCGCGTGCGCCCGCCCCCTCGGGGGGGGGGGGGTTCCCGGGGACATGGCCGCCCGCCCCCCCGCGACCCCGGGCCCTGAGACCCCGTGCTCCCCGCCCCCGCCCGCCCCCGCAGGATGCGGCCGCAGCCTACCCACCCAGAAGGAGGCCGTCCATGTCAAAGAGCAGGTGGGTGACGGGCCGCGGGAAGGCCGTGGGCGCCGCCATTGGTGCCGCCGGGTCCGCCAGGTGGGGGCGGGGAGGCAGGCGGAGGCGCACGTGCGCGCTCTCGCCCCCGCGGGCCCGCGCACGCGCTCTCGGGGCTACGCCGCGCACGCCTTTCCCCTCCCCTCCCCCCCCGAGCCCGTCTGCGCATGCGCGCCCAGGGCCGCCTCCTTCCGCGGGACCTGAGGCGTCGCGCGCGCGCGCACGCGCACGCGCCCTCGGCCCGCCTCGGGGACGCGCCCCGCGCCGTTTCCCGCGCACGCGCGCTCGCTCTAGACCGCCTGTCCCGCGCACGCGCACGCGCACGCGCACCTGGGCTTTGGGGCTGTGGCCCGGGGACCGCGGGGCAGGGAGGGTGCTGTCAGTCCAGGGGCCGATGTCGCCGCCTTGGGGCAAGTGCACGGCTGCAGTCGGGACGCAGTGCGGACGGAGGGGTGTTGGGGGAAGGGTGCAGGGGTGCGCGCGATGGCGTCGCCGCGGGCCTCCTCCAGGTCCAGGTGCAACCGGGGCCGCAGTCCCAGGACCTCCCGCGTGGCCCTCGGAGCCCAGGCGCATGCGCAGGGGCGCTAAGGTCTGCAACCGTGGCACCTGCGTCTTGCTGGGCATCGCCTGGCACCCCGGTCTGGTGCAGGGTGCAGGGTGCAGGGTGCAGGGTGCAGGGTGCAGGGTGCAGGGTGCACGGCGAGGCCCCAAGGCCGGAGTCCGGTGGGAAAGTCGTGTCCTAGGGAGGCTTTTTAAGTTTACTTTTATTTTTTGAAATTGCCTTTTTGTTTTTACCCCTGTATCAGTGTTGTGGCTCTCCATCATTTCTTCTTGAAGAACCAAGTTTCCCTCCCACCTCCACTTGCCTTCTCCCTCTGGAAGAAAAGCTAAAAGGATGTCTACCTCTAGAAATGGTTTTAGCTTTTCTTTTTTTAAAAAAAAAGTACATTTTTTTTTAGACATTTCTACCTATAGAAATGGTTTTAGCTTTTCTTTTTTTAAAAAAAAAAATTTTTTTTAGACATTTCTACCTATAGAAATGGTTTTAGCTTTTTAAAAAAATACATTTTTTTTAGACATTTCTACCTATAGAAATGGTTTTAGCTTTTTTTTAAAAAATATATATATTTTATTGATTTTTTTACAGAGGAAGGGAGAGGGATAGAGAGTCAGAAACATCGACGAGAGAGAAACATCCATCAGCCGCCTCCTGCACGCCCCCCACTGGGGATGTGCCCACAACCAAGGTCCATGCCCTTGACCGGAATCGAACCCGGGACCCTCCAGTCCGCAGGCCGACGCTCCATCCCCTGAGCCACACCGGGTAGGGCCTAGGACGAATTTTTTATTTATTTTTATTTTTTAAATTGCCTTTTTATTTTTACCCCTGTATCAAGGTTGTGGCTCTTCATCATTTCTTCTTGAAGAACCAAGTTTCCCTCCCATCTCCACTTGCCTTCTCCCTCTGGAAGAAAAGCTTAAAGGATGTCTGTGGACATTTCTACCTATAGAAATGGTTTTAGCTTTTCTTTTTTTTAAAAAAAAAAAATATATTTTATTGATTTTTTTACAGAGAGGAAGGGAGAGGGAGAGAGAGTGAGAAACATCGACGAGAGAGAAACATCCATCAGCCGCCTCCTGCACGCCCCCCACTGGGGATGTGCCCGCAACCAAGGTCCATGCCCTTGACCGGAATCGAACCCGGGACCCTTCAGTCCGCAGGCCGACGCTCTATCCACCGAGCCAAACTGTTAGGGTTCTTCATTTCTTCTTGAAGAACCAAATTTCTCACTTGCCTTCTACCTATAGAAATTCGTTTAGCTTTTCTTGTGGGTTTTTAAAAATATATATTTTATTGATTTTTTACAGAGAGGAAGGGAGAGGGATAGAGAGGTAGGAACATCGATGAGAGAGAAACATCCATCAGCCGCCTCCTGCACAGCCCCCCACTGGGGATGTGCCCCCAACCAAGGTCCGTGCCCTTGACCGGAATCGAACCCGGGACCCTTCAGTCCGCAGGCCGACGCTCTAGCCACTGGGCCAAAGCATCAGGAAGCAGAAATGAGAAAGCCCCAGAGACTTTAAAAATGTGGGGCTGGCCCGGCCGGCGTGCGTGGCTCTGGGGTTGAGCATCAGCCTACGAACCGGGAGGTCAGGGTTCCGTTCCCAGGTTGCAGGCTCCATCCCCAGGGTGGGGCGTGCAGGAGGCAGCGGATCCAGGATTCTCTCTCATTCTCATCGTTGATGTTTCTCTCTCTCTCTCTCTCCCTCTCCCTTCCTCTCTGAAATCACCTGCCTGCCTGCCTGGTCGCCCCTAACTGCCCCCGCCCCGCCCCGCTGCCAGCCTGGTCGCCCCACGCAGCCTGCTGTTCAATCGTTTGTTCATCCCTCACTAACCCCCCTGCTGGCCTGGTCATAGGCAGCCATCTTGTGAGGGCGTGAGGGTTAATTTGCATATTGCCTCTTTATTATATAGGATATAAATTAAGTAAATAAGTGAAACGCGAGGCTGTATTTCTGGTGCGCTGGGACGCTCCCATTCGGCAAGTGTATCCATCACAGGGGCAGTCTCTCAGTCTCCTCACCTGTAAAATGGGGTGTCCGATGGCACGAGGCAGGTGAGGATCCGTACTACAAATAGCGTATTTTCAATTAATTTAGGTCTTTGTAGAGCCGTTGCTATAAGAGACACTCCCCCCATTTAATCCCATCTTGAGTCTCCACTGAGGACGTGGGGCCCCAAGAAGGTAATGGGTCAACCCGTTGGGGGACTGTGACCCGAATGTGCTCATAAACCAGGAGAAATGCGTGGCCCCACGGTTGGGCAGGCCAGAAGGCCTAGACCCGTGGTCGGCAAACCGCGGCTCGCGAGCCACACCCGGCTCTTCGGCCCCTTGCGTGTGGCTCTTCCACAAAACACCACGGCCTGGGCGAGCCTGTGTTGAAGACGTGGCGTTAGAAGAAGCTTAAGTTTGAAAAATGTGGCTCTCCAAGGAAATGTCAATCTTTGTCCTGTTGATGTTTGGCTCTGTGGACGGATGAGTTTGCCGACCACTGGAATAGATCGAGGCCTAGGCGGCCTCCATTTCTCCGCAGGCCCCTCTCCCCGGCGTGTACACAGCCTTCCTTAACCCCCATCTGTTCCTGTTGTCTTCTCTCTCTCTCTCTCTCCATCTTTTGCACTCGGATGTGGAGTGTGACTCGACACCGTTAGCATCGGTAGCAGCTCGTATGTCGAATTGTATTGAATGTATCAATAATTGGAAATATAAAGAAATCCAAATAAATAAGTTTGTAGGAAAAGAAACTCCAGTTTTTTATTCCACTGCCGCGCTTTGTAAAACCTGGGGTATTTAAAACATTAAATCCCGAGTAGAATAAAGGAATCGAGAGAAAAGCAAGCGAGTGCAAAGGGTTAAATTTTGCCCAAATTTATTCTTTCGACAAAGACAGCGGGATTCGTGGATTGCCACCCACCCTCACGTCCCCACGTTCACTCGATACCTGAGTCAAGGCGCTTGGCCACCTGGCGTGGCTCCGTGGTCGAGCGCCGACCTATGAACCAGAAGGTCAGGGTTCGGTTCCCGGTCAAGGGCACATGCCCAGGTCGTGGGCTCGGTCCCCGGTGGGGGGCGTGTAGGAGGCAGCCGGTCCACGATCCTCTCTCATCGTTGATGTTTCTATCTCTCTCTTCCTCTTCCTTCCTTTCTGAAATGAATAAAAATATATTTTAAAAATTAAAAAAACCCCACAAGACTCTTATCTATATACTAGAGGCCCAGTGCACCAAATTCGTGCACTGGGGTCGGGGGGGCCCCCTCAGCCCGGCCTGCACTCTCTCCAATCTGGGGCCCCTCGGGGGATGTCCGACTGCTGGAATCGGGCCTAAACCAGCAGTCAGACATCCCTCTCACAATCCTGAACCGCTGGCTCCTAATCGCTCACCTGCCTGCCTGCCTGGTCCCGCCTAACTGCCCCCCTTGCTGGCCTGGTCGTGCCTCATGCCCCGCCGACCCCCCACCAGCCTGGTTGCCCCACACAGCCTATTGTTCAGTCGTTTGGTCGTCCCTCACTAAACCCCCTGCTGGCCTGGTCTTAGGCAGCCATTTTGTGAGGGCGTGAGGGTTAATTTGCATATTACCTCTTTATTATCCTATCTAATAAAAGAGTAATATGCAAATTGACCATCACCCCCAACACACAAGATGGCTGCCCCCATGTGGTCAAAGATGGCTGCCACAAGATGGCCTGCAGGGGAGGGGAGTTGGGAGGGACCAGGCCTGCAAGGGAGGGCAGTTGGGGGTGATCAAGCCTTCAGGGGAGGGCAGTTAGGGGTGACCAGGCCGGCAGAGGAGGGGAGTTGGGGGTGACCAGGCCTCCAGGAAGGGCAGTTAGGGGGGACCCAGCCTGCAGGGGAGAGCAGTTGGGGGGAACCAGGCCTGCAGGGGAGGGCAGTTAGGGGTGACAAGGCCTGCAGGGGAGGGCAGTTGGGGGCAATCAAGCCTGCAGGGGAGGGTAGTTAGGGGTGACCAGGCCAGCAGAGCAGGGAAGTTGGGGGCGACTGGGCCTGCAGGGAAGGGCAGTTGAGGGGGACCCAGGCCTGCAGGGGAGGGCAGTTAGGGGTGACCAGGCCTGCAGGGAAGGGCAATTAGGGGCAATCAGGCTGGCAGGGGAGCAGTTAGGTGTCAATCAGGCTGGCAGGGGAGTGGTTAGGGGGTGATCAGGCTGGCAGGCAGAAGCGGTTAGGGGCAATCAGGAAGGCAGGCCCGCGAGCAGTTGGGAGCCAGCAGTCCTGGATTGTGAGAGGGATGTCCGACTGCCCGTTTAGGCCCGATCCCGTCCGACTGCCCGTTTAGGCCTGATCCTACCAGGCAGTCGGACATCCCTCGAGGGGTCCCAGATTGTAGAGGGTGCAGGCTGGGCTGAGGGACACCAAAGACATTTCAGTCGTTGTCCTGTTGATATTTGTCTCTGTTGGCTAATGAGTTTGCCGACCACTGACTTAGAGAAAATAATTTAATATTGCTCTTTGCCCTTTCTCTATAATAGAAATGTCAGAGATGAAAGAAAATTAGCAAAATGTATAGGAAAACCTCCCTCCTGTCAGAGTCTGGGGCGCGCCACGGGACCCAGAGTCAAGTACCGGCCCACCCACGTGTGCCTCAAAATCACGTGAGACCCAGACCCGGCTGCCCCCCACCCCCCGCCCCGCAATTGGGCTGGATCCAGACCTGGCCGATCCCACCCTTGTCAAGCCCTGCCGGGCAGGGGGCATGGCCTGAGGTCCCCCAGCCTGGTGCCAAGGTGAGGGCACAGCCTGAGGTCCCCTGTCAATCCCCACGGGGGCGGGGGAGGGCACAGCCTCAGGTCCCTGCTGATTGCTCGTTAAGGCTCGTTACGGGTACTCGGCCGCCACTGTGGGTGCCGCCAGCTTTGTGATGGAGTGACGGTCAATTTGCATGTTCCCTCTTTATTAGATAGGATTGATTTCAGAGAAGAAGGGGGAGAGAGGGAGAGAGAGAAACATCCATGAGGACAGAGAATCATGGACCGGCTGCCTCCTGCACGCCCCCTACTGGGGATGGAGCCCACAACCCCGGCATCATGGGCCCTTGACCGGGAATCGAACCCTGACCTCCTGGTTCCTAGGTCGATGCTCAACCACTGAGCCACGCCGGCCGGGCTAGAGCTAAATTTTTGTTGTTGTTAATCCTCACCCAAGGATATTTTTTTTCATTGCTTTTTAGAGAGAGGGAGAGGGAGGGAGGGAGAAAGGGAGGGATGCAGAGAGAGAGAGAGAGAGAGAGAGAGAGAGAGAGAAACATCCATGAGGAGAGAGAATCATGGACCAGCTGCCTCCTGCACGCCCCCGACTGGGGATGGAGCCCACAACCCGGGCATGTGCCCTTGACCGGGAATCGAACCCTGACCTCCTGGTTCATAGGTCGACGCTCAGTCTCTGAGCCTCGCCGGCCGGCCTGGCGCTCTGGTTGATCCTGACGGGCGTTGTTGGTGTCGAGGAGTTTGGGCGTTGGACCCTCCTAGTCTAGATGGCTGAAGAGCTGAGCAAACACGGAGTTTCGGGTGAGGAACAGGCCAGGCGAGCTGGGACAGGGATCCTTGAAGAGGGGGTCCCCCCTTTGCCCTGTGGGAGCCCCAGCAGGCCCGGGCACGGCTGCTGTCTGCGCATCCATTGTGTTCACCCACAGGAACTGGGTGGTGGGAGGGGCCGAACTGCCGAAACCTCAGGGGCCGCGGAGGAAGAGATGGGGGGTGGGGGAGCCATATGTTCTTCTGCTCCCCAAAGACGTGAAAACACGGCTCAAATCATTTTTTTAAATATATTGCTATGGCCCTGGCCAGTGTGGCTCAGTGGATAGAGCGTCAGCCTGCGGACTGAAGGGTCCCGGGTTCAATTCCAGTCAAGGGCATGGACCTTGGTTGCGGGCACATCCCCAGAAGAAGGTGTGCAGGAGGCAGCTGATGGTTGTCTCTCTCTCTCATCGATGTTTCTAACTCTCTATCCCTCTCCCTTCCTCTCTGTAAAAAACCAATAAAATATATTCAAAAAATATATATATTTGTATGGCCCTGGCCGGTGTGGCCCAGTGGCTAGAGCGTCAGCCTGCGGACTGAAGGGTCCCGGGTTCGATTCCCGGTCAAGGGCACATGCCCGGGTTGCGGGCTCGGTCCCCAGGGTGGGGCGTGCAGGAAGCAGCCGATCCATGACTCTCTCTCTCATCATTGATGTTTCTCTCTCTTTCTCCGTCTCCATTCCTCTCTGAAATCAATAACAAAATAAAAAAATACATATTTGTACTTGTTCATCATTTTATGTGGTTCATTATCTATACTAATAAAAGGGTAATATGCTAATTAGACCCGGAGACCTTCCGGGAGACATTCCGGATGGCCTTCTGGACAAAGCCATGGTGGCGGGGCCGAGGCAGAGGTGGTTAGGGGCGATCAGGCCAGGAGGGGAGGGCAGTTGGGGGTGAGCAGACCAGCAGGGGCGTCAGTTGGAGGCGAGCAGGATGGTGCAGGGGCAGTTGGGGGTGAGCAGGCCGGCAGACATTGGTTAGGGGTGATCAGGCAGGCAGGTAGGTGAGCGGTTAGGAGCCAGCGGTCCCGGATTGTGAGAGGGATCGGGCTTAAACTGGCAGTTGGACATCCCCTGAGGGGTCCCATATTGAAGAGGGTGCAGGCCGGGCTGAGGAACACACCCCTACCCCCGCCGTGCACGAATTTCGGGCACCGGGCCACTAGTATTCCATAAATGAGAAGGTAGGGGAGGGTGGGGGTAAGGGGGAGAGATCAACCAAAGGACTTGTATGCATGCATATGAGCCTAACCAATGGACACAGACACCAGGGGAGTGAGGGCATGAATGGGGTGGGGGGGTGGGGGACAATGGGGGGGGGATAAGGACACATACGTAATACCTTAATCAATAAAGAAAAAAATTATATATAAAAATACATATATACCTACACACTGAGTGGCCCGATGATGATCTCTGAACACATTAATAACCTGGCCACTCAGTGTCTATCCTATAGAATAAAAGGCTAATATGCAAATGGTCCCCTCGACCGGGAGTTCGACCAGCAGGCAGGCCGGCCAACCGCCCATGTCCCCTCCCCCTGGCCAGGCTGGCCGGACCCCACCCGTGCACGAATTCATGCACCGGGCCTCAAAATATATATATGTGTATATATATATATGTATATATATGTGTATATATATATATGTAAATATATATATACACACATATATATATACACACACACACACATATGTATATATATATATATATGTACACACACACACATGTGGCATATATAACATATGTATACATATATATATAATGTATGCCTTCAGAGATCATAATAATATGGCCACTCAGTGTATGTACACATATATAAAACATATATATTATGTATACTAGTACATCCAAAAATTGTGTACATGCTCACACATTCACATGTACATGTAAATATATATATAAAATTTATATATATTACGTATACTAGTATGTCCAAAAGTAGTATATGTATATACACACATTTACATGTATATATGTATGTATATAAAGTTTATATATATTATGTATACTAGTATATCCAAAAATTGTATATATACATACATTTACATGTACATATGTGTATATATATAAAATTTACATAAATTATGCATACCAGTATATCCAAAAACTGTATATATATACACACCCATGTATATATATGTACATATATGAGGTTTATATAATGTATGTTGGTATATCCAAACGTTGTATGTATATACACACATTTACATGTATATATGTATATATGTGAAGTTTACATAATGTATACTAGTATATCCAAAAATTGTATACGTATACACACATTTACATGTATGTATATGCATATACATTTGTATATAAAGTGAGAATAAAAGAAGAAAGAAAGATCTAAAAAATGAACAAGGAGAAACAATTTTTAAAAAATGTATTTGTATTGCCCTGGCTGGTGTTGCCTAGTGGGAAGAGCATCAGCCTGCAGACTGAAGGGTCCCGGGTTCGATTCCCGGTCAGGGCCACATGCCCGGGTTGCGGGCTCGGTCCCCAGTAGGGGGCGTGCAGGAGGCAGCTGATCCGTGATTCTCTCTTATCATGGATGTTTCTCTCTCTCTCTCTCTCTCTCTCTCTCTCTCAGCCTCTCTCTGAAATAAAAAATATATATTAAAAAAAAGAAAAATATTTTTAGGGTGACATTATTATTTTTAAAAATATATATTTTATTGATATTTTACAGAGAGGAAGGGAGAGGGACAGAGAGTCAGAAACATGGATGAGAGAGAAACATCCATCAGCTGCCTCCTGCACAGCCCCCCACTGGGGATGTGCCCGCAACCGAGGTACATGCCCTTGACCGGAATCGAACCCGGGACCCTTCAGTCCGCAGGCCGACGCTCT
Organism: Ia io; assembly: GCA_025583905.1. Lineage (NCBI taxonomy): Eukaryota > Metazoa > Chordata > Mammalia > Chiroptera > Vespertilionidae > Ia > Ia io. The sequence goes on from JAJQQW010000001.1 coordinate 4,269,169, forward strand.
ATCCACTGAGCCACACCGGTGAGGGCTGATTATTATTAGTTTTCTAAGAGTAAGAAAAGCAAATTAACTTAGGGATGAGTCTTGATAATGACGTTTTTGTCTTTCGATTCTTTTATCGATTTCAGAGAACAAGTGAGAGGGAGAGAGAGAGTTAGAAACATCCGTGATGAGAGAGAATCACAGACCGGCTGCCTCCTGCCTGCACGCCCCCGACTGGGGATGGAGCCCACAACCCGGGCATCTGCCCTTGACCTCCTGGTTCACAGGTCGACGCTCAACCACCGAGCCACACCGGCCGGGCGAGGAACTACTCCCCCCCCTCCCCGCACCCCGTGCAGTTTGGACGTAAATCACGCCACGGTGCCAGGTGGCAGGAACCAGCACGCTGTCCGCATTGAGCAAGCAGCCGGCGGGGGCGGGAGCCAGCCCTGCGGCCGCCGCCTCGTCCTCGCTCGGTGACCGACGCCCGGGTCCGTGGCTCCAATCCACAAGCGACGTGGTCACAGCCACGGCCTGTGGCGGCCACTGACCCCTCTGCGGTCCCCAACGCTCTGCCTGTTGTTGTTTCTAACGCCACGTTTCCCTAACACCTCGCCCACGTTCTTTAAAAGCAGAGGATGAGCCCACCCGGCCGGCGTGGCTCCGTGGTGGAGCGTCGACCTGTGAACCAGGAGGTCAGGGTTCGATTCCCGGTCAAGGGCACAGGCCCGGGTTGCAGGCTCCATCCCCAGTCGGGGGCGTGCACGAGGCGTCCGGTCCATGATTCTCTCTCCTCATGGATGTTTCTGTCTCTCGCTCCCTCCCCCTTCCTCTCTCTGAAATCAATTAAAAAGAAAAAGAACTTTTGCCCTGACCAGTGTGGCTCAGTGGATAGAGCGTCGGCCTGTGGACTGAAGGGTCCCGGGTTCGATTCTGGTTAAGGGCACATTCCGGGGTCCCCAGTGGGCGGCGTGCAGGAGGCAGCCGATCCATGATTCTCTCTCGTCATGGATGTTTCTGTCTCTCTCTCTCTCCCTCTGCCTTCCTCTCTGAAGTCAATAATAAACAAAATAATAATAATAAAATAAAAACGAAAAGAATAAAATCTCTACGGCATCCTTGCAATGCAGATGTTTGCGGACAGACCCCGAGAGACCAACCCTCGTCTCAGTGGACGGAGCGTCGGCCTGCGGACTGACGGGTCCCGGGTTCGATTCCGGTCAAGGGCACGTACCTGGGTTGCAGGCTCGATCCCCAGCCCCGGTCGGTCGGGGTCCGTGTGGGAGACAACCCGTCGATGTGTCTCTGGTGTTGATGTTTCTCTCTCTCTGTTTCTCCTCTTCCCTTCCACTCTCTCTTAAAAAAAAAAAAAAAAAAAAATCAATGGAACAAATACCCTCAGGTGAGGGTTGACAAAAAAAAAAAAAATAAATAGAAAGAATGCAAACTATGTGAGCACCCCCCACGCGACGTGACGTGTTTATGACTGGCGTGCCTACCCAGGGCCCGAGGCGCACGGAACCGTTCGCGATAAGCCGCCTTTTATTTATAGTCCTGGCTCCATGGAGACAAACATGCAGAATTAGGCTTTTTTAAAATATATTTTATTGATTTTTTTTTTTTTAAAGAAAGGGAGAGGGAGAGAGAGTTAGAAACATCGATCAGCTGCCTCCTGCACGCCCCCCACTGGGGATGTGCCCGCAACCAAGGTACATGCCCCTGACCAGGAATCGAACCCGGGACCCTTCCGTCCGCAGGCCGACGCTCTATCCACTGAGCCACACTGGTTAGGGCTAGGTTTTTTTTTTCCTTTTTTCTTTTTCTTTTTCTCCCTAAACAAAACTCCTTGGATGGCGACGGGGAAAATAAGAAAGAAAGAAGCCACAGGAAGCTGGTTTTCGTAGGGTCCCGGGGTCCGATCGCCCCGATAGGTGAACACGCACTCCCCGGCCACGTCGTCCGTCACCGCTGATAAGATAGGGTTCGGCCTCCACCCTCCGCCCCCGGTGCTGACGGGGGCCTGGCTCACCGCCCGGGCTGGGTGTCGTTGGTGAGGAATGGATTCCTTCGCGCTTTGGGGGCACCGTGCCCGTGGGCGTCCCTGGCATCGCAGGCTGGCAGGCTGGCCGGGCCTCCGAGCATCGGGACGAGGATCCACCTGAGCAGCTGTGACCGACAGAGGCGGGTCTGCACCTGCCCGGGCCCCCAGCATCCGAGGGTGCCCCCCTGGGCGTTTGCAGACGCCTGTTCTGCTCTTCTGCTCTATGCACCGAAATTGCTTCCCTGGAAACTTGCTGTTTTGGGGGGAGTTTTTTTTGGTGTGTTTTTTTCTGACTCCAACGTGCCAGCAGGTCCATCTGATGCATTCAGAGGCCGGCCACGTGTCGGGCCCGATGATGCGTTCCCTCTGGCCAGGAAGCCGCCTTCCGTCTGACTGATGTCTGAGACACGTCAGGGCGGAGGGCAGGCCGGGCGAGGGACACGGGCATCCAATAGCTTTTTTATGAGAGATTCTCCGGCTGCCCCGGGGGATGACGGGGGATGACAGGCGGACCAGGGAACCGGTGGCCCCATATAACCGGCCGGGCTGTGCAGTGGTTATCCACTCTCCCTGGGAGGGCAGGCCGCGCGCCCAGTGAGGGAAGCCAAGTGAGGTTTCCCCCCCCGCCGCCTCGAGGGAGACACCGCGTCTGTCTGTCTGTCTGTCCGGGTTCCAGGGAGCAGCCCCGTCGTCCGGACGCCTCTCCTCGTCCGACGTGGTGAGTTGGATGGGTTTATTTCCTCTTTCTTCCCGGCTGCTCAGGTGTGGAGATAAGCCGGGACACCGCGGGGCGGCCGGGGAATCGCGACGGGAGGGGATGGGTTTGGAAAAGGAATCTTCAGGCTTCTGTTTGCGTCTCTTTCCAGACTAAACTGTGCGCGCAGTGACGGTTAATTAAAAAAAAAAAAAAAAAATTAGGCCCTGGCTGGTGTGGCTCAGTGATGGAGCGTTGACCTAGGAACCAGGAGGTCCCGGGTTCGATTACGGTCAAGGGCACATGCCCGGGTTGTGGGCTCGACCCCCAGTGTGGGGCGTGCATATGGCTGGTGTGGCTCCGTGGATAGAGCGTCGGCCTGTGGACTGAAGGGTCCCGGGTTCGATTACGGTCAAGGGCACAGGCCCGGGTTGTGGGCTCGACCCCCAGTGTGGGGCGTGCATATGGCTGGTGTGGCTCCGTGGATAGAGTGTCGGCCTGTGGACTGAAGGGTCCCGGGTTCGATTCCCGGTCAAGGGCACAGGCCCGGGTTGTGGGCCCGACCCCCAGTGTGTGGCGTGCAGGAGGCAGCCGATCCGTGATTGTCTCTCTTGATGTTTCTACCTCTCTCTCCCTCTCTCTTCCTCTCTGAAGTCAATAAAAATATATTTAAAAAGAAAATTAGCCCGGCCGGCGTGGCTCAGTGATGGAGCATCCAACTAGCAGCCAGGAGGTCCTGGGTTCGACTCCCGATCAGGCCACATGCCGGGTTGTGGGCTCGATCCCCAGTGTGGGCCGAGCAGGAGGCAGCCGGTCCATGATTCTCTCTCATCGTTGACAATTCTCTCTCTCTCTCTCTCTCTCTCTCTCTCTCTCTCTCTCTCTGTCTCTCTCTTCCTCTCTGAAATCCATGAAAATATATTTTTTAAAAATTAGCCCTGACCGGTGTGGCTCAGTGGATAGAGCGTCGGCCTGCGGACGGAAGGGTTCCGGGTTCGATTCCGGTCAAGGGCACAGGCCCGGGTTGTGGGCTCGACCCCCAGTGGGGGGCGTGCAGGAGGCGGCCTATCCATGGTTCCCTCTCCTCGTGGATGTTTCTCTCTCTCTCCCTCTCCTCCCTTCCTCTCTGAAATCAATAAAAACATATGTTTTTTAAAGAAATTGAGGAGCTAATTCTTAGCGAGGGGAGTTCGTTCTAAACTGTCTTCAGTGGGAAGAACGAAAGCTTGTACATCCGGACCTGTAGCGTTGAATTGATTTGTGTGTGTTTTTTTTTAAATGTTTATGGCCACCCGCCCCAGTGTGCTTACCATGTTTTTATTTGAGCATCGGCCCAGAATAAAAAGGGTTTTCGGGACACAGAGCCCGAGCCCAGTCGTCTTTCTCTGTGTGTCTGTGTTAAAGGAGTCGTTTGAAACCACAGGCTTGAGAATCCTGAAACATGACAAGGCCAGAGGCAGAAAAAAAAAAAAAAAAAAAAAAAAATCCCAGCAAACAGAGCATTCTGCTCGAGCCGTCGCGTATTCCAGGGAGAAATCGAATCCGTGAAACGTATCTGTGCTAATAAAAGGGTGATATGCTAATTAGACCGGGAGACCTTCCAGGAGACCTTCCGGACGGTCTTCTGGACAAAGCCATGGTGGTGGGCCGAGGTAGAGGCGGTTAGGGGCCAAGAGGGGAGGGCAGTTGTGGGGAATCAGGCCGGTGGGGGGGGGCAGTTGTGGGTGATCAGGCCGGTGTGGGGGGGAGTTGTGGGTGATCAGGCTGGTGGGGGATCAGGCTGGTGGGGGGGTCGGTGGGGGTGATCAGGCCAGAGGGGGGGCAGTTGGGGGGGTGAGCAGGCCGGTGGGGGGGGCAGTTGTGGGTGAGCAGGCCGGTGGGGGGGGCAGTTGTGGGTGATCAGGCCGGTGGGGGGAAGGAGTTGTGGGTGATCAGGCTGGTGGGGGATCAGGCCGGTGGAGGGGCAGTTGTGGGTGATCAGGCCTGTGGGGGGGGCAGTTGGGGGTGATCAGGCCAGTGGGGGAGGCAGTTGTGGGTGATCAGGCCGGTGGGGGGGCAGTTGTGGGTGATCAGGCCAGTGGGGGAGGCAGTTGTGGGTGATCAGGCCGGTGGGGGGGGCAGTTGGGGGTGATCAGGCCGGTGGGGGGGGGCAGTTGGGGGCGATCAGGCCAGTGGGGGGGCAGTTGTGGGTGATCAGGCCAGTGGGAGGGGGCAGTTGTGGGTGATCAGGCCTGTGGGGGGGGCAGTTGTGGGTGAGAAGGCCAGCGGGGGGGGGGGGGATTGGGGATGATCAGGCCGGTGGGGGTGGCAGTTATAGGTGATCAGGCCAGTGGGTGGGGCATTGGGTGTGATCAGGCCAGTGGGGGGGGGTGCAATTGTGGGTGATCAGGCCCGTGGGGGGGTGCAGTTGTGGGTGATTAGGCCGGTGAGGGGGCAGTTGTGGACAATCAGGCCTGTGGGGGGGGCAGTTGTGGGTGAGAAGGCCAGCGGGGGGGGCATTGGGGGTGATCAGGCTGGTTGCGGGGGCTGTTGGGGGTGATCAGGCTGGTGGGGGGAGCAATTGTGGGTGATCAGGCCGGTGGGGGGGGGGTCAGCTGTGGGCAATCAGGCCGGTGTGGGGGCATCTGGGGGCAAGCAGGCCGGTGGGGAGGGCAGATAGGGGCAAGCAGGGAGGGCAGGTGTGGGGAGCAGGCCGGCGGGGAGGGCAGGTGGGGTGAGCAGACCAGCAGGCAGAGTGGTTAGGGGGCGATCAAGCAGGCAGGCTGGTAAGCGGTTGGGAGCCCGCGGTCCCGGATTGCGAGAGGGATGTCCGACTGCCGGTTTAGGCCCGATCCCATAGGCAGTCAGACATCCCCCGAGGGGTCCCAGATTGAAGAGGGTGCAGGCCGGGCTGAGGGACACCCCCCCCCCCCGCCCCCAGCCCCCGTGCACGAATTTCGCCACCAGTGTACCATAATATCACACCTACTGCTTCTAAGCTGGACGCAGTGAATGTAAGTACGTTTGCGTCCACGACAGACCGCTGTTTTTTGAAGCTTACTCTCTGCTGCTCTTCTGAAAAGCCAATCGGAGAAGGAATTCGCAGCCATTTCACGCTTTTTTAAAACTTTATTTTTTTCTCTCTCGCCCTGGCCTGTTTAGCCCAATGGTTAGAGCGCCGTCAGCCCATCGACTTCAGGGTAGCGGGTCCGATCCCCGGTCTGGGGCGCGTAGTGTAGCTGGGTTGCGGGTTCGCTCTCTGCCCCCCAGGGCTGCGCGTGTGGGAGGTAACCAGTCCGTGTGTCTCTCTCATGGATGTTTCTCTCTCTCTCTCTCTCTCTCTCTCTCTCGCTCTCGCTCTCGCTCTCGCTCTCGCTCTCCCCCCCCCCCTTCCACGCTCTCTGAAAAGCAATGGGAGAAATATCCTCAGGGCCACGGGCCCCAACACTTTCACACAAGCTGCGTTGGTTTTGGTGTATTTATTTACGTTTAAAAATATTTTATTTATTTTTATTTTTGTTCCTCTTCGCCCGAGGATATTTTTCCATTTTTTTTTTTTTTTTTTTTTTTTAGAGAGAGTGGATAGGGAGTGGGAGAGAGAGAGAGAGAGAGAGAGAGAGAGAGAGAGAGAGAGAGAGAGAACATTGATGTGTGAGAGACACATCGATTGGTTGCATCCCGGGGCCCGGGTCTGGGATCAAGCCTGCAACTGAGGTACTTGCCCTTGACCGGGAATCGAACCCAGGACCCTCCCGTCCGTGGGCCTACGCTCTGTCCACGGATCGAGCCTGCAAGCTGGGCATGTGCCCCGACCAGGAATCGAACCCGGGACCCTCCCGTCCGTGGGCCTATGCTCTGTCCACGGATCGAGCCCGCAAGCTGGGCATGTGCCCTTGACCAGGAATCGAACCCGGGACCCTCCCGTCCACAGGCTGATGCTCTATCCACTGAGCCACACCAGCCAGGGCATGTATGTGATGATGCTTTTGAGGTAAACCCTTCACCGTGTCACCATGAATGATGCTCGCTATATTAAGACTAGAGGCCGGATGCACAAAGATTCATACAAGAACAGGCCTTCCTTCCCCTGGCTGCCGGCACCGCCTTCGCTCCGGCCCGGAGCCGCCTTTCCGCCTTCCCACGCTGCCCAGAGGCCCGGAGCAGCTGTGTATGCAAATTATCCCGCCATCTTTGTCGGGTTAATTTGCACACTCACTCCTGATTGGCTGGCGGGCATCGCGGAGGCACGGTCAATTTGCATCTTTCTCTTTTATTGGTGTAGATGTCCAGGTCTCTCTCATGTGTCATCCCGTCCCCGTATCTCCCCGTCGGCGAATGGCGTTTTTCGCGTCTCCGTGGCTTTTGTTCTGCGTGCTGACCTCCGGGGTTGGATGGGGGGGCGGCTGAAAAGACCTGTAGTTAGAGTGGATGCCACTAAAATGAGGAAGATCTCTTGTCAGGAGATGATTCCGTGCGATGCTCCATGACGATGGGCATCCTCTGTCCCTCCAGACATGGGATCACGCGTGCCCCTGCGAATCGGTGTGGACGGAGACAGGAGTGTTTACCCACAGAGGAGGAATTGCCCCATAGTCATTCATTATGCAACTAGAGGCCTGATGCACGAAATTCGTGCACTGCGGAGCAGCGGGGGGGTGTCCCTCAGCCCAGCCTGCACCCTCTCCAGTCTGGGATCCCTCTTACAATCCGGGACTGCTGGCTCCCAACCAATCACCTGCCTGCCAGCCTGATCGCCCCCTAAGCACGCCCCTGCCAGCCTGATCACACCCCCTAACCACTCCCCTGCCAGCCTGATCGATGTCTAACTGCTCCCCTGCCAGCCTGTTCACCGCTAACTGCCCTCCCCTGCAGGCCTGGTCACCCCCAACTGCCCTCCCCTGCAGGCATGGTTGACCCTAACTGCTCTTCCCTGCAGACCTGGTTTCCCCCCAACTGCCCTCCCCTCTGGCCTGGTCACCCCTAACTGCCCTCATCTGCAGGCCTGTTTCCCCCCAGCTTCCCTCCCCTGCAGGCCTGGTTGCTCCCAACTGCCCTCCCCTGCCAGCCTTGTCCCTCCCAGTTGCCCTCCCCTGCAGGCCTGGTCCCCCTCAACTGCCCTCTCCTGCTGGCCTGGTCACCCCTAATTTGCCCTCCCCTGCAGGCCTGGTCCTCCCCAACTGTCCTCCCCTGCCAGCCTGGTTGCCCCCAACTGCCCTCCCCTGCAGGCCAGGTCTGCCCCCCACCCCCAATTTCCTGCCCCTGCTGGCCTGGTCACCCCTAATTGCCCTCCCCTGCAGGCCTGATCACCCACACAACTACCCTCCTCTGCCATCTTTGACCACATGGGGACGGCCATCTTGTGCGAGGGCGTGAGGGTCAATTTGCATATTACCTCTTTATTATAAAGGATTAGCACCTAGCTGTCAGGATACACATATGCAAACACTTTCTGTGCATGAAAAAAACAAGACGGCAAGCCTACTTTTATTTGCATTCAAAATTGAAACTCGCCATGCGAGGCATCTCTCAGGAGGCTGAAGGGGACAAGGACTAAAAGCCGGGGGGCTGGGGGGGGCGCGCACCCAGAGTTATGCTGGCTCGGGTGGTCCAGTGGCTAGAGCATCGGCCCAAGGACCGAAGGGTCACCAGTTCGATTCCCGGTCAAGGGCACGTGCCTCAGTTGCAAGCTCGGTCCCCTGCCCCCGCCACGGTTGGGGGTGTGTTTTATTGTAAATAAAACACATCTGTTACGTTGTAAATCGGCGAGCCGACGTGAGATGCCTTAATCAATAAGCCAAATGAATTTGGAGTCTTTTTTTTTTTTTTTTTTTTTTTTATGATGCTAGCGTTAGCGGGCTCAGAGTAGAATGTCTCTGTCAAATACTGGGCCCCAACGTGGTGGATGTCTTCCCTGTTTATACTTTTTTCGGCTCTTTGTCTTCCAAACGTGGAACGAGACTTCCGGACCTTCTGACAAAGAAGTCCTTTGTGCTGGGAAGGGGCCGTGAGACCGTATCTCAAGGCCTGGCCTGGCGCCAGCACGGACAACTCTGTCTGGGGCCTGGTTTATGGCCGCTCTGGAATGGGAGTCATCTTATTTTTTCCCTATTATTTAAGCAAGCAGGCGTTTACAGAAGCCAGAATAGCAGGGTTAAAATTTCAAACAGCAGTTTTTTACCCAAGATGGAGGTGACTATGCTTCACATCAATGTTTCTCTCCATCTCCGTCCCTCCTCCCTCCCTCCACTCTCTCTAAAAATCAATGGGGGAGCCCTGGCTGGTGTGGCTCAGTGGATAGAGCATCGCCTGTGGACTGAAGGGTCCCAGGTTCGATTCCGGTCAAGGGCACATGCCCGGGTTGCGGGCTCGATCCTCAGTAGAGGGCGTGCAGGAGGCAGCTGATCCATGATTCTCTCTCATCGTGAATGTTTCTATCTCTCTCTCCCTTCCTCTCTGAAATCAATATATTTTTAAATGTTAACAAAAAAAGTTAAAAATAAAAACAAAAACCAATGGGGGAAAAATATACTAGAATGAATGTAAATGACTATGTAATTGACAGTGTTCATTTTCTTAAGTGTTTTGTTTTTTTAAATGATACATTGTATACATTTATTTAGTTATTATTTGTTTTTAATTCTTTTTTAAAAAAATATATTTTATTGATTTTTTACAGAGAAGAAGGGAGAGGGAGAGAGAGTTAGAAACACCGATGAGACAGAAACATCGATCAGCTGCCTCCTGCACGCCCCCCACTGGGGATGTGCCCGCAACCAAGGTACATGCCCTTGACCAGAATCGAACCTGGGACCCTTCAGTCCGCAGGCCGACGCTCTATCCACTGAGCCATACCATCCAGGGCTAAATTTTTTTTTTATTGATTTCAGAGAGGAAGGGAGAGGGTGAGAGAGAGAAACATCCACGATGAGAGAGAATCATGGACCAGCTGCCTCCTGCACGCCCCCTACTGGGGATCGAGCCTGCAACCCGGGCGTGTGCCCTTGACCAGAATCGAACCCAGGACCCTTCCGCCTGAGGTCCAAGGCCTTTCTTAGCGTTCCACCTGAGGTTGCTCGGAGACAGACCGAAAACATACCAGGCCCACATGTTGGATTTGGACCTCCATTTAAACTCCCATAAAAATCTGCTTATTTATTTATTTATTTACTTATTTATTTAAATTAAGTTTATGGGGATGACTGGGTAATAAGATCACGTAGGTTTCAAGGACACATTTCTGTGGTCCGCCATCCGTGTCCGCCACCCACCGTCAAATCATCTTTCCGCGAGCATTTAGCCCCGCCCAGCTCCGCTTTTGACGGGCGGTTTTGCTGTTCCCGCCCCTAAGACCCAGCTCAAAGTTTGCTTGATGGATATAATCCTCCTCTATAGTAAAGAGGTGATATGCAAATTAACCTTCACGCCCTCACAAGATGGCTGCCTATGACCAGGCCAGCGGGGGCGCTGTGAGGAGCGACCCAATGACTAAACAAGCATGCTGTGTGGAGAGACCAGGCCGGCAGGGGGGTCAGTTGGGGGCGACCAGGCTGGCAGAGGGGACAGTAAGAGGCAACCAGGCCAGCGGGGGCGGGGGGGCAGTTAGTGGCGACCAGGCTGGTGGGGGTGCTGTTGGGGGTGACCAGGCTGGTAGTGGGGGCAGTAAGGGGTGACCAGGCTGGCGGGGGGGGGCAGTTAGGAGCGATCAGGTCGGCAGGGAGGGGGCAGTTGGGGGCGATCAGGTCGGCAGAGGGGGCAGTTGGGGGTGAATAGGCTGGCAGGGGGGACATTGTGGGGTGAGTAGGCCAGCAGGGGGGGGGGGCAGTAAGGGGTGACCAGGTCGGCAGGGAGGGGACAGTTGGGGGCGATCAGGCTGGCAGGGAGGGGGCAGTTGGGGGCGATCAGGTCGGCAGGGAGGGGGCAGTTGGGGGCGATCAGGTCGGCAGGGAGGGGGCAGTTGGGGGTGAATAGGCTGGCAGGGGGGGCAGTGAGGGGTGAGTAGGCCAGCAGGGGGGGGGCAGTAAGGGGTGACCAGGTCGGCAGGGAGGGGACAGTTGGGGGCGATCAGGCTGGCAGGGAGGGGGCAAGTGGGGGCAATCAGGCCAGCAGTAGGGGCAGTTGGGGGTGACCAGGCCAGTGGCAGGGGGGCAGTTGGGGGGCAATCAGGCTGGCAGGGAGGGGGCAGTTAGGGGCGATCAGGCTGGCAGGGAGGGGGCAGTTGGGGGCGATCAGGTCGGCAGAGGGGCAGTTGGGGGTGAATAGGCTGGCAGGGGGGGCAGTGAGGGGTGAGTAGGCCAGCAGGGGGGTAATTGGGGGTGACCAGGTGGCAGTGGGGGCACGGAGGACCAGGCCGACGGGGGGGAAGGGCAGTTAGGAGCCACCAGGCCAACAGGGAGGGGGCAGTTGGGGGCAATCAGGCTGGCAGGGGGGGGCAGTTAGGGGCGATCAGGCAGGCAGGCAGGTGAGCAGTTAGGAGCCAGCGGTCCAGGATTGTGAGAGGGATGTCCGACTGCTGGTTTAGGCCCGATTCCTGGGATCAGTCCTAAACCGGCAGTCGGACATCCCCCAAGGGGTCCCGGATTGGAGAGGGTGCAGGCCGGACTGAGGGGACCCCCCCCTCCCTGTGCACAAATTTCGTGCACCGGGCTTCTAGCAAATAAATAACAAAGACTGTGGGAGTGCGGGGGGGTGGGGGGGGCGTTGAGGGGGGGAACCACAAGATGCCTTCGCGGACCTGCCTCCACCTCCCCTCTGGGGTGGGCGTTCGTCCCGGCTCCTCCTTTCCATCCCTGCCTCGCGGGGACAGAAACCCTGTACGCTCGGTGCCTGAGTCAGCTGGCCCTCACCTGTGGCCGCAGGTAACCCCCCCTGGGCAGCGATGACAGAGCAGACGTGCAGCCTGGCCCGCGGGCCCTGCAGGAAGGAACACGCCCCCGCGGGCGGGAGCCCGGAGATGCTGCGGGTGCCTGTGTGGCTGACGAGCAGATGCTTCTGAGGACGGGGAAGTCCGGCCGACTCAGCGGCTCAGCGCTCGGCTCGATCGCTCGGGGCGGGGCCTTGGGCAGCCGGCAGGCGAGCTGGGGGCCTGGTTCTCTCTCTGATTTTCTTTTTAAATTTTTAAAAATCCTCACTTGAGGGTATTTTTTCCATTGATTTTATTTTTTTAGAAAGAGGAAGGGAGAGGGAGAGGGCGAGAGAAACCTCCATGATGGGAGAGAATCATGGACCAGCCGCCTCCTGCACGCCCCCGACTGGGGATGGAGCCTCCAACCCGGGCACGTGCCCTTGACCGGGAATCGAACCCGGGACCCTTCAGTCCGCAGGCCGATGCTCTATCCACTGAGCCACACCAGCTAGGGCCATGCTGATTTTTAAATCAAATATATTTTTATTGATTTCAGAGAGAAAGGGAGAGGAGAGAGAGAGAGAGAGAGAGAGAAGAAAAAAAATCCATGATGAGAGAGAATCACGGACCGGCTGCCTCCTGCACGCCCCCTACTGGGGATCGAGCCCGCAACCCGGGCCTGTGCCCTTGACCGGGAATCGAACCCTGACCTCCCGGTTGATAGGTTGACGCTCCACCACGGAGCCGTGCTGGCCGGGCTGGATCGCTCTTTGATTGGCGGCTGGCGTGTGCATGGAGGGTATTTACCATCAATCTACCCACGGGAAGCCACAGCCCACCCCACCCCCATCCAGATTACTCTCCCGCCCTGGCCAGTGTGGCTCAGTGGATAGAGCACAGGCCCAAGGACCGAAGGGTCCCAGGTTCGATTCCGGTCAAGGGCACGTACCTGGGTTGCGGGCTCCTCCCCGGCCCCGGGCCCTGGTCGGGGCGCGTGCAGGCGGCAACCCATCGATGCGTTTCTCTCACATCGATGTTTCTCTCTGTCTCTCCCTCTCCTCTCTCTTCCAGGCTCTCTCTACAAATCAATGGGAAAATATCCTCGGGTGAGGATTAATAAAAAAAAAAATATGTAAAAATAGTCTCCAGTCCTGGCCGGTGTGGCTCAGTGGATAGAGCGTTGACCCGCGGACTGAAGGGTCCCGGGTTCGATTTCCACTCGAGGGTTGCGGGTTCGATCCCCGGCCCAGTGCCCGGTCGGGGTACGTGCAGGAGGCAACCCGTGGACGTGTCTCTCTCTGTCCCCGCCTCTCCCTCCCTCCCTCCCACTCTCTCTAAAAATCAATGGGAACAAATAATATCAAAGAAATAATATTAACAAAGAAACTTTTTTTTTTTTCCCCCAAAACAGTCTCCAGATGTTGCCACATGTTTCCTGGAGGGAAGACCCCCCCCCTCACACACACACACACACACACACACACACACACACACACACACACACACATACACACAGACGCCCCCCCTCCCCGTTTAGAATCAGGGAGTTAGGGACAAGCTGTGGCTTCGGGGAAATGGGGTGAGTGGCGAGACGCCGGGGTTATCTAAGGTCAAGTGACTCGGCCCAGGTCCCCGTCGGCGTCGATGGGCTTGCCCGGGCCTCACGTCTTCGTCCGAGACCTGCTTTCGGACGGACGGACGGACGGACGGACGGATGGACAGCCCTCTGTCCAGAGCCGAGCAGCAAAGAGAAAGCTGGGGAGCCCGGTTTTGGGGGGGGTAACCTGTTTGACAGGGACACGCGGCCTGAGCTGGTGTGGGTTCGCGGTCACAACGTAAGGGCTGCTAGTAATTGTTTATAGCTCCGTCGGTTGGAGCATCGTCTCAATACTCCAAGGTTGCACCAAGGTTGTGGGTTCGATTCCCGGTCAGGGGCACAGGCCCGGGTTGTGGGCTCGATCCCCAGTAGGGGGGCGTGCAGGAGGCAGACGATGCATGCTTCTCTCTCCGTCATGGATGTTTCTCTCTCGCTCTTCCTCTCTCTGAGACCAATAAAAAAATATATTTTAACAAAATGCAACAGGTGAGGAGAAAAACACACAGAAGACTCAGAGACACGGACAAGAGGTTGGTGATGGCCACCGGGAAAGGGGGGGGGGGGAGGCGGGAGAGGGTAAAATGGGGGGGTCAATGGCGATGGGAGGAGACTTGACTTGGGGTGGTGAACACACGAGACAGTTGACGGATGATGGATTACGGACTTGTCCTCCTGAGACCCGTATAACTTCATTAACCACTGTCACCCCGATACATCTGATGCGAACACACACACCAAAGCCGCCCCCCCAATCCTCCTCCCCCGCCCGGTCCATTTGGGGTGAGCGTGGGTGTGGCGAGGTCACCGTCGCTCAGCTCAGCGCGCACGCAGGTACTGCCTGGAGCCGGTGATCCCTGGAGGTGCGATGGGCCTTGCACATAGTAGGGTGTGTAGCCGCATCCTCCGAACCTCTGTGGGACGTGCCCGGGGCCCCGCCCGACGGTGACCTCAGACGGGACGAGTGTCTGCGGGGTCAGGCACGGGGACAGTCACCCCGGGTGACAGCCACGGCCCTCGACAAGCATTTAAAAATGAGTGACACGGCCCGGCCGGCGTGGCTCAGGGGCTGAGCATCGACCTATGAACCAGAGGGTCACAGTTCCATCCAGGTCGGGGACCACCTCCAACAGCAGAGCTTTGGTTTGGGGGGGGATGGGGGATGGGAAATGGGGACCACCTCCAACAGCAGCCCTTTGGTTTGGGGGGATGGGGGATGGGAAGTCGGGGACCACCTCCAACAGCAGAGCTTTGGTTTGGGGGGATGGGGGATGGGAAGTGGGGGACCACCTCCAACAGCAGAGCTTTGGTTTGGGGGGGATGGGGGCTGGGAAATGGGGACCACCTCCAGCAGCAGCCCTTTAGTTTGGGGAGATGGGGGGATGGGAAGTGGGGACCACCTCCAACAGCAGCGCTTTGGTTTGGGGGGATGGGGATGGGAAGTGGGGGACCACCTCCAACAGCAGAGCTTTAGTTTGGGGAGATGGGGGATGGGAAGTGGGGACCACCTCCAACAGCAGCCCTTTGGTTTGGGGGGGATGGGGACTGGGAAATGGGGACCACCTCCAACAGCAGCCCTTTGGTTTGGGGGGATGGGGGATGGGAAATGGGGACCACCTCCAACAGCAGCCCTTTAGTTTGGGGGGATGTGGGGATGGGAAGTGGGGGACCACCTCCAACAGCAGAGCTTTGGTTTGGGGGGGATGGGGGCTGGGAAATGGGGACCACCTCCAGCAGCAGCCCTTTAGTTTGGGGAGATGGGGGATGGGAAGTGGGGACCACCTCCAGCAGCAGAGCTTTGGTTTGGGGGGATGGGGATGGGAAGTGGGGGACCACCTCCAACAGCATCCCTTTGGTTTGGGGGGGTGGGGGATGGGAAGTGGGGGACCACCTCCAACAGCAGAGCTTTGGTTTGGGGGGGATGGGGGATGGGAAATGGGGGGACCACCTCCAACAGCAGAGCTTTGGTTTGGGGTGATGGGGGCTGGGAAGTCGGGGACCACCTCCAACAGCAGCTCTTTGGTTTGGGGGGATGGGGGATGGGAAGTGGGGGACCACCTCCAACAGCAGCCCTTTGGTTTGGGGGGATGGGGGATGGGAAGTCGGGGACCACCTCCAACAGCAGCTCTTTGGTTTGGGGGGATGGGGGATGGGAAGTGGGGGACCACCTCCAACAGCAGAGCTTTGGTTTGGGGGGATGGGGGATGGGAAGTGGGGGACCACCTCCCAACAGCAGAGCTTTGGTTTGGGGGGATGGGGGATGGGAAGTGGGGGACCACCTCCAACAGCAGAGCTTTGGTTTGGGGGGATGGGGGATGGGAAGTGGGGGACCACCTCCAACAGCAGCACTTTGGTTTGGGGGGATTGGGGCTGGGAAGTGGGGGCGGGTTTGCTGGTTAGAGTTAAGAATTCCACCCTGACCGGTGTGGCTCAGTGGATAGAGCATCGGCCTGCAGACTGAAGGGTCCCGGGTTCGATTCCGGTCGAGGGCATGTACCTTGGTTGCGGGCACATCCCCAGTGGGGGGTGTGCAGGAGGCAGCTGATGGGTGTTTCTCTCTCATCGATGTTTCTGACTCTCCCTCTCCCTTCCTCTCTGTAAAAATTCAATAAAATATATTTTAAAAAAAAGAATTCCACACCAGCCGGCGTAGCTCAGTGGTTGAGCATCGACCTAGGAACTACGAGGTTGTTTGATTCCCGGTCAAGGGCACATGCCCGGGTTGCGGGCTCGATCCCCAGTGTGGGGCGTGCAGGAGGCAGCCGATCATGAGTCTCTCTCGTCATGGATGTCTCTCTCTCTCTCTCCCCCTCTCCCTTCCTCTCTGAGATCAATAAAAATGTATTTTAAAAAATGAGTAATTCAGAGCTGGACGTAGAGTGGACTCTCTGCTCGGTGCCGCGGACATGTGGGGCCCAGTCATTCTCTCGTCATGGACTGTCTCTTGCGTGGCCGGGTAGTCAGGAGCATCCGTGGCCTCAGCCCACGGGATGCCAGGGGTACGGCCTGCAAGGTGTGATCATTAAAAATATCCCCAGGTGACCCCATTTCCCTGGTCAGGCATGGTCCCTCAGCTTCATATCACGGCTCCAGGCTTACGATGTGCTCTGTGCTGAGTCTGAGTTTAAAGGTGGGAAAGCAAAGCCCATCTCCTTCTTCTTTAAAATACATTTTTACTAGAGGCCTGGTGCATGAAATTCATGCACGGGGCAGGGGGTCCCCTCAGCCCAGCCTGCACCCTCTCCAATCCGAGACCCCTCAGGGGACATCCCTCTCACAATCCTGGACCGCTGTCTCCTAACCGCTCACCTGCCTGCCGACCTGATCGCCCCTCACTGCCCCCCCTGCCGGCCTGATCGCCCCTCACTGCCCCCCCCCTTGCCAGCCTGATCGCCCCTCACTGCCCCCCCGCCGGCCTGATCGCCCCTCACTGCCCCCCCCCTGCCAGCCTGATCGCCCCTCACTGCCCCCCCCCCCTGGTCCAGCCTGATGCCCCCCCGCGCCCCTCACCCCTTCCCCCCCCCAGCCTGATCACCCCTCACTTCCCCCCCCCTACCAACCTCACTGCCCCCCCCTGCCGGCCTGATCGCCCCTCACTGCCCCCCCCCTGCCGTCCTGGTCGCCCCACGCAGCCTGCTGTTCGGTCGTCCATCCAGTTGTTTCGGTCGTGACGGCCCCTGGCTTTTTATATATTAGGATTGATTTCAGAGAGGAAGGGAGAGGGAGAGAGAGAGAGAGAAACATCCGTGATGAGAGAGAAGCATGGGTTTGGCTGCCTCCTGCACACCCCACACTGGCATGTGCCCTGACCGGGAATCGAACCCTGACCTCCTGGTTCATAGTCGATGTTCAGCCACTGAGCCACACTGGCTGGGCCAAGCCTATTATTTCTTCTTTAGATTATTGATTTCAGAGAGAAAGGGAGAGGCAGAGAGAGCGAGAGACATTCAAGGTCAGAGAGAATCACTGATCAGCTGCCTCCCACACGCCCTCGACTGGGGATGGAGCCCACAACCCGGGCCTGTGCCCTTGACCGGGAATCGAACCCGGGACGCTCTATTCACTCAGCAAGCCTCTCTACTTTAGAGACTTGTCAAGGTCAAGAACTTTTCTGGCCCTGGCCGGTGTGGCTCAGTGGATAGAGCATCAGCCTGCGGATGGAAGGGTCCCGGGTTCGATTCCCGGTCAAGGGCACGTACCTCGTTGGCAGGCTCCTCCCCGGCCCGGGCCCTGGTCAGGGCGCATGCAGGAGGCAACCCATTGATGTGTCTCTGTCTTTCCCTCTCCGTTTCACTCTCTCCCTAAAATCCATGCAAAAATATCCTCGGGGGAGGATCCATAAAAAAAACAAACACGTTTCCACCCATGCGTGTCACCCCGGGGCCGGTGACGCGTGCCGAGGGGTGTGGACCGCCTCCACGGGGCGGCATTCCGGGCCACAGGACATGATTGACATGTCAGGAGGCAGGACTCACTCAACCGTGGGCCGCGATGTGAATGGGTCTCAGGAAGGTGTCATCGCGGGCTCGTCCCTGCCGACCCGGGCGCCGGGGGCCCGGAGGGTGCCCGAGTCACAGGCTCGGGGTGGGAGGGACAGAACGGAGCTGGGCACCCCCCTGGCTCGGGCCCACAGAGGGGGAGCTGCTTTGCAAACAGGGCGAACGTGTTTGGCGAGTCCGGTGCGTTTGCATGCTGCTTGGATTCTGCACGGTGTTTCCCCCACCCCCGTACGTACCCCCTCTCTCTCTCTGTCTCTCCTCCTCCCTTCCACGCTCTCTGGAAACCAGCGGTGAAAAATACACTCAGGCGCGGGTTTACGGAAAAATAAAAAGTAGACTGTGCAACCCGGAGGCAGTGAGTCCATCCATCCCCCTTGTCCCGCCGCCGCCTCTCCAGTTCGACAGCATTTTCATCGCCCCCTGAGATAGAATTAATAGAATTAAAAAGTCATACCCGCCCTGGCCGGGGTGGCTCAGTGGGTAGAGCGGTGGTTGGCAAACCGCGGCTCTTTGGCCCCTTGAGTGTGGCTCTCCCACAAAACACCACGGCCTGGGCGAGTCTGTGTTGAAGAAGTGGCGTTCGAAGAAGTTGAAGTTTAAAAAGTGTGGCTCTCCAAAGAAATGTCCATCGTCGTGCTGTTGATATTTGGCTCCGTGGACTCATGAGTTTGCCGACCACTGGGATAGAGCGTTGGCCTGCGGGCGGAAGGGTCCCGGGTTCGATCCCCAGTCAAGGGCACGTGCCCGGGTTGCGGGCTCGATCCCCAGGAGGGGGTGTGCAGGAGGCCGCCGGTTCATGATTCTCTCTCCTCGTGGATGTTTCTCTCTCTCTTTCTCTCCCTTCCTCTCTGAAATCAGTTTTTAAAAAATGTTTTAAAAAGTAAAGAAAGAATAAGTGGAATCACACAGGATGTGGCCTTTTGTGTCTGGCTGCCGTCACTCACCATCACGGGCCCAGGGACCACCCATGTTGTCCCGTGTGTCCCAGCGGCTCCTTTTTCATGGCTGCGTAGTATTCCACGGTGGGCACGGACCACGCTGTGCTTGTCCATTCTTTTGCTGGTGCACTTTTGCTTTGTTTTTTTTTTATATATATATATAAAAAGGAAGATGTTTCAGAGAGAAAGGGAGGGAGAGAGAGAGAGAGTGAGAGAGAGATCCATGACGAGAGAGAATCATGCATCAGCTGCCTCCTGCATGCCCCCTACCAAGGTTCGAGCCTGAAACTCGGGCCTGTGCCCTGACCGGGAATCGAACCCGGGACCCTTCCGTCCTCAGTCCGACGCTCTATCCACTGAGCCACACCAACAAGGGCCCATTGATTTTGAGAGAGCGAGAGAGAAACATCCATGATGAGAGAGAATCATGCATCGGCCGCCTCCTGCACGCCCCCTACCTGGGGGCCGAGCCTGCAACCCGGGCATGTGCCCTTGACCGGGAATCGAACCCTGACCTCCTGGTGCGTAGGTTGATGCTCAAGCCCTGAGCCACACCGCCCGGGCTCTCTCTTCGTTTCTGAGCAGCTCGGCATGGAGGACTGTCTCTCGCCCGGGAGGCCGCGGGAATCCGTCCTGTCCCAGCCTGTGTGGGAGGAATGCTTGCCCCGGGCGGTCGGGGGAGACCTGTGTCTCTCTCCGCCCCACAGCAGCTGGGAGCAGCCATGCCAGGGCCTTTCCAACTCGGGTGTCATAAGTGGGAGGGGGAGTCCCAGGATCCAGGTCAGCGGACAGACAGGGTCACATAGCTCCCAGGTGATAAACTGGCTGGGGGGACCTCCGGGGTCCCCCATGGACCCTCACACCCGCCGGTACCCCTGCGTCTGCCCAGGCCGGAGAGGGGCGTGTGGCTGTTGGCCGAGGCCTGGAGTGGGGTCAGGGGGGAAGCAGTTGGGGTTGATCAGGCAGGCAGGCAGAGTGGTTAGGGGCGATCAGGCCGGCAGGCAAAGTGGTTAGGGGCGATCAGGCAGGCAGGCAGAGTGGTTAGGGGTGATCAGGCAGGCAGGTGAGTGGTTAGGGGCGATCAGGCAGGCAGGCAGAGTGGTTAGGGGCGATCAGGCAGGCAGGCAGAGTGGTTAGGGGTGATCAGGCAGGCAGGCAGAGTGGTTAGGGGTGATCAGGCAGGCAGGTGAGTGGTTAGGGGCAGGCAGGCAGAGTGGTTAGGGGTGATCAGGCAGGCAGGTGAGTGATTAGGGGCAATGAGGCAGGCAGGCAGAGTGGTTAGGGGCAATCAGGCAGGCAGGTGAGTGGTTAGGGGTGATCAGGCAGGCAGGCAGAGTGGTTAGGGGCGATCAGGCAGGCAAGTGAGTGGTTAGGGGCGATCAGGCAGGCAGGCAGAGTGGTTAGGGGCGATCAGGCAGGCAGAGTGGTTAGGGGCGATCAGGCAGGCAGGCAGAGTGGTTAGGGGCGATCAGGCAGGCAAGTGAGTGGTTAGGGGCGATCAGGCAGGCAGGCAGAGTGGTTAGGGGCAATCAGGCAGGCAGGCAGAGTGGTTAGGGGTGATCAGGCCAGCAGGCAGAGTGGTTAGGGGCAGGCAGGCAGAGTGGTTAGGGGCAATCAGGCAGGCAGGTGAGTGGTTAGGGGCAATGAGGCAGGCAGGCAGAGTGGTTAGGGGCGATCAGGCAGGCAGGTGAGTGGTTAGGGGCAATCAGGCAGGCAGGTGAGTGGTTAGGGGCGATCAGGCAGGCAGGCAGAGTGGTTGGGACAATCAGACAGGCAGGTGAGTGGTTAGGGGCGATCAGGCAGGCAGGTGAGCAGTTAGGAGCCAGCGGTTCTGAATTGCGAAACGGATGTCCGACTGCCAGTTGGACCCTCCGGTCCGCAGGCCGACGCTCGATCCACTGAGCTACACCCTGACTTTGAAAGGGAGGTTCGGGAGCTTGGGGGATAAGGTGAGGGAATCTGGGGAGGACACCGGCCGGGCCCCCACCCCCCTCCACCCTCCCCCACCCCCCGGGGAAGTGGGCGTTGTTCGCAGGAGGCTCTGAGCCAGCGTGGAGTTGAGCATCCTGCTCTGCTTGCCCTGGGCGGCTGGGCGGGTGTGGAGGGGCGTGGGAGCAGACAGGGTGTGGTGTGCGTCCCCTCGGCCCGCCTGCTCTCCAGGGCGGCCCCCCGGTTTTATTTGCTTTACTTTGACCGGCTGCTGGCCTCTCTCTGCCTCGCTCGGCTCAGCCTGCAGCGTGTCAACCGTGTCCCGGGGGGCCGTCCATCCGTCTGTCCGTCTGTCCGTCTGTCGGCCAGAGACGGGGCCGTTAACGTCACATGCACCTGGAATGCCGCCCGATTCAGGCGCCGTTATCTCTGGGTTTACGGTGCCAAGTTCCCGCTCCCAGGTCCCATTAATTCGCCGTAACACGTACCGTGCCAGCTGATGAGTCACGAGATGTTTGTTGTTTTTTTTTGTGTGTGTGTTTTTTTTAAAAATATGTTTGTATTGATGTCAGAGAGGAGGGGAGAGGGAGAGAGAAACATCCATGAGAAGAGAGGGTCATGGATCGGCTGCCTCCTGCACGCCCCCGACTGGGGATGGGGCCCGAACCTAAGCAGGTGCCCTTGACTGGGAATCGAACCCGGAACCCTTCAGTCTGCAGGCGGACGCTCGATCCCCCGAGCCACACCCAGACTTTGAAAGGGAGGTTCGGGAGCTTGGGGGAAAGGGGAGGGAATTGGGACGTGAATGAATGGCTGAGCTGTCTCTGTAGAACGTCGGGGAGACCGAAAGCCCCAAACATACCAATGAAAATGCTCGCCCGGCGCTGCCCCAACTCAATTTCTGGGTCTTTTATTTATTACTAGAGGCCCGGTGCATGAAATTCATGCACTGGGGGGGGGGGGTGGTCCCCTCAGCCCAGCCTGCACCCTCTCCAATCTGGGACCCCTCGGGGGGTGTCCACAGAGATCGGGCCTAAACCGGCAGTTGGACATCCCTCTCACAATCTGGGACCGCTGGCTCCTAACTGCTCGCCTGCCTGCCTGCCTGATCACCCCTAACCACTCTGCCTGCCGGCCTGATCAAACCCAACTGCCCCCCCTCCCCCGCCGGCGTTCTCACCCCCATATGCCCCTGCTGGCCCCCAACTGACCCTCCTGCTGGCCTGCTTGCCCCCACTGCCTCCCCCTGCCGGCCTGCTCACCCCCAACTGCCATCCACCCCCTGCTGCCCTGACCGCCCCCAACAGCCCTCCCCTGAAGGCCTGATCACCCCCTAACTGCCCTCCTCTGCTGGCCTGATCACCCCTAACTGCCCTCCCCTGCAGGCCTGATAGCCCCTAACCGCCTCTGCCTTGGCCCCGCCACCATGCCTTTGTCCGGAAGGACATCCGGAAGGTCTCCCGGTCTAATTAGCATATTACCCTTTTATTAGTATAGATTATTATTTTTTCTTAATCCTCACCCGAGGATATTTTTTCCGTTGATTTTTAGAGAGCGTGGAAGAGAGAGGGAAGAACAGAGAGAGCCCTGGCTGGTGCGGCTCAGTGGATAGAGCATCGGCCTGCGGACTGAAGGGTCCTGGGTTCGATTCCTGGTCAGGGCACATGCCCAGATTGCAGGCTTGATCCCCAGTAGGGGGCGTGCAGGAGGCAGCCGATTCATGATTCTCTCTCCTCATGGATGTTTCTCTCTCCCTCTCCCTCCCTCTCTGAAATCAATAGAATGTATGCTTTTTTAAAAATTAGAAAAAGAAAAGGAAGACAGAGGGAAACGTCGATGTGAGAGACACACATCGATGGGCTGCCTCCTGCACGCGCACCCCGACCAGGGCCCAGGCCTGGGAGGAGCCTGCAACCGAGGTACGTGCCCTTGACCGGAATCGAACCCGGGACCCTTCGGTCCGCAGGCCGACGCTCTATCCACTGAGCCAAATTTCTGGGTCTTTTAGTGGATATCACACCCAACCCTGATGGAGGTAAGCACCCCTTTAAAAGACATCTAACACGGCGGCGTGGCTCAGTGGATGGCCGTCGACCTCGGAACCAGGAGGTCAGGGTTCGATTCCCGGTCAAGGGCACAGGCCCGGGTTGCGGGCTCCATCCCCAGTAGGGGGCGGGCAGGAGGCGGCCGATCCATGATTTTCTCTCTCATCATCGATGTTTCTCTCCCTCCCTCTCCCTTCCTCTGTCTCTGTCCAGCGTGGCTCCGGGGTTGAGCATCGACCTATGAACCAGGAGGTCACGGTTCGATTCCCGGTCAAGGGCACACGCCCGGGTTGCGGGCTGGATCCCCGTTAGGAGTGGGCCCTGGGGTTTGGGCCCCACGCTCGCCGTCTCCCCAGCGCCCAGGCTGACACCTGAGACCAGGCTTTGCTGTGGCTGTGAACGGGGTTCCTTTGATGAATGTGATTGTGCTGGGTGCTGGGTGCTGGGTGCCGGGCGCTGGGCGGGACTCAGGGGCTGTTTATGAAGCGTTAAGTCATTTGTAAAAGTCTTGGCCCGGGAGAGCCCCCGTCTGCCGTAAATCCGCCCCCCGCCCCCCAACCCGGCTACCAGGATTGAATACTTTCCCACGGAAAGCAACGGATTACGAATCTGCCCGTAAATCATCCTTTAGATCCCACGCTCGAACGTTGGCAAACCACCCTCATACGGCAGATGCCACCTAAGGGGTCGTTACCGGCAAGGAAAGCTGAAAGCGGGGGGCGGGGGGGGTCCCCATCGCCTGCTTCCACATGTCCTGCCTCAAACCGTGTCTGCAGAGAGGGGAATGCTTACGGTCCCTCCAGAAAAACCATTCCTGGTTTATGTTTTATTTGTTAATTTATTAAAAATTACTAGAGGCCCGGTGCACGAAATTCAACCTGCACCCTCTCCAATCTGGGACCCCTTGGGGGATGTCCGATCACCCAGTGGGACTGGGCCTAAACGGGCAGTCGGACATCCCTCTCACAATCCAGGACTGCTGGCTCCCAACTGCTCGCCTGCCTGCTTTCCTGATTGCCCCTAACCGCTTCTGCCTGCCAGCCTGATCACCCCCTAACCACTCCGCTGCCAGCCTGATCACCCCCTAACCACTCCCCTGCCAGCCTGATCACCCCCTAACCACTCCCCTGCCAGTCTGATCACCCCCTAACCACTCCGCTGCCAGCCTGATCACCCCCTAACCACTCCCCTGCCAGCCTGATCACCCCCTAACCACTCCCCTGCCAGCCTGATCACCCCCTAACCACTCCGCTGCCAGCCTGATCACCCCCTAACCACTCCGCTGCCAACCTGATCACCCCCTAACCGCTTCTGCCTGCCAGCCTGATCACCCCCTAACCACTCCCCTGCCAGCCTGATCACCCCCTAACCACTCCGCTGCCAGCCTGATCACCCCCTAACCACTCCGCTGCCAGCCTGATCACCCCCTAACCACTCCCCTGCCAGCCTGATCGATGCCTAACTGCTCCCCTGCCGGCCTGTTTGCCCCTAACTTACCTCCCCTGCCAGCCTGGTCACCCCTAACTGCCCTCCCCTGCAGGCCTGGTCCCCCCCCAACTGCTCTCCCCTGCTGGCCTGGTCCCCCCCACCTGCCCTCCCCTGCAGGCCTGGTCTCCCCTAACTGCCCTCCCTTGCAGGCCTGGTCCCTCACAACTGCCCTCCCTTGCAGGCCGGGTGCCTCCCAACTGCCCTCCCCTGCTGGCCATCTTGTGGTGGCCATCTTGTGTCCACATGGGGGCAGGATCTTTGACCACATGGGGGCAGCCATCTTGTGTCTTGGAGTGATGGTCAATCTGCATATTACTCTTTTGTTAGATAGGATATAGGATGCTTTTATTGATTTCAGAGAGGGGGGGAGAGATAGAAACATCTATGATAATGAAAGAGAATCGTTGATTGGCTGCCTCCTGCACACCCCACACTGGGGATCGAGCCCACAACCCGGGCGTGTGCCCTTGACCAGAATCGAACCCGGGACCCTTCAGTTCACAGGCCGGTGCTCTACCCACTGAGCCACACTGGCCAGGGCCGTTTTTTTTGTTTTGTTTTTTTTTTGAGTTTAAAGCAGGACCTCTATGGGAATTCCATTTACCATCCGTCGCTTGCATTGAACAAAAGCTGCCTCTTTTCCCCCCTAACCCCGTGGTCGGCAAACCGCGGCTTCGCGAGCCACGGGCGGCTCTCTGGCCCCTGGAGGGTGGCTCTTCCACAAAACACCACGGCCCGGGCGCGTCTGTGTTGGAGACGTGGCGTTCGGAGAAGTTTGCGTTTAAACAATGTGGCTCTCCCAAGGAATGTCCGTCGTTGTCCTGTTGGTGGTTGGCTCCGTGGACTCACGAGTTTGCTGACCGCTGCCGTCCGCGGTGAAATCTCTGTGAGGGAAGCGCGGGGGGAATTTTCCTTTAATGAACACGTCTCCATGTAATTACATCTCCGGCGATGAACATGCCCTTTTTGTCCCGCTCCCCCGCCTGCACGCCGCGTCTATTTTAGGAACAGCGGCTTTCTCAAAATAGCGTCTCCTCTTGCCTTTGGGCCAAATGGGCCTCATTCCGAAACATAATTTAGTTTTTTAAGGATTGGGGTGCGGCGGGGGAGGGGTGTTGTTTTTCCGAAGTTGACGTGCCAAGCTTGTCGTAGCGGGGGGCACGTTTTGTGGGGTGGGGAAAGCGCTCGTAGAAGCGAACTATGTTTTCATCCTTTAAAAAAAACATCTCTATGGCCCTGGCCGGTGTGACTCAGTGGATAGAGCGTCGGCCTGCGGACGGAAGGGTCCCGGGTTCGATTCCGGTCAAGGGCATGGACCTTGGTGGCGGGCACATCCCAGTGGGGGGTGTGCAGGAGGCAGCTGATCGATGTTTCTCTCTTATCGATGTTTCTAACTCTCTCTCCCTCTCCCTTCCTCTCTGTAAGAAATCAATAAAATATATTTTTTAAAAAAACATAAATAAATAAAAGGTGCTCATTTCTGCCCTTCACAGATAAGACACGATGAATAAAGATAAGACACGGTTTATGGCCCTGGCCGGTGTGGCTCAGTGGATAGAGCGTTGGCCTGCGGACTGAAGGGTCCTGGGTTCGATTCCGGTCAAGGGCATGGACCTTGGTGGCGGGCACATCCCCAGGTGGGGGCGTGCAGGAGGCAGCTGATGGATGTTTCTCTCTCATCGATGTTTCTAACTCTCTCTCCCTCTCCCTTCCTCTCTGTAAAAATATCAGTAAAAATATATTAAAAATAAAAGCAAATATTTTTTAAAAATCAATAAAAAAATTTTAATTCATGAATGACCGGGCCTGATGCTAAATTGGGAAGATATAAAATGAATTGGATGCCCTCACCGGTGTGGCTCAGTGGATAGAGCGTCGGCCTGCGGACTGGAGGGTCCCGGGTTCGATTCCGGTCGAGGGCATGGACCTTGGTTGCGGGCACATCCCCAGTCGGGGGGCGTGCAGGAGGCGGCTGATCAATGTTTCTCTCTCATCGATGGTTCTAAGTCTCTATCCCTCTCCCTTCCTCTCTGTAAAAAAAATCAATAAAATATGTTAAAAAACAAACAAAGCAACAAACAAACAAAAAACGTCTTTATGAACACCTCGCTGTAAGCCGTGCTCGGGGGAGAAGGTGAGGTCTGGCTGCCCGAGACGGTGATAATTTACATGCAGTGGCGTTCCAGGCGGCGTGGAAAAATCTCTGATATCGAGCCTTGTTCTTAATTGGGCTCGAGGGTGCTCCTGACCCCAGGCCGCCTAATACCTACCCCGGGCCCCTCGTGGGGTACGATGGATGGTAGACTGTTGCCGCGGCGACTGGGAAATTAATAGAGCCATCAATCATTATTAATGGGCCCTCGCCCTCCATCGGGATAAATATTCTGCTGCTAGACCCAGTCTGTGCCCGCGGAGCACAGGCGCTTGGGATGCGTTTTTCCCCGGGTCCCCCGCAGGCACGGGGGTCGGGGGGGGGGGGGGGGGCCCAAGAGGGTGAGGATGTGGCGTGGAGAGGATTTGTCACCTTAAGTCCCAGACATTGTTTGTATGGATTGCAGAGAGGAAGGGAGGGAGGGAGAGAGGTAGGGAGAGAGAGAGAGAAACATCCACGATGAGAGCGAATCATGGACCGGCTGCCTCCTGCACGCCTCCTACTGGGGATCGAGCCTGCAACCTGGGTATGTGCCCTTGACCGGGAATCGAACCCAGGACCTGCTGGTTCCTAGGTCGACGCTCAACCACTGAGCCACACCAGCTGGACAGGGTGAGGCATTTGTGTTTTTTTGTGTGTGTTCTTTAAATATGTTCTTATTGATTTTTGGAGAGAGAGATAGAAACATCAGTGATGAGAGAGGAACGTCATGGATCGCCCGCCTCCTGCACGCCCCCCACTGGGGATGGAGCCCGCAACCCAGGCATGTGCCCTTGACCGGGAATCGAACCCTGACCTCCAGGTTCATAGGTTGACGCTCAACCACTGAGCCATGCCAGCTGGACAGGTTGAGGAATTTGTGTGTGTTTTTTTTTAAATGTTCTAATTGATTTTTAGAGAGGAAGGGATTTTGAGGAGGGAGAGAGAGATGTAGAAACATCCATGATGAGAGAGGAACATCATGGATCGGCTGCCTCCTGCACGCCCCCCACTGGGGATGGAGCCTGGTACCCGGACACGTGCCCGGACCGGGGATCGAGCCGTGACGTCCACCACTGAGTGACACCAGCCAGACGGGACACACGATCTTCATGAAACACGTGTCTTCCCAGGGTCCCCGTAGGGAACCCGTAGCTGAGGATGGGGCCCACCTTCTATGACGAGACCGCGGGAGGTGGCCGAGTTTCCCTTTTTCTCATCAGAACCCACGTTCTGGTCTAGGGTGTGACCTCGGCGTCCCGGCTCTCCAAGGGGGAAGAGAGGGTGAACGCCTTCGCCGGGGGCTGCCTGGGACAGCTCGTCCCCGGGGACGGGTCCTCGCCGGACACCTGGGTGGGGAGGGAGGTGGAGGGCCCTGCACCGGCCTCATCCCTCACGTCTCCGTCCCCTTGACCTTGCAGGACGATGAGGCGCCTGCTGCTCCTGCTGCTGGTCCTGTGGGGGGCCCAGAGCCGGGCCCCCTCCAAGCCCAACTTCGTCCTGATCATGGCCGATGACCTGGGCATCGGTGACCCCGGCTGCTATGGCAACAAGACCCTCAGGTAGGGCACAGCCGTCCACCCTGTAGACACGGGGCCGCCTGTGTAGGCTGTCGTCATGGTGACGGTGAACATGCATGTTAGGGGAGCACCGTGTGGAAATGTGGAAAGCCTGTCTGTGGCACGCCATGTGACAGCACATGGGTCCCGTGTGACTGCATGTGGATCCCGTGTGACTGTGTGTGGATCCCTATGCGACTGCACGTGGATCCCTATGCGACTGCACATGGATCCCATGTGATTGCACGTGGATCCTGTGTGACTGCACATGGATCCCATGTGACTGCACGTGGATCCCGTGTGACTGCACATGGATCCCGTGTGACTGCGCGTAGATCCCGTGTGACTGTGCGTGGATCCTGTGTGACTGTGCGTGGATCCCGTGTGACTGTGCGTGGATCCTGTGTGACTGTGCATGGATCCCATGTGACTGCGCGTGGATCCAGTGTGAGTGCGCATGGATCCGTGCAGATACAGGTGTTAGGAAGCAGGCGTGGCCGTGCCGTGCGTGGGACATGCAGAGACTGGGAGGACTGGTTAGGGGCCTCCTCTCGCCTCTGGTTGGAGGAGCAGTGTGATGTGTCTCCAGATCTTTCTTGTTTGGGGGCACGGAGGTGACGGGGGCGGGGGGTGGGCCGTGGGTTGGGGGACGGAGCAGGGCCTTGAGTGTGTCTCTTCCCCTACTCACAGTAGCTCATTTTCTTTCTTGTTTTAAAATATATTTTTATTGATTTCAGAGAGGAAGGGAGAAGGAGAGAGAGAAACATCCATGATGAGAGAGAATCATGGATCGGCTGCCTCTTGCACGCCCCCTCCTGGGGATGGAGCTCGCAACCCGGGCATGGGCCCTGACCGGGAATCGAACACGGGACCCTTCAGTCCGTAGGTCGATGCTCGACCGCTGAGCCACGCCAAGTGGGCGAGAGGGGACTCCTTACGACAAGCCGCGGAGAGAGCGGCGATTGCAGAGGCATCGTGAGTAACGTGGCTCTTGTGTTCCAGGACTCCCAACATCGACAGGCTGGCCAAGGAGGGAGTGAAACTCACGCAGCACCTGGCGGCCTCGCCCCTCTGCACCCCGAGCCGGGCAGCCTTTATGACTGGCCGGTACCCCGTCCGATCAGGTAACCCCCGGCTGGGTCCCTGGGCCATCCTCTCCTTCTCCTCTCCTCGGGGAACCCTCCCAGCATCTGTCGTCAGGGTGCCCCCCTTCCTAATGGCTGGTTTCTCCTGCCCCAGGAATGGCGTCTCAGACACGAATCGGAGTTTTCCTGTTCTCGGCCTCCTCCGGAGGACTTCCCAATACTGAGGTCACGTTCGCCAGACTTCTGAAGGACCAGGGCTACGCCACAGCTCTGATAGGTGTGGGCCGTGGAGGAGGGGAGGCCGGGAGCTGGGCGGGTTGAGTGGAAGGGTGGGGGGGGAGGGTAGGAGAGCAGCCTTCTTTGGGTTGACATTGCTGATACAGTGGGCACAGCTTACGTCGGGGAGAAATGATTTCAGTTCTAATTTAAAACACAGGGCGCCTGCCTGGGCTATTTGAATGTGTAGATGGGTGTGGTTACATGGATGCATGGATGAATAGATGGATAGATGGGAGATAGATGAATGGATAGATGAATGGATGGATGGATGCTTGGATGGATGCTTGGATGGATGGATGGATGGATGGATGGATGGATGGATAGATATAGATAGATACATAGATAGATAGATGATAGGCACTCAGAAAAATGGATGGACAGATGGATGTATGGGTAGATGGAAAGAGAGATGAGATAGAGACAAGGATATATAAATCAATAGATGAAATGGATGACGGACGGATGGATGGATGAACGGATGGACAGGTAGATGTTTGTGGTTACATGGATGCATGGATGGATAGATGGGTAGATGGGAGATAGATGAATGGATAGATGAATGGGTGGATGGATGCTTGGATTGATGGATGGATGGATGGATGGATGGATGGATAGATATAGGTAGATACATAGATAGATAGATAGATAGATAGATAGATAATGATAGGCACTCAGAAAGATGGATGGACAGATGGATGTATGGGTAGATGGAAAGAGAGATGAGATAGAGACAAGGATATATAAATCAATAGATGAAATGGATGACGGACAGATGGATGGATGAACGGATGAACAGGTAGATGTTTGTGGTTACATGGATGCATGGATGGATAGATGGAAGATAGATGAATGGATAGATGAATGGATGGATGGATGCATGGATGGATGGATAGAGATAGATAGATAATGATAGGCACTCAGAAAGATGGATGAACAGATGGATGTATGGGTAGATGGAAAGATAGATGAGATAGAGACAAGGATATATAAACCAGTAGATGAAATGAATGACGGATGGATGGATGGATGGACAGGTAGATGTTTGTGGTCACATGGATGCATGGATGAATAGATGGATAGATGGAAGATAGATGAATGGATGGATGGATGGACAGGTAGATGTTTGTGGTCACATGGATGCATGGATGAATAGATGGATAGATGGAAGACAGATGAATGGATAGGTGGATGGATGGATGGATGGATGGATGGATGGATGGATGGATGGATGGATATAGATAGATAATGATAGGCACTCAGAAAGATGGATGAACAGATGGATGTATGGGTAGATGGAAAGATAGATGAGATAGAGACAAGGATATATGAATCAATAGATGACAGACGGATGGATGGATGGACGATGGACAGGTAGATGTTTGTGGTTACATGGATGGATAGATGGATAGATGGAAGATAGATGAATGGATAGGTGAATGGATGGATGAATGCATGGATGGAGGGATGAATGGATGGATAGATATAGATAGATAGATACGTAGATAATAGGCACTCAGAAAGATGGATGGACAGATGGATATATGGGAAGATGGAAAGATAGATGAGATAGAGACAAGGATATATAAATCAATAGATAAAATGGATGATGGACAGATGGATGGATGGACAGATGGACAGGTGGATGGAAAGATAGATTAAATAAGTAATAGAGACAGACAAGAATATGTAGGCCAGTAGATGGAATGGATGATGGACGGATGCATGCATGGATGGATGGACAGATGGACACATACATGAGATACGTAAGAGACAGACAAGAATAGATAAAACAGGAGATGAAATGGATGATGAATGGAGGGATGGAAAAATTGATGAGATAGGTGATGGAGACGAGGATATATAGATCAAAAGATGAAATGGATGATGAATGCATGGATGGATGAACAGAAGGACAGATGGACAGTTGTATAGATGGAAACATACAAGAGGTAAGTAATAGAGTAGGTAGACCAGTAGATGGAGTGTATGATGGATGGGTGGATGGACAGATGGATGTATGGGTAGATAGAAAGATAGATGAGATAGAGACAAGGATATATAAGTCAATAGTTGACAGACAGACGGACGGACGGATGGACAGGTAGAGGGAAAGATAGATGAAATAAGTAATAGAGACAGACAAGAATAGGTAGGCCAGTAGATGGAATGGATGATGGATGGATGCATGCATGGATGGATGGACAGATGGACATATACATGAGATACTTAAGAGACAGACAAGAATAGATAAAACAGGAGATGGAATGGATGATGAATGGAGGGATGGGTGGATGGACAGACAGACATGTGTAGATGGAAACATACATGAGATAAGTAATAGAGACAGACAAAAATAGGTAGATCAATAGATGAAATGGATGGATGGATGGATGGATGGATGGATGGATGGATGGATGGTTGGATGGTTGGATAGATGGACAGAAGGAAACAGATAAGAATAAATATATCAATAGATGAATTGGGTGTATAGATGGATAGATGGATGGTTGAATGTACAGACAAATAGATGGAAAGATAGATAAGATAAATCATAGAGACAGAATAGATCAATAGATTAAACGGATGTATGCATGGATGCATAGATGGGTGGATGGATGGATGGATGGATGGATGGATGGATGGATGGATGGACGGACGGACGGACGGACGGACGGAAAGACGCATGAGATAAGGAATAGAGACAGACAAGAATCGAACAACAGATGGGGTGGATGATGGCTAGATGGATGAAGGAGACCGACAGGTAGAACAGATGGTCGATAACAGATACAGTTACACACACGGAGCATACAAATCCACAAATACACGCCATGCTATTGATAAAGATTTTTGTTTTCACTTTTTAACACTAAAACTGCATCCTTATTGGTCTCAGTCGATATTCCCATATGGATTTTATTCCATGGACACGCTTGTGTCCACAGGACAATCGTCAGACGAATCCTAGAAAATCTCATTGGGAAGAATGAGCATTGTCATTCCTGACACGTGTTGTCGTAAAACCATCATCATCGTGTGTGTGTGTGTGTGTGTGTGTGTGTGTGTGTGTGTGTGTGTGTGTGTGAGAGAGAGAGAGAGAGGGGGGGGGGGCCCCTCACTAATTTAGTGGCATAATGAACATTTTATAAGAAATGTTCATGGGTACTTAAAATAATGGCTGAGTTATGAGTATGATTTCATCTTGCCTCAGGGACCGTTTTTTTTTTTTTTTTTTTTTTTTTTTTTTGAAAGGATTCATTTCCACTCTTAACATTCAGGGAACAAAATCGAGTTGGTTCCAAGACTTTAATTTCAAGGAAGGGTGTTTTAAAAAAAAAAAAATCCATCTCGGAAGAATGCATGTTTTTTTCCTATATAGTTACATCTCAAGCACATTAAATATGTTAGTTTTTTTTTTGTGTGTGTGTGTGTGTGTGTTTTAAATATATTTTTATTGATTTCAGAGAGGAAGGGAGAGGGAGAGAGAGAGAAACATCCATGATGAGAGAGAATCCTGGATCGGCTGCCTCCTGCACGCCCCCTACTGGGGACTGAGCCCGCAACCCGGGCATGTGCCCTTGACTGGGATCGAACCCGGGACTCTTCAGTCCGCAGGCCGACGCTCTATCCACTGAGCCACACCAGCCAGGGCTAAATATGTTAGGATTTTTCTTTTGTTTTAGTTTTGTTTTTTTGTGTTTTTTTTTCCCCTCCAGTCACTAAATTACTTCTTGTTTTCTGGTAGAGCGAGTTAATACCCCCGTATTTGTGGAAAAGGAAGCAAAAAAAAAAACCCTGTGGGGTCCCAGGAAATAGGACATTGGCTAATAAATAGGCAGAAAGCTCCTGGCCGGTGTGGCTCAGTTGGTTGAGCGCTGACCTATGGACCAGGAGGTCCGGGTTCGATTCCCGGTCAAGGGCACATGCCCGGGTTGCAGGCGCCATCCCCCAGTTGGGGGCGTGCAGGAGGCAGCCGGTCCATGATTCTCTCTCCTCATTAATCTTTTTCGCTCTCTCTCCCTCTCCTTTCCTCTCTGAAATCCATCTATAATAATAAAAGCGTAATATGCTCATTAGACCGGACGACCTTCCGGACGAAACTGGGGGCTGTGAGGAAAGCCCGGGTCCTGGGTGCCAGAGGGACACGGGTGCCTGCAGCCGGAGGGAAGGAAGGCCTCCTCTTGCACGAATTTCATGCACCGGGCCTCTAGTAAAAATATATTTAAAAATAAATAAATAAACAAATAGAAAACAGGCAGGAAGATCCTCCTCTTCCGTGCGTGGGAAGCTGAGCGTGTTGTCTGCGGGGCCTAATCACACCCCCCATTCGTGTCCCCAGGGAAGTGGCACCTGGGCACCCACTGTCACAACAACTCCGACTTCTGCCACCACCCGTCCAGCCACGGCTTCGACTACTTCCACGGGCTGCCCGTGACCAACCTGCGGGACTGCAAGCCGGGCGCGGGCAGCGTCTTCACCCAGGCCATCCGCCTGCTGGTGCTGGCGCCGCTGCAGGTGCTGGCCATCGCGCTGGTCACGCTGGGCGTGCTGCGCTGGCTGGGGCTGCTGCCGGTGCCCGGCCTGGTCTTCCTCGTCCTGCTGCTGCTGGCCGCTGCCCTGCTGGGCCTCCTGCTCTGCTTCCTGCAGTCCTTCCGGCCCCTCAACTGCTTCCTCATGCGGGACCGGGCCGTCAGCCAGCAGCCCCTGTCCTACGACAACCTCACCCAGCGGCTCGCGGCCGACGCCACCCGCTTCGTACGACGGTGGGTGCCGCCGCCCCATCCCGCCGTGCCCGTCCCGCCGTGCCCGTCCCGCCGTGCCCGTCCCGCCGCCCCGTGGTGCATGGGGGACTCGGGCTCGGGATTAGCCACGGAGGGGCAGACCCGGCAGGTCCCCCAGCCCGATTGTCCCCCAGGCCCATGGCCCCACAGCCCTATGGCCCCCCATCCCCATGACACTCCAGCCCCATGGCCCCACAGCCCTATGGCGCCCCCAGCCCCATGACACCCCAGCCCCATGGCCCTCCCCAGCCCTATGGCCTCCCAGTCCCATAGCTCCCGCAACCCCATGGCCCCCCAGTCCCATGGCCCCTAGTTCCATGGCCCCCCAACCCCATGGCCCCCCAGCCCCATGGCCCCCCCAGCCCCATGGCCCCCAGCCCCATGGTCCCCCCAGCCCCATGGCCCCCCCAGCCCCATGGCCCCCCCAGTCCCACGGCCCCCCAGTCCCATAGCCCCCCAGTCCCATATGGCCCCCCAGTCCCATGGCCCCCCAGCCCCATGGCCCCCAACCCCATGGCCCCCCAGCTCCATGGCCCCCCAGCCCCATGGCCCCCCAACCCCATGGCCCCCAGCCCCATGGCCTCCCAACCCCATGGCCACCCAGTCCCATAGCCCCCCAGTCCCATAGCCCCCCCAGTCCCATGGCCCTCCCAGCCCTATGGCCCCCCAGCCCCATGGCCCCCCAACCCCATGGCCCCCCCAGCCCCATGGCCCCCCCAGCCCCATGGCCCCCCCAGCCCCATAGCCCCCCCCTAGCCCCATGGCCCCCCCCTATGGTCTCCCCAGTCCCATGGCCCCCCCAGTCCCATGGCCCCCCCAGCCCCATGGCCCCCCAGCCCCATGGCCCTCCCAGCCTCCATGGCCCCCCAGCCCCATGGCCCCCCCAGCCCCATGGCCCTCCCAGCCCCCATGGCCCCCCAGCCCCATGGCCCTCCCAGCCCCCATGGGCCCCCCCAGCCCCCATGGTCCCCCCAGCCCCATGGTCCCCCCCCAGCCCCCATGGCCCTCCCAGCCCCCATGGCCCCCCAGCCCCATGGCCCCCCCAGCCCTATAGTCCCCCAGTTCCATGACACCCCCAGTCCCATGGCCCCCCACAACCCCATGGTCCCCAGCCCCATGGCCCCCGACCCCCATGGCCTCCCAGCCCATGGGCCCCCAGCCTCATGGTTACCCCCACCTCCATAGCCCCCCCAGCCCCATGGCCCTACCCAGTCGGGGCATCTGCCCCCTGGTGGTCAGTGCACATCATAGCGAGCGGTTGAGCGGCCTTAGCATATCATTAACATACTACGCTTTGATTGGTTGAACCAACGACAGGTCGACCAGACACTTAGCGTATCAGGCTTTTATTGTGTAGGATTCTAGTTGTGACACCAAATGAACGTCCTGAGATCCCGGTGTCTGCCTGGTGGACAAACCTCCTACCTCGTCAGATCCCTCGACTGTATTTTATAAGCAGGACATGGGCCGTGCCGAGACTGAGTGGGGCTCCAGGATTCCAGACCTGTCGGTGGGAGCCAGCATGGCAGTCGGCTGTTGGGCACGTGGGTGTGTGACACAGGGTCTCATCCATCTGCGTCCACCAGCCGTCGGCCAGAGTGAGGGGCAGGTGAAGCATAAACGCCTGTGACAGACTGACAGGCCTTAGAAACGAGACTGGGTTTCAGGGTGATCCATGTTTTTGGTTATTTTTTGTGTGTATGTGTTTTTAAAATATATTTTTATTGATTTTTTAAAGAGAGAGGGAAAGAGAGAGAATTATCAATGAGGAGAGAGAATCCTGGATCGGCTGCCTCCTGCTTGCCCCCTACTGGGGATCGAGGGTATAACTGGGGCATCACCGGAATTGAACTGGTGACCTCCTGGTTCCTGGATCGATGCTCAACCAAATCTGAGCCAAATCGATGCTGAGCCAAATCTGGCTGGGCATGTGTTTTTGTGGGTTTTTTTAAAAAATATATATATGTGTTTTTATTGATTTCAGAGAGATGAAGCAAGAAGCAGAGAGAGAGAGAGAGAGAGAGAGAGAAACATTCATGATGAGAAGGGAATCATGGATCAGTTGTCTCTTGCTTGCCCCCTACTGGGGATCGAGGGTACAACCCAGGCATGTGCCCTGATGGGGAATTGAACCATGACCTCCTGGTTCATAGGTCAATGCTCAACACTGAGCCACGTCAGTCAGGCTCAATTTTTCTTTTTTTGTATATAAAACCTATTCACTCTGCCCTAGCTGGTTTGGCTCAGTGGATGGAGCATCAGCCTGTGGACTGAAGTGTCCCGAGTTCGATTCCTGCCAAGGGTACATACCTTAGTTGCAGGCTCCTCCCCATCCCAGGCCCTGGTCCGGGCGCATGCAGGAGGCAACCCATCGATGTGTTTCTCCCACATCGATGTTTCTCTCTGCCTTTTCCTCTCTCTTCCACTCTCTCTAAAAACTCACGGGAAAATATCCTCGGGTAAGGATTACAAAAAAACAAACAAACAAAGCTATATATATATATAAAAGCCTAAGCCACCGAATGACCGAACGACCGTTTGACCGGTCACTATGACATGCACTGACCACCAGGGGACAGAATCTCAATGCACAAGATTGGGCTCCTTCCTGTCTGGATCGGACATGCAGGGATTGGGCCGAAACCGGCTATCTGACATCCCCCGAGGGGTCCCGGAGTGTGAGAGGGCGCAGGCCAGGCTGAGGGACCCCACCTGTGCATGAATCCATGCACTGGGCCTCTAGTCAATAAATAAAAATAAGGTGATGAAAAAAAGAAACCTATTCACTGTGCTTTGGCACCCAGGACCTTAGCTGGTATCTGTGATGTCATAGAGATGATAGGAAAAGAATCCCGTACGTGAGGGAATTTTTATAACGAGGGCGTTGAGCATGGCCTTGTCCCTCCCGCTGGGGTTTTCCC
The DNA here is from genome assembly GCA_025583905.1 of Ia io. Lineage (NCBI taxonomy): Eukaryota > Metazoa > Chordata > Mammalia > Chiroptera > Vespertilionidae > Ia > Ia io. The sequence continues at coordinate 4,305,953 of JAJQQW010000001.1, forward strand.
GACATTTTCTAGATAAGGTCACATTCCGTGGCTCGGACAGAACTCCAAAGTGGCGCGTCTTCGACTCCACTCCCCCGCCATCACTCTGCTCACCATGAATGGCATTGACTTGGGCTCCGTGGTTTGCTTATTGTTCCCACCTTTTCATTTATTTCTTTTATGCTCCCCTCGATCATGTGATCCCGCCAATCATGCGGATTGCTTCCTCTTTCTTCAACTCTTTGGGTTTCCCCCCCAGATGGTGGCCGTGGCCCCGGCTCTTCCTTCTCAGCAAATCTGTCAGCCCCAGCTTGTCCTTCCTGCCGTGACCATATATGTGCTTGGAAGATGGACTTTTTCAGCTTCTTTTATCTTTTCTTTTTTCCCCCCTTAACGTTGAATCTAAAAATAAACGGGAGAAGAGATGAGCGTGAAATTGTACCCACGCATCATGCATAATGTAACTGTCTATTTAGGGACGGCTACATATGTCATGGCATGTTCATTTGGGGGAGTCTGAGTAGGAGGGGGGTGTATTTTTAAGTCCGTAATCTGCATTTTGAGAAGAAGGTATAGTGTTTCCCAGGGTGAGTCCATGACATACCCCTGGCTTACGTTCAGCTCCTCCACACTCTCCAAGGGCTTTTACTCTTAGAAATGACCCACGGGCCCCAACCGGTGTGGCTCAGTGGATAGAGCGTCGGCCTGCAGACTGAAGGGTCCCGGGTTCGATTCCGGTCAAGGACATGTATCTTGGCTGCGGGCACACCCCCAGGGAGGGGCGTGCAGGGGGTAGCTGACCGATGTTTCTCTCTCATCGATGTTTCTAAATCTATCCCTCTCCATTCCTCTCTGTAAAAAAAAAAATCAATAAAATATATTTTTTTAAAAAATAAAAAATAAATAAGAAAAGAAAGAAATGACCAACGGAATGCCTTGGTCGATATTATTTTTTTAAGTATTTATTTATTTACTTATTTATTTGTTTTAGTTAGAGAGGAAGGGAGAGGAGGGATAGAAACATGGATGAGAAACATCCGATAGGCTGCCTCCTGCACGCCCCCTACTGGGGGTTGAGCCTGCAACCCGGGCTTGTGCCCTGACTGGGAATCGAACCCGGGACCCTTCAATCTGCAGGCTGACGCTCTATCCACTGAGCCACACCAGCCAGAGTCTTGGTGGATATTCTTTTTGTTGTTGTTTTTCCATTGATTTTTAGAGAGAGTGGAAGGGAGGGGGAGAGACAGAGAGAAACATCGATGTGAGAGGGACACATTGATGGGTTGCCTCCTGCACGCTCCCCAACCAGGGCTGGCCAAGGTTCGAACCTGCAATTGAGGCATGTGCCCTTGACTGGAATCGAACCCGGGACCTTCAGTCTACAGGCTGATGCTCTATCCACTGAGCAAAACCGGCTAGGGCTTGGTGTGTATTATTATTATTAATTTTTTATTGATTTCAGAGAGGAAGGGAGAGGGAGAGAGCGAGAAACATCCATGATGAGAGAGAAACATTGATCACCTGCCTCCTGCACACCCCTTCCTACTGGGGATGTGCTCGCAACAAGGTACATGCCCTTAACCAGAATCGAACCCGGGACCCTTCAGTCTGCAGGCCAACACTCTATCCACTGAACCATACCGGCTAGGGCTTGGTGGATGTTCTTATTTATTTATTTTTTAATTGATTTCAGAGAAGAAGGGAGAGGGAGGGCGAGAGAGAAACATCAGTGATGAGAGAGAATTATGGATCGGCTGCCTCCTGCACGCCCCCCACTGGGGATGGAGCCTGCAACCCGGGCATGTGCCCTTGACCGGGAATCGAACCTGGGAACCTTCAGTCCGCAGGCCGAGGCTCTATCCACTGAGCCACATAGGCCAGGGCTTGGTGGTGGTTCTTATTTGTAGATCACAGAGTTTTCTGGACTGTCGTGCCATCCAACTTTGATCCTAATCGGAACAGGGTGAAGGTGCTAATGTTGCTCTTGGGATTTTTATTATTATTGCTAAAGGCCCGGTGCATGAAATTTGTGCACTCGGGGGGTGGGGTGGGGGGGTGGTCCCTCAGCCCAGCCTGCACCCTCTCACAGTCTGGGAGCCCCCGGGGTATGTCCATCAGTCGGACATCCTTAGCGATGCCACGGAGGAGGTGGGAGAGGCTCCTGCCACTGCTGCTCTGCCCGCCAGCCGTCAGCCGGCTTCTGGCCGAGCAGCGCTTCCCCAGTGGGAGCGCACTGATCACCAGGGGGCAGCTCCTGCGTTGAGTGTCTGCCCCCTGGTGGTGAGTGCGTGTCATAGCAACCGTTCATTCTGCTGTTGGGTCGATTTGCATATTAGCCTTTTATTATATTGGATTATTATTTTTTTATTTTATTTTTTGCAGGAATGCCGAGAGACCCTTCCTGCTCGTCTTCTCCTCCATCCAGGTGCACACGGCCCTGTACGCCTCTAAGGACTTTGCCGGGAAGAGCAAGCACGGCGCCTACGGTGACGCGGCCGAGGAGATGGACTGGGGTGTCGGTACGTGAGTCCTTGTCCCCCGTGGGGATGTAAGATGTGGCTGCGTCTTTTCCTCCCTCTGGCTGAATTCTGTGCATTCCCACCCAATCTCTGATACCGTTATAGACTGTAAATGTGCTTAAAAAAAATATATATATATATACTAGAGGCCCGGTGCACAACATTCATGCACTGAAAGGTGGTGGGGGGTCCCTCAGCCCGGCCTGCACCCTCTGGCAGTCCAGGACCCCTTGGGGGATGTCCACCTGCCGTGGAGGCGGGAGAAATTCTTGCTACCACTGCTGTGCTCGCCAGCTGTGAGCCCGGCTTCTGCCTGAGTGGTGCTCCCCCTGTGGGAGTGCACTGACCACCAGGGGGGCAGCTCCTGCATTGAGCGTCTGCCCCCTGGTGGTCAGTGCCTGTCATAGCGACCGGTCATTCTGCCGTTTGGTCGATTTGCATGTTAGGGTTTTATTATATAGGATTATTGATTTCAGAGAGGAAGGGAGAGGCAAAGAGAGAGACAGAAACATCCATGATGAAGAGAGAATCATGCATTGGCTGCCTCCTGCACACACCCCCTACTGGGGATGGAGCCCACAACCCGGGCGTGTGCCCTTGACCGGGAATCGAACCCTGACCTCCTGGTTCCTAGGTCGACGCTCTACCACTGAGCCACACCACCTGATCTCTTGGTTTAATTTAAGCAGCAAATTGAAGGTGATCATGGCCGCTCATTGTGGTGATCACAAGGACAAATTCTTTGTTGTTTTTTTTTTTATTGTTGTTTGTTTGTTTCCTTTCTTTTTTTTTTAATATATTTTATTGATTTTTTACAGAGAGGAAGAGAGAGGGATAGAGAGTTAGAAACATCGATGAGAGAGAAACATCGATCAGCTGCCTCTTACACACCCCCTACTGGGGATGTGCCCGCAACCAAGGTACATGCCCTTGACCGGAATCGAACCTGGGACCCCTGAGTCCGCAGGCCGACGCTATATCCACTGAGCCAAACCGGTTTCGGCTGTTTCCTTTCTTTCTTCGCTTTGTTTAAATCTTGCAAGGCTCACTGTCCTCAGAAACGAGAAGACTGGACTTCTGTCCTGGCTTCTGGCCTCTTTCTTGAACTCTCTCTGTGCCCTTGGGCCATGTCTTAAATCTCCATGAAGAATTCAGACGAGGCAAGGTCTACGTTGTTGGGTTTGATTGTTTTGTTTTTCTCTCTGTACCTCTCTGCGATTCTACAAAAACAGAAATAAGTCCAGATGATGAGTTCCGGGAAAAACAACATCAGAGCAGTCCCCCTAATGAGATTTATAAGAACAGCCCATTATGCGTAGGGCCCTTGCGTCCACCGACGTGAGCCCGCCTCCTTTCATTTCTCCTTAACATGTTGCGTGTCCATCAGGGTGTATTTCCTGCTCCTGAGTGAGGTATATCAGGAGAATGTTTTGTTGTGGGGATGAGTGAATAGTTCATCTCTCTTTTTCTAAAAATTTTTTTTTTATTGACCTCAGAGAGGAAAGGAGAGAGGAAGAGAGAGATAGAAACATCAGTGATGAGAGAGAATCACGGATCGGCTGCCTCCTGCACGCCCCCGACTGGGGATGGAGCCCACAACCCCGGGCATGCGCCCTTGACCGGGAATTGAACCGTGACCTCCTGGTTCATAGATCGATGCTCAACCACTGAGCCACGCCAGCCGGGCAAGTCTGTCTCTATTTTGCCTGTTAGTTCCGTTCAGGGAGCAGGTGCCTGAACGTGGGATTGGATAAGGTTGCTTTGCAAGGATGTTCAAAGCAGTCGAGCCAGTGGTGACTCCAGATTTATCCTCCTTTACATGCAGGACAAGGGTTTACAACGCAGCTGCCCCTGGAATACTAACGTGGCAGGACCCACAACAGCAATGCCAGTGTTCGCTCTGTTATTCTTTTGTTCGTTGCAGAATGTAATCTCAGCACTGAGGCTGTGTATTTCCCTTGGGGTTCTCTGCGTCCTTTTCCTGTCTAGAGTTTTTTAGACGCCTTTATTCTTGATAAATGGGACCTTCTTTTAAACGCGAGACTCTCGTGTGAATGCAAAGGGGGCATTTGAAAGCACACGGCTCAGAGTAGGTGGCACATTAATTGTGATTAAACGTTCGGGGGGATAATAGAGTTACCTCACTGGGGCCTGGCACTGTGCTAAGGGTTTTTGCATGCACTTAAGAGATATGATGGTGATGGTAGTGCTGCTGTTGATGAAGATGGAGGTGATGGTGATGGTGATAATGATGAAGATGGAGGTGATGGTGAGAGTGGTGATGATGGTGATGGTGATGATGGTGGCGATGGTGATGATAATGGTGATAGTGGTGATGATGGTGATAGTGATGATGGTGATGATGATGGTAATGGTGATGATGATGGTGATGGTGATAGTGATGATGATGGTGATGATAATGATGATGATGGTGTTGATGGTGGTGATGATGGTGATAGTGGTGATGATGATCGTTATGGTGATGATGGTGATGAAGATGGTGATGAAGATGGTGATGATGATGATAGTGATGGTGTTGATGGTGTTGGTGGTGATGATGGTGATGAAGATGGTGATGATGATGGTAGTGATGGTGATGATGATGAAGATGGTGATGAAGATGGTGATAGAGACAATGGTGATGATGATGGTGATGATGGTGATAAAGATGGTGATGGTGATGATGATGATGGTGATGGTGATAATGATGGTGATGGTGATGAAGATGGTGATGGTGATGATGGTAGTGATGGTGATAAAGATGGTGATGGTGGTGATAATGATGGTAGTGTTGCTGATAAAGACAATGGTGATGATACTGGTGATGATGATGGTGATGATGGTGATGGTGATGGTGATGGTGATGGTGATGGTGATGGTGATGGTGATGATGGTAGTGTTGGTGATGATGGTAGTGTTGGTGATGATGGTAGTGTTGGTGATAAAGACAATGGCGATGATGACGGTGATGAAGGTGATGCTGAGAAAATGAGGATGATGAAATCAGCAAAGATGATGATAGGAGGGGGAAGGAAGTGATGACGGTTAAGATGAAGCAGCCCGCTTTACAGGGAAGTAAAGTTTGCCAAGTAAATGGACTTGCTCAGAGTCCAGGAGATCGCATAGGACCGTGGACTGACACCCACCCAAGAGGAGGGACTGTTACACTAGCTTCTATCTGTGTGTCCCTTGTTGCTTTCATTGCCTTTGTGCTTAAGCACCGATTACTTCTTTTTTAAAAAAATATATATTTTCATTGATTTCAGAGAGGAAGAGAAAAGGAGAGAGAGACAGAAGCATCCATGAGGAGAGAGAATCATGGACCGGCTGCCTCCTGCACGCCCCCTACTGGGGATCCAGCCCACAACCCGGGTGTGTGCCCTTGACCAGAATCGAACCCTGACCTCCTGGTTCCTAGGTTGGTGCTCAACCCCTGAGCCACGCCGGCCGGGCTCAACTGCATTAATTGTAAATGTCTTATTCTTGTGGATTAATCCTTATCTTCGGAAATTCATTTACTTTTCCTCCCTGAGCCTGTTCTTTATTGTGTATGTTTCTTTCAGGCGTACACATCTGTAAACCGTAACAGAACCCAGGGTACCGGAAAATTCAATAGCAGGGTGGCAGCGATGAAGGAAACATGCATTGTGGGTGTTTTTCTTTCTCTCCGTTCTTCTTTTTTTATGTGACTTTCTGGTAATTCTGTGTTTGGGACCAAATAGTCCATTTTCTGGAGAAAGATTTTTTGCCCCCTGAGCCTGGAGGAGAGAGACAGGGTTGGGCGAGGGCCCGGGACAGGCATGATTTTTACCTCGAATTGTACAACTCACAGTAGAAGGAAGAGTTTCTCACACCGTTTTATGAATGGTTCCCATAAAGAGGGCAACATCGTGAATTACCAAGGCATCCGTGGCCCCATTCATTCAAGCGGGATGACTAAGAGAGGTGGTTGCATTTGGATACCAGGAATAATAGCCACAACACCCTAGCGGCAGCCACCACCTCGATAATAATTACATAGGGAGTGACCAACAATCGCTCAACCATGAAAGCCTTCGGTCTGCCCTGGCCACTTATGGAACCACCAGAGGCCTGGTGCACGAGTTCGTGCACAGGTGGGGTCCCTCGGCCTGGCCGGCGATCGGGGCCTATCAGGGCCTTCTGGTTGGGGGGGGCGGGGGAGGGGGGGAAGAACCACTGCTGGCTGAGGGGAGGGACCGTGGGAGGTTGGCCGGCCGCGGGATGTTGGCTGTGGGAGCGCACTGACCACCAGGGGCCAGCTTCCGCATTGAGCATCTCCTCCCTGGTGGTCAGTGCATGTCATAGCTACTGGTCAACCTATTGCTTAGGCTTTTATGTATATACACTAGAGGCCTGGTGCACGAATTCGTGCACCAGTGGGGTTCCCTAGCCTGGCCTGCGGGATAGAGCTGAAACCGGCTCTCCGACATTCCCCGAGGGGTCCTGGATTGCGAGAGGGTGCAGGCCAGGCTGAGGGACCCCACTGGTGCACGATTGGGGCCAGGGAGGGATGCAGGAAGTTGGCCAGCCAGGGAGGGACCGTGGGAGGGCTCCAGGGTGTGTCCGGCCCATCTCCCTCAGTATCAATCAGAGTGTACGATCAGACAGTGGAGAAGAGAAGGAAGAACAGATCCTGGAGATGCCTACAAAGAAGAAGGTCTTCAGAGAAAACCAGCAGAATGTTTACAATATTGATGTCTTAATTTTGGGTTGGAAAAGTGGGGGGTGGGAGGGAGCGTCTTATACATGGGCGGGTCTTTTTTATAAATTTTATTTTATTGTTTAAAGTATTACACATAGTAGTACATATGTCTCCCTTTTTTCCCCCCATTGACCTTCCCCCGGCGTCCCCTACCCCCAGGCACATGCCCTCACCCCCGCCCCCCCCCCAGTGTCTTGCATCGATGGGTTGTGCTTATATGCATGCATACAAGTCCTTCGATTGATCTCTTACCGTGCCCCACCCCGCAACCCTCCCCAGCCTTCCCGCTGTAATTCGACAGTCTGTTTGATGTTTCTCTGCCTCCGTATCTATCCTTTTGTTCATCAGGTTATAATGTTCTTTATTATCCTTAAATGAGTGAGATCTTGTGGTATTTTTCTTTCACTGACTGGCTTACACGGAGTGGCCAGATGATGATGATCTCTGAACTCATAATCATCTGCCCACTTAGTGTCTATCCCATACAATAAAAGGCTAATATGCAAATTGTCCCCTTGACCGGGAGTTCGACCAGCAGGCAGGCCGGCCAACCGCCCATGTCCCCTCCCCCTGGCCAGACTGGCCGGACCCCACCCATGCACAAATTCATGCACCGGGCTTCTAAACACACACACACACACACACACACACACACACACACACACACACACACACACACTGAGTGGCCAGATTATTATGCGTTCAGAGATCATAGTATTTCACTTAGCATAATGCTCTCCAGGTCCATCCATGGTGCTGCAAATGGTAAGAATTCCTTCTTTTTCACAGCTGCGTAGTATTCCATTGTGTAGATGTTGGGCGGGCCTTCTCCATGGAAAAATACGGTCATCAGTGGCTGAGCACTTGTGTGTGGAGAGACCCCGTGGGGTGAAGGAACTCACACTCGCTAGGATTCATTAGTTTTTGTGTTTTTTCATCCTCCCCCGAGGATATTTTTCCATTGATTTTTAGAGAGAAAGAGAGACAGAGAGAAACATGGATGTGAGAGAAACACATGAATGGGTTGCCTCCTGCACATGCCCCAACCAGGGCCAGGGCCAGGGGAGGAGCCTGCAACCCAGGTACGTGCCCTTGACCGGAATCGAACCCGGGACCCTTTGGTCTGCAGGCCGACATTCTATCCACTGAGCCACACTGGCCAGGGCTCTCTCCAGGATTTAATCTTCCCCTACGAACCCCCGTCCACAGCGAGGAGGCAGGTTGTCCCATCCCCACGTGTTCTCTGTCAGGGTCACCCCAGGGTGTCCGGGACGCGCTCTCGTCTGCCGGACAAGCTGGCCTGCATTGTCTGTCTGCCGTTCGGTGACAAATTGCTCTCCAAACGGCTTATTTCCCGTTGGGTTGGTTTCACCCGGGGAACGAGATGAGAGGTTTTGGAAGGAAAACATTTCGCTTATCAGTGGCCCCGCGGCACGCACACGGGTCATTCAGAACCATCGGCCTCTATAAATTGGTGGCATTCTCCCTGGGGAACCTTCCTCAGAAATAATATTCTCGGACCCGGGACGTGCCGCGTGTTGGTCCGGAGCCGAGAGTAATTTGGGAGCGTGCGTTCCCAGGGGGGAGTTCTGTGCAGAGTGTGTCGGAGAGAAATACGTTAGACCTGCATACCGGGCGGGAGAAAGTAGGAGTACAGTGGTCAGTACGTGAAATAGCGTATTCTTGTTTCATTATTTATGACAGGGGTCCTCAAACTTTTTAAACTGGGGGCCAGTTCACTGTCCCTCAGACCGTTGGAGGGCCAGACTATAGTTTAAAAAAAAACTATGAACAAATTCCTATGCGCACTGCACATATCTTATTTTGAAGTAAAAACACAAAACGGCAAAAACACCCGCATGTGGCCCGCGGGCCGTAATTTGAGGACGCCTGATTTATGAACTAGAGGCCCGGTGCATGAATTCAGGCACCAGTGGGGTCCCTCGGCCTGGCCTGCGGGATTGGCCGAAACCGCCTCTCCAACATCCCTCGAGGGGTCCCGGATTGTGAGAGGGCGCAGGCCAGGCCGAGGGACCCCACCGGTGCACGATCGGGGCCCAGGAGGGACACAGGAGGTTGGCCAGCTGGGGAGGGACTGTAGGAGGGCTCCAGGGCGTGTCCAGCCCATCTCACTCAGTCCCGATCAGCCTACCAGTCAGAGCATCTGCCCCCTGGTGATCAGTGCATGTCATAGCAACTGGTCGACTAGTTGACTGTCTGCCCCTGGTGGTCAGTGCACGTCATAGCGAGCGGTTGAGCAGCCTTAGCATATCATTAGCATGTTACGCTTTGATTGTTGGAACGGCCGACTGGTCAACCGGACACTTAGCATATTACGCTTTTATTACGTAGGATTACTAGAGGCCCAGTGCATGAAATCCGTGCACTCAGGGGGGTCCCTCAGCCTGGCCTGCGCCCTCTCGCAGTCTGGGAGAACCTCGGGGGATGTCCAACTGACGGCGTAGGCCCGCGCCCCACCTAAGCTGGCAGTAGGACATCCTTAGCGCTGCCGCGGAGGCGAGAGAGGCTCCTGCCGCCGCCGCTGTGCTCACCAGCCGTCAGCCCGGCTTCTGGCTGAGCGGCACTCACCCTGTGGGAGTGCACTGACCACCAGGGGGCAGCTCCTGCATTGAACATCTGTCCCCTGGTGGTCAGTGCCCGTCATAGCGACCGGTCATTCCGCCGTTCAGTTGATTTGCACATTAACCTTTTATTCTATGCTGTGTTATTTTCCATTGGGGTAGCTGTAAGCCTACTTTTGGGTCCATCTTGGGAAAAGGTAAATAGTTCGTGGGCTCTGGGCTTGACTCCTAAGACTCTGGCTTAAGACCTAAACAGAATGGGGCTCAGAGGATGTTGGAGTGTGTCTTTCTGGGGGAAGAGAAAATGAAAGGAAATCAGAAATCTGACCATTTCTCCACAAATTAAACCAAATACGTCACTGTTTTTGTCCGATGGTCTCTACTAGCTTCTGTCATATTAAATCCAGCCAAGCCGTATGGGACGCTTTGGGTGGAAATGATAAAGTTAGTGCCCAGCCGGCGTGGCTCAGTGGTTGAGCATCGACCTATGAACCAGGAGGTCAGGGTTCGATTCCTTGTCAGGGCACATGCCCAGGTTGCAGGTTCGATCCCCACTGGGGGGCGTGCAGGAGGCAGCCGATCCATGATTCTATCTCCTCGTGGATGTTTCTCTCTCTCTCCCTCTCCCTTCCTCTCTGAAATCAAAATAATGTATTTTAAAAGAAGAATTAGCGCCTTAGACTATTGGTCTAATCATGTTATACATAGCCCAGTGGTCAGCAAACTCATCAGTCCACAGAGCCAAACATCAACAGGACAACGATAGAAATTTCTTTTTGGAGCCAAATTTTTTTAAGCTTAAACTTCTTCTAACGCCACTTCTTCAACATAGACTCGCCCAGGCCGTGGTATTTTGTGGGAGAGCCACACTCAAAGGGCCAAAGAGCCGCATGTGGCTCGTGAGCCACGGTTTGCCGACCACGGACATAGCCAACTGTGAATGCCGGTTCCACTCTGCTTCTGATAAATCGCGTGAAAATAGCTCACTTCAGATAAAAAAGTCATAATTCAGATTACAGTCAGAGCACAAGAAGATGAGAGACCAAGAGGCAAAGCCCACTTGGGCGGCGTGGCTCAGTGGCTGAGTGTCGACCTATGAACCAGGAGGTCAGGGTTCGATTCCCGGTCAGGACACATGCCTAGGTGGTGGGCTCGGTCCCCAATAGGGGGTGTGCAGGAGGCAGCCGATCCATGTTTCTCTACCATCATGGATGTTTCTATCTCTCCCTCTCCCTTCTTCTCCAAAATCAATAAGAATACACACACACAGAGACATATAATAGAGGCTCGGTGCCTGAAATTTGTGCACCGGTGGGGGGTGGTCCCCTCAGCCCAGCCTGCACCCTCTCCAACCTGGGACCCCTCGGGGGATGTCCGACTGTCGGTTTAGGCCCAATCCGGGACTGCTGGTTCCTAACCGCTGGCCTGCCTGCCGCCCTGATCACCCCTCACTTGCCCCCCTGCCGGCCTGTTCGCCCCTCACTTGCTCCCCTGCCGGCCTGATCGCCCCTAACCACCTCGGCCTCGGTCCCCGGCCCAAGCCGCCGTCTGGCCTCCCTCTGCGGGAGGTGACCTGGCAGATCAGGGGCAGGCGCTGCCCCCATCACCCCGCTGCTGCCGCTGCTGTGGGCCTGAGCCTGGGCCCTGAGCAGCCGCTGTGGCTTTGTCTGGAAGGACGTCCGGAAGGTCGTCCGGAAGACGTCTGCTCTAATGAGCATATTGCCCTTTTCTTAGTATAGATGTATTTAAAAAGAGCACCTCCGTTGCTTCCTAAGAAATTGGAGGGCAATTCCCAGGAGGGACACAGGAGGTTGGCCAATGGGGAGGGACTGCAGGAGGGCTCCAGGGCGTGTCCGGCCCATCTCACTCAGTCCCAATGGCCTACCAGTCAGAGCATCTTCCCCCTGGTGGTCAGTGCACGTCATAGCCACTGGTCGACCAGTTGACTGTCTGCCCCCTGGTGGTCAGTGCATCTTATAGCAACTGGTCGACCAGTTGACTGTCTGCCCCCGGTGGTCAGTGCACATCATAGAGAGGGGTTGAGCAGCCTTTGCCTATCATTAGCATGTTACGCTTTGATTGGTTGAACGGCCGACTGGTCGACCAGACACTTAGCAAGCATGGAGATTTCTCCCTTGGAACACATGGGGATTTTCACACTTGACCTTGGTCTCTCTCTCCCTTTCAGGGCAGATCCTGAATGTCCTAGAGGAGCTGCAGCTGGCCAACCGCACCCTCGTCTACTTCACCTCCGACCAGGGCGCCCACGTCGAGGAGGTCACCCCCAAAGGCGAACGTCACGGTGGGAGCAACGGCATCTTCAAAGGTCAGAGCGGGATCCGCCGTGGCCCCCCGGCTCCCCCACCCAGCAGGCCAGCCTCGGGAGCCTCACCTGTTGTTCCCTGTTGGCGTTTCAGGCGGCAAAGGCAACAACTGGGAAGGAGGCATCCGCGTGCCGGGCCTGCTGCGGTGGCTGGGCGTGCTTGGGGCCGGGCTGGAGATCTCCGAGCCCACCAGCAACATGGACATCTTCCCCACCGTGGTCAAGCTGGCCGGGGCCCCGCTGCCCGAGGACAGGTACGTGACCCGAGACGCGTGGCGTGGCGTGGCGTGCTCTCGCTCACACGTCCCGGGCGGGTGGGTTCTGGTTCCCCGGGCGTGTTGCGTGTTAGCTCCAGCGGGACGCGTTCTCCGCCCCCGGTTATGTCACCGGATAACCGAGGGGGCCGGGCTGGGCCGGGCCGCCTGTCGCTCTACTTGAGCCAATTCAGTGGAGACGGGGTTGAATCCTAAAGGAGCATTTATTCCAATCCTCCTGGCAGCTGGGAGAGCAGCAGGTCACCCACAAACTTCTGCTCTGCGCCCCCCATAAGCCCGCTGCACATATGGGGTAGAAGGAGAAGGATTATGTGGGGAAGTAGGGATTACCGGCCTGGGGAAGTGGGCACGGGATACTCATTAATTACAGGTTACAAGTCATGGGGGCCGGGGATGGGGGTTTTGCAGAGTGTGGGTGCCTCCGGGCACCCCCGGGGTCAGATTACAGGCAGTAGGGGCTGCAGGTTGCAAAGAGCAGAGTGCCTCCAGGGCTCGAGTGTCTCAGCCACGAGATTGTCAGTCTACCCGTGATGAGGGGCAGCGGTTACTCAGAAAAAGCCTTCTCTGACGCCAAAAATGTCACTCCCGATCTTGTCTCCTCATTGGCCCTCTTTCTTACCCTTGGAATAAGTCTCAATATACATCCTATCTAATAAAAAAGTAATATGCAAATTGACCATCACCCCAACACACAAGATGGCTGCCCCTATGTAGTCAAAGATGGCTGCCCCCATGTGGGCACAAGATGGGCACCACAAGATGGCCAGCAGGGGAGGGCAGTTGGGAGGCACCCGGCCTGCAAGGGAGGGCTGTTGGGGGCGATCAGGCCAGCACGGGAGGGCAGTTGGGAGGGACCAGGCCTGCAAGGGAGGGCAGTTGGGGGCAATCAAGCCTGCAGGGGAGAGCAGTTGCAGGGGACCAGGCCAGGAGGAGAGGGAAGTTTGGACAACCAGGCCTGAAGGGAAGGACAGTTGGGGGGACCCAGGCCTGCAGGGGAGAGCAGTTGGGGGGAACCAGGCCTGCGGGGGAGAGCAGTTGGGGGTGACCAGGCCAGCAGGGGAGGGCAGTTGGGAGGGACCAGGCCTGCAGGGGAGGGCAGTTGGGAGGGACAAGGCCTGCAGGGGAGGGCAGTTAGGGGCAAACAGGCTGGCAGGGGAGCAGTTAGGCATCAATCAGGCTGGCAGAGGAGTGGTTAGGGGGTGATTAGGCTGGCAGGAAGAAGCGGTTAGGGGCAGTCAGGAAGGCAGGCAGGCGAGCAGTTGGGAGCCAGCAGTCCTGGATTGTGAGAGGGATGTCCGACTGCCCTCAAGGGGTCCCAGATTGGAGAGGGTGCAGGCTGGGCTAAGGGACACCTCTACCCCCCGTGCACGAATTTCGTGCACCAGGCCTCTAGTTCTTAAATAACCCCACAGGTAATTTCCTGAGTTGCGTGTCGTCGTTTGTGGCTTGCAATAATTAAAGTCACCTGGATCCTTTGCTTTTATTTTTGTTTTGTGAATCCTCACCTGAGGATATTTTCCCATTTATTTATTTATTTTTTTTTTTCTTGAGGGAGAGTGGGAAGGAAGGGGAGAGACAGAGACAGAGAAACATCGATGTGAGAAAGACACATTGATTTGTTGCCTCCCGTGCCCACCCTGACCAAGGCCAGGGACCTGCAACTGAGGTATATGTGCCCGTGACCGGAATCGAACCCGGGACCCTTCAGTGTGCGGGCTGACGCTCTATCCACTGAGCCAAAGGATGAGGGCAGAACCCGCTCTTGAGACGGATGTCAACCCAACGATGTTGACATTGTGTTGTGGCCCAAGGACGTATGAAATGTTGAGAGAAAGAGAGAGAGAGAGAGAGAGAGAGAGGATAAGAAAACAAATCTATTCCCAAGTCCCTTGTGGGGAGAAAGTGATGGCATATTATTGGATTTCAGTCCCGTGACTTTTTTTTTTCTAAAGAATAGTAGCAATTTTTATTTTATTTTGTTTTTTAAATATTTCTATTGATTTCAGAGAGGAAGGGAGAGGGAGAGGGAGAGAGAGAGAGAGAGAGAGAGAGAGAGAGAGAGAGAGAGAGAAACGTCAATGATGAGAGAATCATGGACCGGCTGCCTCCTGCACGCCCCCTACTGGGGATGGAGCCCACAACCCGGGCATGTGCCCTTGACCGGGAATTGAACCGTGACCTCCTGGTTCCTAGGTCGACGCTCAACCACTGAGCCAGGCCAGCCGGGTATGGAATGATAACAGCCTCAACTTGTGATTCTGTTGGGAGGATTAAAAAAATAATGAGCCCTGACCGGTGTGGCCCAGTGGACAGAGCGTCGGCCTGTGGACTGAAGGGTCCCGGGTTCGATTCCAGTCAAGGGCATGTACCTTGGTTGTGGGCACATCCCCAGTGCGGGGGGTGTGTGTAGGAGGCAGCTGATGGATGTTTCTCTCTCATCGATGTTTCTAACTCTCTCTCCCTCTCCCTTCCTCTCTGTAAAACATCGATCAAATATATTTATTTTAAAAAAATGCTCACCTCGCTACATTGCATATGGTACCCAGCAGAGTCGGTGACTTAATTACGACGATGCTGCTCTCTATGCGGGAGGCGGGGTGGCTGGGGGTGGGGAGACGTTTAGTCCAAGGAGGAGACGGCCACTCACACCCTCACGCCCTCCTGGCGGACCCCACAGGATCATCGACGGGCGGGACCTGATGCCCCTCCTGCGAGGCGAGACCCAGCGCTCCGACCACGAGTTCCTCTTCCACTACTGCAACTTCTACCTCAACGCCGTGCGCTGGCACCCACCCAACAGTGAGTGACAGCTCCCCGGGAGGGCATCCGCTGCTTTGTGCGTTCCCTGCCGCGGGAGTGGGTGCAGCTCCCAGAGGGCTTTGCTCTGCAGCGGTCGGTCAATGGATGGCTCGGGTGCAGGGCGCTTGGCTTGGCGTGGAACCCTGTCTCCTCTCTGCTCTTACTGCTTCTGGTCCCAGGGTTGTCCGGGGGCGGGGAGGTCATTGACCTTGGCGTTCGCCCACGTCTACACCAATGGTGGCTCCTGTATCAGCAGAGGGAGCTCGGACGCTCCGAGCCGAGTGTCTGCTGCTCCGCTCGCTCCGTGCATGGCCGACTGGTGCTTGTAGCCCCCTCTCCATCTGCAGGGATTTTCCTCCGGGTCTTTCCTGGATGTGGCTTGTCTATCCGGCCACAACGCGGCGCCCTCCGCCCGTGCTCAAAGACCTTCTCAGAGGGGGCGTGTCATGGCTCGTCCGTCTGTATGTTGTCACGGATCCTGTGGGTTTTGTTCCGGACACCGCGTTCTGAGGCGTGGATGTTGCGGTGTTTGTCCTACTGCGTGTTCCTCGGGTGGTGCCGTTGGATTTGGGTTTTCCGACGCCGGTCTTAGGAGTCGTGTCCTTCTCCTTACCAGCCTGAAGGTACGCGTGGAACCAGGTGGTGGTCGTAAGACGAGTGATAGGTCTCAGGTGGCGTTTGGTGTGTGTTTTTTTCACATCGTTCCACTTAGAACCCGAGTGACTAAGACGCCTCAGAATCTGGAAATCCGGGAACTGTGAATGCGACCGGGGTGTGTGCTAGAGGCAGGTGTGGAGGTTGGACTTTGACGTCACAAATCGAAGGTCAACGGAATCTCCCGTTTTTCTCTACTGGGTTTGGGGGTTCGGCCCTGGAGGCACCCGTCTCCCACGACGTCTGCTCACCTCCAAAGCGATGGCTGCTTCTCAGACTCAGAGCGAGACTCATACAGGCTTTCAACGCCTCCTTGTCCCATCCCTACTTATCCGGTCTGTTGGCCAAAGATGTTTGGAAAGGGCTCCCTCTTCATTATGTTGAAAGTGGAAAATTGCAACCGTTCTGTTAGCCACAGAAATCACACCAGCTTGACTATACAAAGTACTTAATTTTTTTAAAGGATTAAAAAATATTTTTTTTTCTTGATTTCAGAGAGAAAGGGAGAAGGAGGGAGAGAGATAGAAGCATCTATACTAATAAAAGGGTAATATGCTAATTAGATCGGACTTCTTCCAGATGTCCTTCTGGACAAAGCCACGGTGGCAGAGCCGAGGCAGAGGCGGTTAGGGGCAATCAGGCCAGCAGGGGAGGGCAGGTAGCGGTGATCAGGCCAGCAGTGGAGACCAGTTAGGGTGATCAGGCCAGCAGGGGAGAGCAGTTAGGGGGATCAGGCCAGCATGGGAGAGAAATTAGGGGGATCAGGCTGTCAGGGAGGAGCAGTTAGGGGCGATGAGGCCAGCAGGGGAGAGCAGTTAGGGAGATCAGGCAGGCAGGGGAGCGATTAGGAGCCAGCTGTCCCGGTTTGTGAGAGGGATCGGGCCTAAACCAGTAGTTGGACATCCCCTGAGGGGTCCCGGATTGGAGAGGGTGCAGGCCGGGCTGAGGGATGCCCCCGCCCCCGTGCACGAATATCGTGCACCAGGCCTCTAGTCAGTGATGAGAGAGAATCATGGATCAGCTGCCTCCTGATGCCCCCTACTGGGGATCGAGCCTGCAACTTGGGACCTGACCAGGAATCGAACCGTAACCTCCTGGTTCATAGGTCGATGCTCCACCCCTGAGCCACGCTGGGACGGATAAATTTAGGGCGGAGCCACCTACTGAAGGAAGATTGTCCGTGTATGGCACCCAGTTCTGTGAGAAATGTAAAGAACTAAGTTTCCGTGCCACTCTGGCGTTTCAAGAAGTATGATCATGGTGTCCCGAACTTGGCAAAATCTCGTTTAAATAAAGCCATTCCCCCTCCCTCTACCCCCCCAGTCCCAGAAGCTAGAAGGGACATACGTGGTCAGGGGCTGAAGAAACAGCTGACATGAGGGAGGAACGAGGAAACAGACAGGAAGAGGCAAAAAATAAGACCAAGTGTGAAAAACAAGACCCAGTTCTGATTGGCAGCTGCTCCCGAGATAAAATCTGCTCCTGAGATAAAATCTGCTCCTTGGACAGACATACAGGCAATTTCTTAGGATCTCCTGCCTCCAACCAGCCACGAAAGAGTAGAAATCACAGCACGTCTGCCCTGTCCAGCGTGGCTCAGGGGATAGAGCGTCCGCCTGCAGACTGAAGGGTCCCGGGTTCGATTCCAGTCAAGGGCACGTCCCTCGGTTGCAGGCTCGATCCCCGGCCCTAGTCGGGGCACATGTGGGAGGCAACCCATCGATGTGTCTCTCTCACAACCATGCTTCTCTCTCTCTCTGTCTGTCTGTCTCTCCCTCTCCCTCCCACTCCCTCTCTAAACATCAATGAAAACGTATCCTCCTTGAGGATTCACGAAGTCATCGTGGCTCAATGCTGGAGTCGTGTATCAGGCCGGCAGGGGAGAGCAGTTAGGGGGATCAGGCCAGCAGGGGAGAGCAGTTGGGGGCAATCAGGCCAGCAGGGGAGAGCAGTTAGGGGGATCAGACAGGCAAGCAGAGTGGTTAGGGAAGGCAGGCAGGTGAGCGGTTAGGAGCCAGCTGTCCTGGATTGCGAGAGAGATGTCCAACTGCCAGTTTATAATAATAAAAGGGTAATATGCTAATTAGACCAGATGTCTTCCAGATGTCCTTCTGGACAAAGCCATGGTGGTGGGGCCGAGGCAGAGGCAGTTAGGGGCCATCAAGCTGGCAGGGGAGGGCAGTTAGGGGGATCAGGCCGGCAGGGGAGAGCTCTTAGGGGTGATCAGGCCAGCAGGGGAGGGTAGTTAGGGGTGATCAGGCCAGCAGGGGAGGGCAGTTAGGGGCGATCAGGCCAGCAGGGGAGGGCAGTTAGGGGGATCAGGCTGGCAGGGGAGAGTAGTTAGGGGTGTTCAGGCCGGCAGGGGAGGGCAGTTAGGGGGATCAGGCCAGCAGGGGAGGGCAGAGATCATAATAATCGGGCCACTCAGTGTATATTTAAAGAAAAAAGAAGGCTATCAAATAGCCCTAGCCAGTGTGGCTCAGTTGGTTGGGCATAGTCCTATGCGCTCAAAGGTCCTGGGTTCGATTCCCAGTCAGGACACATGCCCAGGTTGTGGGCTCGATCCCCAGTAGTGGGCATGCAGGAGGCAGCCGATCAATGATTCTCTCTCATCGTGGATGTTTGTCTCTCTCTCTCCCTCTCCCTTCCTCTCTGAAATCAATGAAAATATGTCTTAAAAAATACTTTCTTGCCCTCACTGGTGTGGCTCAGTGGATAGAGCGTTGGCCTGTGGACTGAAGGGTCCTAGGTTTGATTCAAGTCAAGGGCATGTACCTTGGTTGTGGGCACATCCCCAGTTGGGGGCGTGCAGGAGGCAGCTGATCAATGATTCCCTCACATCATGGATGTTTCTATCTCTCTCTACCTCCCTTCCTCTCTGAAATCACTGAAAATATGTCTTAAGAAATGCTTTCTTAGAAAAGGTAAGAGGGATTTAGCATCAGGGTTTGGCCACGTGCCATGGTGTGGTGGAGCCAGCTCTTCAGTGGTCTGGAGTCTGCTGGCGTGTACACCTTTGCTGACATGGAGTGGGCCGCGCTGGGAGTATTGACACCACAGCAATGGGCAGACACAGCCAATCCGGGCTCCGCTCCTCACCTCAGACACAGCTTGCCTTCCTGGGGTCAGGGAGCCAGGATTGGCTGCCAAGCTTTCTCAGTTCCAATTACCACTGGTCCATACCAGCTGGAGGCCTACATGTTGCAATTGCAGACGTACTAAATGGTTATTTTCCAAAAACAAATAGCTAGAAATGTCTTGAGACCCTGTTATAACATCGGTTCCCTTTAACGTCCATGTGCAATGTCTCCTCCATAACCTAATCACACTGTCATTGTAATCTTACCTAAGAATAGACAGACATGTAAATTGACCGTACCTCTGCGACGCCCACAGCCAATCAGGAGTGGGTACGCAAATTAGGAGGCCAAAGATGGCGGCCGCCCAGCTGCTCCAGGCGCGGAGTGGCCGGGCATGGCAGGACACCTGCTATGACAGGGAGGGTGGAGGGGGCGAAGGGATCTACAGGATCGGAGTGCCACAGCGAAGACGAAAATGGCAGACTCTGGAGTCCGCAGTGAAGATGAAGACGGCAGACTCCGGCCGGAGTGAAGGCCTGGGTCCCGGGTGCTGGAGGAAAACCAATGCTGGACACCAAGGGAAGGAAGGCCTCTTGCACAAATCTCTGCGTGCACCGGGCCTCTCGTAATTCTGTAATTAAGTTGTCCGTGCAAGTCTGATGCCGTGATTTCGTGACGATCTGATACCATCATCCCCATTGCATTTGGACTGAAGGCACAAAACCATGACCGTAGCACGGGCTACTTTTTTTTTGCACAAAAATGGGAATTTTGACTTGACGTTGACCGTTCCGTGTATATTAAAAAAGGTTGGCTTTGACCTTTGAAATAGGAATCAATGCTGCAAAATAGAAACAGACTCATAGACACAGAGAACAGACTGACAGCTATCAGACGGGAGGGGTGTTGGGGGGCTGGGTGTACAAAGTGAAGAGGGGATTAAGGAAATAAAACTCAAGCACACAGACAACAACATGGTGATGACCGGAGGGGAAGGAGTTGGGGGGAGGTAGGAGAGGGTAAGCGGGGGATAAAAGGTGAAGGGAGGAGGCTGGACTTGGGGTGATGAACACACCATACAATGTCCCGATGATGTTTTATACCATCGGACACCTGTAGCCTATATCCTTTTATTTACCAGTGTCACCCCAATGAATTCAGTGACAAGTTAAAAAAAAATAAATCTATACTAATAAAAGGGTAACATGCTAATTAGATCGGATAGACCGGACATCTTCCGGATGTCCTTCTGGACAAACCCACGGTGGCGGGGGCTGAGGCAGAGATGGTTAGGGGCGATCATGCAGAGTGGTTAGGGGCGATCAGGCCAGCTGGGGAGAGCAGTTAGGGGCGATCACGCTGGAAGGGGAGAGCAGTTAGGGGAGATCAGGCCAGCAGGGGAGAGTGGTTGGGGTGATCAGGCAGGCGAGTGGTTAGGGGCAATCAGGCCAGCAGGCAGAGATGGTTAGGGGCGATCATGCAGAGTGGTTAGGGGCGATCAGGCCAGCTGGGGAGAGCAGTTAGGGGCGATCAGGCCAGCTGGGGAGAGCAGTTAGGGGCGATCACGCTGGCAGGGGAGAGCAGTTAGGGGCGATCAGGCTGGAAGGGGAGAGCAGTTAGGGGCGATCAGGCCAGCAGGGGAGAGCGGTTAGGGGTGATCAGGCAGGCGAGTGGTTAGGGGCAATCAGGCCAGCAGGCAGAGTGGTTAGGGGCGATCAGGTAGGCAGGCAGGTGAGCAGTTAGGAGCCAGTGGTCCCGGATTGTGAGAGGGATGTCCGACTGCTGGTTTAGGCCCAATCCCAGGGATTGGGCCTAAACCAGCAGTCGGACATCCCCCGAGGTGTCCCGGATTGGAGAGGGTGCAGGCTGGGGTGAGGGACACCTCCCCCCATACACAAATTTTGAGCACCGGGCCTCTAGTAAGTAAATAAAAAAAGTAATAAAAATTCAGCGGATGACAGTTTGATTTTTACAGATAAAGTTTACCTGGAAAAGCAGGTAGAAACTCCGGCCCAGAAACGGTTGCAGGTTTTGAAGCAGGTGACTCTTTCCAAGAAATACACGCTCACGTTCACGGGACCCTTCAGTCCTCAGGCCGGTGCTCTATCCACTGAGCCACACCATCCAGAGCCCCCGCACCATCTGGTCGGACAGAACTCCCACCGGATGCGGCCGTTCCGATGCCGAACCCACAGGGCCTCCAAAATCCTGCCTGTTCTCCAATTCAAATCGTTTGGAAACTGTTTTTTCTTGTGATTAAAAAAAAAAAAAAAAATCAATCACGTAAAAAAAAATCACCAGAAAAAGCTCTATGTACCTAACAGAATTTATTCTACAAAATGGGGTTCAGCCCGGGCTGGTGTGGCTGAGTGCGTAGAGCGTCCGCCTGCGGACTGAAGGGTCCCGGGTTCGATTCCCGGTCAAGGGCCCATGCCCTGGGTTGCGGGCTCGATCCCCAGTAGGGGGCGTGCAGGAGGCGGCCAATCCATGATTCTCTCTCCTCATGGATGTTTCTGTCTCTCTCTCTCTCTCCCTCTCCTCTCCTGTCTGAAATGAATAAAAATATATATTTTTTAAACCCTTAAAAAAAAAAAAAAAAAAAGTGAAGTACTTTGTCCGGTCACGCTGGTGTGATTTCCGGGGACATCCACGCTGCCCTCCCAGCATCCCCCATAAATCTCTCCTGTCAAGACGAGCAGCTGAACACACGTATCCAGGGGGGTGTGAATCGGAGTGATCCGTGAGGAGCTAATGTGTTCGAGCCATTTCCATCGAGGTACCATTTTCTCTAAGAATCCTCAGTGGAGGGAAAGTTATCTTTCTTTTTTAAAATATATTTTATTGATTTTTACAGAGAGGAAGGGAGAGGGATAGAGAGTTAGAAACATCGATGAGAGAGACACATCCATCAGCCGCCTCCTGCACACCCCCCACTGGGGATGTGCCCGCAACCGAGGTACATGCCCTTGACCGGAATCGAACCCGGGACCCTCCAGTCCGCAGGCCGACGCTCTATCCACTGAGCCACACCGGTTAGGGCGAAAGCTATCTTAAGATGTGCCACAGTGACAACAGATTTAAGGGCAGACGGAAACCGAGGTGTTTTTTTGTTTTTTGTTTTTTATAAAAGCCTTCAGCTCTCAAGGGGGGAAAAACACACACAAAACTAGGACAGATTTATCTTTCGTTCCTAGTCCCTGACAGTGTGCTGAGTTTGCGACTGAAAATAAACCACAGGAAAACCAACGGAGTGGGGTGGGTTTGTTTGTTTGTTTGTTTTGTTTTGTTTTGTTTCTATTTATCTCGTTTTTAATCCTCACCTGAGGATATGTTTACAGAGAGGGAGGGAGAGGGAGGGGGAGAGAGAGAGAGAGAGAGAGACATCCATGATGAGAGAGAATCCCTGATCAGCTGCCTCCTGCTCGCCCCCTACTGGGGATCAAGCCCGCAACCTGGGCATGTGCCCTTGACCGGAATCGAACCCGGGACCCTTTATTCTGAGGGTCAATATTCTGTCCACTGAGCCAAACTGGCTAGGGCATTTAAATAATTTTATATATATTACTGATTTTAGAGAGGAAGAAAGAGAGAGAGAGAGAGAGAGAGACATCCATGATGACAGAGAATCCCTGACCGGCTGCCTCCTGTACGCCCCCTACTGGGGATGGAGCCCACAACCTGGGCATGTGCCCTTGACCGGAATCGAACCCGGGACCCTTTAGTCTGTGGGTCAATGTTCTATCCACTGAGCCAAACTGGCTAGGGCATTTAAATAATTTTATATATTTATTGATTTCAGAGAGGAAGAAAGAGAGAGAGAGAGAGAGAGAGAGAGAGAGAGACATCCATGATGAGAGAGAATCCCTGATCGGCTGCCTCCTGTATGCCCCCTACTGGGGATCGAGCCTGCAACCCGGGCATGTGCCCTTGACCAGAATCGAACCCGGGACCCTTTAGTCTGAGGGCTGATACTCTATCCACTGAGCCAAACTGGCTAGGGCATTTAAAATTTTTTAAATATATTTATTGATTTCAGAGAGGAAGGGAAAGGGAGGGAGAGAGAGAAACATCAATGATGAGAGAGAATCATGGATCGGCTGCCTCCCGCACGCCCCCCTACTGGGGATGGATCCCGCAACCCAGGCACGTGCCCTTGACCGGGAATCAAACCGTGACCTCCTGGTTCCTAGGTCGAGGCTCCACCAGGCTGAGCCGGGCTACCCAGTCTTCTGAGACTCTGCCAGGCACCATGCCCGGGAATGGTTCCTGAAGCCGGGCATGTCCACAAGGCAGCCCCACTGCATCCGTGTGAGACACATGTGCTGAGCGCGTGTAAAGTGACACAGATGTGATGTCCCACTTCCCCCACCTTCCACCGGCGACACAGACTGCAAACCTCCATCGTGTGGTCGTCTGTGAGATACTTGCATCGCTTGCCCTGCGTTACCCGGATCTTCCCCCCAAAAAATAAGACCCGCCGCAGGGCGAGGTTCACGGGCATACGCGTGGGTGAGGTCAGAGGCTGTGGGGGAGGGTGCACGCTCCCGTGACCACGAGTTGTAGCTGAGCCTGTGAATCATTTTGTATTTGGGTCAGTTGGTTGCTAAATACCTGTCGTTAGAGAAGTCAGCATTGCTGCAGACACAGAGATCGTCAGAGCGAATTAGACGGGTGTGTGATGCTTGCCAGGGGCGAAATGCTACAATTTTATGTAAAAACTAGGGGCCCAGTGCATGAAATTCGTGCACAGGGGTTGGGGGGTGTCCCTCAGCCCAGCCTGCACTCTCTCCAAACTGCTCTCCCCTGCAGGCCTGGGTTCCCCCCAAATGCCCTTCCCTGCAGGCCCGGTCACCCCCAACTTCCATCCTCTGCCGGCCTGGTCACCCCTAACTGCCCTCCCCTGCAGGCTGGATTGCCCCCAACTTCCCTCCCCTGCAGGCTGGATTGCCCCCAACTTCCCTCCCCTGCAGGCTGGATTGCCCCCAACTTCCCTCCCCTGCAGGCTTGATCGCCCCCAACTGTCCTTCCTTGTAGGCCTGGTCCCTCCCAACTGCCCTCCCCTGCTGGCCATCTTGTGGTGGCCATCTTGTGTCCACATGGGGGCAGGATCTTTGACCACATAGGGGCAGCCATCTTGTCTGTTGGAGTGACTGTCAATCTGCATATTATTCTTTTATTAGATAGGACTAGTGGCCCGGTGCACGAAATTCGTGCACGTGTAGGTTGCCTAGGCCTGGCTGGCTAGCACGGTCCAATCAGGGCCTTCCTTCTCCCGGCTGCTGGCTGGGGCCTACCTTCGTTCCGCGTCACCCCCTGGTGGTCAGCGCACATCCTAGCGAGCGGTCGAACTCCAGGTTGGTCGAACTCCCGAGGGGACGATAGGCCTCTTAGCCTTTTATTATATAGGACTAGTGGCCCGGTGCACAAAATTCGTGCACGTTAAAAGGGAATTCATTAGAGGAAATGTTTTAATATTGCTATTTGCCCTTTCTCTATAATAGAAGTGTCAGAGATGAAAGAAAATTAGTAAAAAGTATATATATGAAAATCTCCCTCCTGTCAGCGTCTGGGGCGCGCCACGGGACCCAGAGTCAAGTCCCCGCCCATCTGCACGCGCTTCGAAATCACAAGAGACCCAGACCACGCCAGCCCCACTCCCATAAAGCCCTACCAGGTGGGGGGTGCAGCCTGAGGTCCCCCTGAGGCCCCCCCTGGTCCCAGCCAGGCTCCACACAGCCTCAGGTCCCTGCTGATTGGTCATTAAGCATCACGGCGTGATGGCCATTTGCATATTAGCCTTTTATTATTATGACTAGAGGCCCAGTGCACGAAATTCATGCACGGGGGTGGGGGGGCTCCCCTCAGCCCAGCCTGCACCCTCTTGCAATCTAGGACCTTTCGGGGGATGTCCAACTGCCGGTTTAGGACCAATCCTGCGGGTATTGCTGCGGATCGGGCCTAAACCAGCAGTCAGACATCCCTCTCGCAATCTGGGACCGCTGGCTCCTAACTGCTCACCTGCCTGCCTGATCGCCCCTAACCACTCTGCCTGCCTGCCTGATGCCCCTAACCCCTCTGCCTGCCAGCCTTATTGCCCCTAACTGCCCTCCCCTACTGTCCTGGTTGCCCCTAACTGCTCTCCCCTGCTGGTCTGATCGCCCCTAACCACTGTGCCTGCCTGCCTGACTGCTCCTTCGGGGGGCGGGGCCTGCCTGGGCAAGGGGCCATGGTGTCCTGGTCTCTGGTCATTCTGGTCATTTCACCGTTTCATTTTCCTGGGCTTTTATTATATAGCGAGGAACCCGGACGGTGTGGCTCAGCGGTTGTGTGTCGGCTTGTGAGCCGGGAGGTCACGGTTCGATTCCCGGTCAAGGGCACATGCCCGGGTTGCGTGCTCCATCCCCAGTAGGGGGCGTGCAGGCGGCGGCCGGTCCATGATCCTCTCTCCTCATGGATGTTTCTCTCTCTCTCCCTCTCCCTTCCTCGCTGAAACCAATTTTTTTTTAAAAAAAATCAGTAAAGAGAACGTGAGCAAGGACATCACCTTCTGTCCCGAGAGGCAGTCGACCCACACACATTTGTTCTCCGTGGTTATTGTTTTAATTCATTCATTCACTTATCTATTTTTAAAGCTTTTTAAAAATATGTTTTTTATTGATTTTTTACAGAGAGGAAGGGAGAGGGATAGAGAGTTAGAAACATCGATGAGAGAGAAACATCGACCAGCTGTCTCCTGCACGCCCCCCACTGGGGATGTGCCCACAACCAAGGTACATGCCCTGGACCAGGGAATCGAACCCGGGACCCTTCAATCCGCAGGCCGACGCTCTATCCACTGAGCCACACCGGTTTTTGCTTTTTTGTGTGTTTATCTGCCACATTTTCAGACCCAGAAAGCACTTCTGGGAACTCATATCTGTCAGGGGATGTGGGAGGAGCAGTCAGCTCTTCCGAGCGTCAGAACGTGGTGGGAGGCACAGGAAATGAACGGCGTCCCCATCACGGCATCGCCGTCTAAAATGTTCACGGGTGGGGGTCCCATGGGCCCCAGAGCTCACATTTGCAAAGCAGTGGGACCGCCCCACTCCGGGCTCCGTACGCCCCCCGACGGGGAAGGTGAGGGCCCTGCGTGAGGCCCTGACACACAGACAGGGCCATTCCGGCTCAGGGATGGTTAGTCAATGGGTGGCCTTCTGCAGGTCTGGTCACAGTCTCCTGTTGGGGTGTCCCCTTCACCCCAAAGATCATCTCTGTTCGCCAGACTCCCGCCCGTGTGGATCGGATACATGGGGGCGTTCTCCGGGCTACGAAGATGCTAAGTGAGGTGCAGCGTGTGTGAGGTTGTTCTCGATGGCTGTGTGTGGTTGCACATGTGTGTGCATATGTCTACATGTGAGCATATATGTGCACTGTGTGCATGTGTGTAAATATGTGCATGTTTAGCCAAAACCGGTGTGGCTCAGTGGATAGAGCATCAGCCTGCGGACTGAAGGGTCCCGGGTTCGATTCTGGTCAAGGGCATGTACCTTGGTTGCGGGCACATCCCCAGTGGGGGGCGTGCAGGAGGCAGCTGATCGATGTTTCTCTCTCATCGATGTTTCTAACTCTCTATCCCTCTCCCTTCCTCCCTGTAAAAAATCAATAGAATATATTTTTTTAAAAATATGTGCACGTGTGTGCAGCTGTGTACATGTGCGTATCTCAGTGTGTATGTTCACACGTGCATGTACAAGCTGCGTGTACATGCGTGCACCTATGTGCACTTGTGTATTAAACTGCTAACCCACACTGGGGATCGAGCCCGCAACCCGGGTGTGTGCCCTGACCGGGAATCGAACCCGTGACCTCCTGGGTCATAGGTTGATGCTCAACCACTGAGCCACGCAGGCCGGTCCGGCTGGGTCTCTCTTTGTAGGCAATGCTGCTTCCTCTTCTCGCCACACGCTTCCCCCATGACCGAATGCCGTGTGCTCCCCTGCCTGCAGCGCACGGCCATGGGGTTCTGTGCGTGTCCCGGTCGGGGTTGACCCTCCCGACCCTTCCCCCCGTGACCCCACCTTCTGCCCTTGTCCACCCCAGGCACCTCCGTCTGGAAGGCCTTCCTCTTCACGCCCAACTTCGCGCCCGAGGGCGCCAACGGCTGCTTCCCCACGCACGTGTGTTTCTGCCACGGGCGCTTCGTCACCCGCCACCACCCGCCGCTGCTCTTCGACGTGTCCCGGGACCCCCGGGAGCGGCACCCGGTGACGCCGGGCGCCGAGCCCCGCTTCTGGGAGATCCTGGGGGCCATGCAGGAGGCGGCCGAGCGCCACGCCCGCACCACGGGCCACGTCCCCAGCCAGCTGTCCGTGGGCCACATCCTCTGGAAGCCGTGGCTGCAGATGTGCTGCTCCTCGTCCCCCAGCCTGTCCTGCCAGTGTCCCTGGGGGGAGCAGGACTGGGGACGCAGCCCATAGCCATGCGGGGAGCCCCGGGGACACCCTGCTCACATCCCTCCTCGAGGCACCACTCGGGCTGCATGACTCGCAGACCAGGGTGCACTCTCTGGCTGACCCCCCCGAACGCACCATCCAGGGCCCCGTGGTGATGCCGTGCGGGGGGGACATCAAGGCTGACAGGGCATCATCCCAGGACATATGTTAGACACGTGCCTCCCGTGAACCAAGCCGGTGCACTCCTGTACACGCACACGAGGGGGTGACCTGGAGCGTGTCACTGCCATGTGCACACGGACGGACGCAGGGACGGTGCCAAAGGGAACCCTTTCACCTGCAGAGAGTGTGTGTGAGCCACGGCACCCGGCGTCATTTCCCCCCGCCGTCTGATCGGGCGCCGTGGCCGGCACGACGCGGCCATCGCTCGTCGCAGGGAGAATGCAATTTGAAAGGTGTCCCGCCAATCTTAGCCCACGCGGCCTGACCGGGAAGCAAGGCCCATCCGTCCGCTCGACCGAGAGTGGGCGCTGGTAAGTGCCTGTGTCCCGATGGGAAGGCCGCGGCGATCAGTATTATTGAGCACACGCGACGCAGGGTTCCACACGTGTGGATTCGTGGCGGCGCGGTGTGTGTCTCTCCCCAAGGAGGAGGAGGTATTTAAAGCTCGGAGCCGGGTGGTTGTCCCAACGTCACGGTCATTGGCAGATTCTTACCTCGAAGGCGCGGCCCTCATTCCGGAAATTGCTGCACGCCCGCCACGCATTTGTAGGAAATATTGGAGCGTGCACTGCCCGTGTGCACTGACTGACATGATCGCACGTGAGAATTCGCCTTCAACATGATCGTGTCCCGTCCACGTTTCCGATCCTCGACGGCAATGGACTTTTGGACACGTGGCGTGGAACCGTGTGCCGGAGGGCGACGCATGTACATACATGATGCAAACATGTGTGATGTGTAGCTGGAGGGTGAACGGTTCGATCTGTGCGCCGTTCGGAGAAAATGAAGGATGTGTGTTCCGTGCCTCACGAAGGGAGCTTTCAGAAAGCGTGGCCTCAGCACCCCGTAGCTCGCCAACACGGTCCAGGTTGTTCAACACGCGGCCGTCCGTGTCACCGCCAATCAGGTATTGCTTGGAACATCCTACCGGAAAATGGAATTATTTTGCTTGAAAGGGACCTGAGCTTGCTTTCTTTTTTAAAGAAAAAATGATCGAATGTATTGGGGCGACCTTGGGCAATAAAATTACGTAGGTGGAATTTCGGGGGTAGAATTTATAATCCGTCACCTGTATAGTGTGTCCTGTGTGTTCACCACCCCAAGTCACGTCTCCCTCCGCCTCCCATTTATTCCTCCTTCGCCTTTTTCTACCTCCCCCACCCCTTCCCTCTGATAATCACTGTATTGTTGTTGTCTGTGTCTATGGATTTGTTTGTTTGTTTTTTTGTTGGAGACCTACTTCTGGCTGCATGCTTTCCAGGCACCCACTGGTGCTCATTCTTGAGTTACATAGCCACATCCTGGTGGTTTTTGGAAGCTTTAAACACGTGTGTGTGCGTGTTTGTGTTTTGTTTGTTTTTATTGATTTCCTAGAAGGAGGGAGAGAGAGAGAGAGAGAGAGAGAGAGAGAGAGAGAGAGAGAGAGATATCCATGATGAGAGGGAATCACGGATCGGCTGCCTCCTGCACGCCCCCGACTGGGGATCGAGCCTGCAACCCGGGCATGTGCCCTTGACCTCCTGGTTCATAGGTTGACGTTCAGTTACTGAGCCACATCGGCCGGGTCTCAACTCCTCTTTTTTATTTTTTTAAATAAATATACTTTTTATTGATTTCAAAGAGGAAGGGAGAGGGAGAGAGAGAGAAACATCTGTGAGGAGAGAGAATCACGGACCGGCTGCCTCCTGCACACCCCCTACTGGGGATGGAGCCCGCAACCCGGGCACGTGCCCTTGACCGGGAATCGAACCCGGGACATCCTGGTTCATAGGTTGATGCTGAACCACTGAGCCACGCTGGCCGGGCTGTTTTTAACCCTTTTATTCCCAACATTTCAACGGTGACACACACACACACACACACACACACACACACACACACACACACACAGGCATTTGTTCACAAGGTCAGTATTGCTGCGTGACGAGCGAAGCCGGGGCGATGAAGGATCCGGAAAGAAGGTGGACCCGGGACGCCTGAACGGGGGGTCCAGGGAGGAGGGGGAACAGAAACAGGGACCGTGTCTTGCCTGCGTCGGAAGAGCGTTCAATGTAACACGCGTGCATTCCGGTGACGGTTCCTGAAACCCTGCTGTCATGGTAACTCACTCGGAGTTAAAATAAAGTCCCCCTTGGCCACAAAGGACACTGTGTCCCGTGCTCTCTTTTCTCCAAGCGACTTGGCTGGGCACGCGTGTGGCGTGTGTACAGCACGCAAGTTCCAGCTCAAGGGATGCTGATGGAGTCCGTAAGGCAGGCGTGTGAAACTCAGAGGCGAACACGGGCCAGATACACAAGGTTTACGTGGACGTGGGCCGCAAACAAACAAAAGCTTCCATTTTCACAGAAACGTAGGTTTATGGCGATAGAGACGTGCTGAAGGCAAAGGGCTGAGATACACGCGTCACCGTGAACCTAAAATGATAGAACATGTTAATAAAAATTAATGTTTTTCCTTGAATGTGAACTCAAAAGACACTGAATAACGGCACGCACGAATAAAGCATCATGCAAATAAACCTGTTTTTCTCGTTCTCCGAAAGCGAGATTATTTCCTGTTGCGCATGCCAAGCAAATCAGTCCGAGACGAAGGACGTGACCCTCCCTTGCTGGCCTGGTCCCTCCCAACTGCCCTCCCCTGCTGGCCTGGTCCCTTCCAACTGCCCTCCCCTGCAGGCCTGGTTCCTCCCAACTGCCCTCCCCTGCAGGCCTGGTCCCTCCCAACTGCCCTCCCCTGCAGGCCTGGTCCCTCCCAACTGCCCTCCCCTGCAGGCCTGGTCCCTCCCAACTGCCCTCCCCTGCAGGCCTGGTCACCCCTAACTGCCCTTCCTGCAGGCTTGTCACCCCCAACTGCCCTCCCCTGCAGGCCTGGTCCCTCCCAACTGCCCTCCCTGCAGGCCTGGTCCCTCCCAACTGCCCTCCCCTGCAGGCCTGGTTCCTCCCAACTGCCCTCCCCTGCAGGCCTGGTCCCTCCCAACTGCCCTCCCCTGCAGGCCTGGTCCCTCCCAACTGCCCTCCCCTGCAGGCTTGGTCACCCCTAACTGCCCTCCCCTGCAGGCTTGTCACCCCTAACTGCCCTCCCCCGCAGGCCTGGTCCCTCCCAACTGCTCTCCCCTGCAGGCCTGGTCACCCCTAACTGCCCTCCCTGCAGGCTTGTCACCCCCAACTGCCCTCCCCTGCAGGCCTGGTCCCTCCCAACTGCCCTCCCCTGCAGGCCTGGTCCCTCCCAACTGCCCTCCCCTGCAGGCCTGGTCCCTCCCAACTGCCCTCCCCTGCAGGCCTGGTCACCCCTAACTGCCCTCCCCTGCAGGCTTGTCACCCCTAACTGCCCTCCCCCGCAGGCCTGGTCCCTCCCAACTGCTCTCCCCTGCAGGCCTGGTCACCCCTAACTGCCCTCCCTGCAGGCTTGTCACCCCCAACTGCCCTCCCTTGCAGGCCTGATTGCCCCCAACCGCCCTCCCCTGCAGGCCTGGTCCCTCCCAACTGCCCTCCCCTGCTGGCCATCTTGTGGTGGCCATCTTGTGTCCACATGGGGGAAGCCATCTTTGACCACATGGGGCAGCCACCTTGTGTGTTGGGGTGATGGTCAGTCTGCATGTCACTCTTTTATTAGATAGGATGTCTTTATGTTCATGGTTGTGTGAACGTTTTAACTGGCCCTGGACTCAGGTGAAACCACTGCTTTGCTCCCCAGGAATTAGGAGCCGAGCAGTTTGAAGAGTTTAAAATTAGATATAAAAGCATTATTCTGCTCGGCCGGCGTGGCTCAGTGGTTGAGCATCGACCTACGAACCAGGAGGTCAGGGTTCAATTCCCGGTCAAGGGCACATGCCCGGGTTGTGGGGCCCAATCCCCAGTAGGGTGCGTGCAGGAGGCAGCCGATCCATGATTCTCTCTCCTCATGGATGTTTCTCCCTCTGTCCTTGTCCCTTCCTCTCTGAAGCCAATAAAAATATATTTAAAAAATAAAATAAATGGTGCCACATCCTTCATGTGTAACAGTCCCCGTTAATGTAGGAGATGCTTGCTTCTTGTGCTTTTAAAAGTCGGGGTTCAAAATACGCCGTGAACGGCAAGCCTGGGCCGCCGGTTAAACCGGAGGGATCTTCTGCAGCAGTTTCTGAAAGTCAGGGACGGGCGTGCGCGGCATTTTGATCAGACGCGGGAGATGCTCGGGGTCAGTGACCGCTGAGAGACAGAGGTCTCGGGCCGGCCCCCCATTAGCGGTGGAGTCAGGGGCCCTGCCCCCACGGTAACGTCTAGAGGACAGATGAAGTGTCTGCAGCGTGGAGGGGAGGCGGGGTGTCTCCGGGGCCTGTCCTGATGGGATGGGCTGGGACCCATATGGAATGATCTTCGCTGACACTCATTCATCCCGGGCCGATGCTGAGTGCTATAGGCCAGCGGTCGGCAAACTCATCAGCCCACAGAGCCAAACATCAACAGGACAACGATCGACATTTCTTTGGAGAGCCGCGTTTCTTAAACGTAAACTTCTTCGAACGCCACGTCTTCAACATAGAGTCGCCCGGGCCGTGGTGTTTTGTGGAAGAGCCACACTCAAGGGGCCAGAGAGCCGCCTGTGGCTCGCGGGCCGCGGTTTGCCCGACCACGGCTCTAGGGGGCGTGTCTGGGTCCTCGTCACGGCAGAGGTGTCCGTCCTGTTTCAGAAGGGGCAATAGATACAGAAATGAGGGCCCAAGCAGGCTGCTGTGGGCTCAGGTTTAAGCATTAATCACTCGATTAAAAAGAAAAGGTAAATGCGTAGATTTAAAAATATACATATATATAGATTTTTATTTACTTGAGAGAGAAAGGGAGAGGGAGAAAGAGAAACATCCATGAGGAGAGAGAATCATGGGGATCGCCTGCCTCCCGCACGCCCCCCTACTGGGGATGGAGCCTGCAATCCAGGCCTGTGCCCTTGGATGGAATCGAACCCGGGACCCTTCAGACCCCAGACCGACGCTCTAACCACTGAGCCACACCGGCCAGGGCTGTAGGTCGACATGTTTTTGCAGTATATGTAAAGGACAAGATTATACAGTAAGAAAATACCACACGACCTCACGCATTTGTGGGTAATAAAGAACGTTATAAACTGGTGAACGGAAAGATAGGTACGGAGGCAGTAAAGCATCCAACAGACCGTCAGACGACAGCGGGAAGGTTGGGGAGAGGCGGGGGAGATAAGAGATCAACCGAGGGACGTGTATGCGTGCGTATAAGCATCACCAATGGACGCAAAACTCTGGGGGGCGAGGGCATGGATGGGAGTGGGGTGGTGGTCGGGGGGGTCAGTGGTAAGATAGGTACACATATAATATACCTTCATAAAAATGAACAAAATTAAAAAATAAAAGATTATGCACTAGGAACAAGGATGCTCATTGCATCCTGCTATTACGACTCTGAACCAAGTAAAGCTATTTTCTGACCTTTTATCACTTGAATTACATTTGCCCTTTACCCCCCCCCCCCCCCCTCCGGCCCCACCCCGTTAATGGTTAGTGCATCCCGGTGATAAAAATTGTATCTGGTGGCAAAAATTATCGTGTGACGGGAATCGTTAAATCCCACTTGCATGGAGTTTCCATCACAGCCAGGCAACGTTAAAGATTTCCTAGGTTCTAGCCCCAGCTGGTGCGGCTCAGTGGATAGAGCGACGGCCTGCAGACTGAAGGGTCCCGGGTTCGATTCCGGGTCAAGGGCACAGGCCCGGGTTGTGGGCTCCATCCCCAGTCGGGGGCGTGCAGGAGGCAGCCGACCCTTGATTCTCTCTCCTCGTGGATGTTTCTCTCTTCCTCTCTGAAATCAATAAATAAGTACATTTTTTAAAATATGTTTGTTGATTTCAAAGAGGAAGGGAGAGGGAGGGAGAGAGAAACATCCACGATGAGAGAGAATCATGGGCCGGCTGCCTCCTGCACGCCCCCGACTGTGGATCGAGCCCGCAACCCGGGCCTGTGCCCTTGACCGGGAATCAAACCCGGGACCCTTCAGTCCGCAGGCCGACGCTCTATCCACTGAGCCACACCGGCCAGGGCCATAAATATATATATTTTTAAATTAAAGAGGTTGGGGATCCCATAACCCAGCGGTCGGCAAAGTCCTTCGTCCACAGAGCCACATATCAACAGGACAACGACTGAAATTTCTCTGGAGAGCCACATTTTGTAAACTTAAACTTCTTCTAACGCCACGTCTTCAACACGGACTCGCCCAGGCCATGGTGTTTCGCGGAAGAGCCACACTCAAGGGGCCAGAGAGCCGCACGTGGCTCGCGAGCCGCGGTTTGCCGGCCACGGCCACAGGCCATCAGCCACAGTTCGGCAATCACCCAGGACCAGTCGGTCGACCCTCACCGATCTCAGATGCCGCGAGAGAACGCCCCTGACGGATGCGTCTTCCCCCCCGCCGTGACGATGTAGAGAGAGGAGCCAGCACTCCTGACCCTCACCCCTCAGCCGCGTGTGTCTCCACAGCGAGCCAGGATCCCAAGTCAGCCCATCGCTCACCACACTTATTTTTTTTTTAATATTTTATCGATTTTTACAGAGAGGAAGGGAGAGGGATAGAGAGTTAGAAACATCGATGAGAGAGAAACATCCACCAGCTGCCTCCTGCACACCCCCCACTGGGGATGTGCCCGCAACCAAGGTACATGCCCCTGCCCGGAATCGAACCCGGGACCCTTCCGTCCGCAGGCCAACGCTCTATCCACTGAGCCACACCGGTCAGGGCCCATCAGGTTTTAAAAATACATCCTTCTCTGCAGCTAGGAACGGGAGACATCGCTCCTGACGATGCAGGGGTTCGTCCCGGGGACGTGGCAGATGAGTCGGATGGTCTCGCGCTGGCCCTGGCCGCGCGCGGCGTCCCTGACGGATGGCTCGCCGCCCGTGTCTGCGAGTCCCGGGCACGGACAGACCGTTCAGCTGCAGGCCAGGCCGCCAGGGGAACGTGCACTCGGCGAAGGCCACAGGCAGTGAGCGTCGCCCGTCCGTTTTGAAGCGTTCCGTGAGAGCATGGAATTCAGCGGTCCTCTCTGCAGGGGGGCGTCCTTGGCTGGTCTTCTGCGTGTCCTTTCTTCAGTATGACCACAGAGTCCGGCCGGCGTGGCTCAGGGGTGGAGCATCGACCTATGAACCAGGAGGTCACGGGTTCGATCCCCGGTCGGGGGCGTGCAGGAGGCAGCCGATCCATGATTCTTCCTCATCGTGGGTGTTTCTATCTCTCTCTTCCTTCCTCTCTGAAATCAATTAAAGTATATTTAGCCGGGCCAGTGTGGCTCAGTGGTTGAGCATCGGCCTGTGAACCAGGAGGTCAGGGTTCGATTCCTGGTTGAGGTACGTGCCCGGGTTGCGGGCTTGATCCCCAGTGTGGGGTGTGCAGGAGGCAGCCGACCCATGATTCTCTCCCAGCATGGATGCTTCTATCTCTTTCTTCCTTCCTCTCTGAAATCAATAAATGTATATTTAGCCAGGCCAGTGTGGCTCAGTGGTTGAGTGTCAACCAATGAACCGGGAATGTCCCTGTTCTATCCCAGGTTGTGAGCTCGATCCCCAGTAGGGGGCGTGCAGGAGGCAGCTCATAGATGATTCTCTCTCATCGTTGATGTTTCTATCTCTCCCTCTCCCTTTCTCTCTGAAATCAAATCAAATAAAAATAAAATAAAAATAAAAGTGAAAGGAGCCCTAGTTGGTGTAGCTCAGTGGATAGAGGTCTGCGGACTGAAGGGTCCCAGGTTCGATTCCGGTCAAGGGCACAGGCCCGGGTTGTGGGTTCCGTCCCCAGTAGCAGGGGCGTGCAGGAGGCAGCCGATCCATGATTCTCTCAACATTAATGTTTCATTTCTCTCCCCATCTCTCTTCCTCTCTGAAATCCATAAAACTATATTTTTGAAAAAAATAAAATAAAAGCAAAAGGAAATGATGCCAGCACCTCTGAACAGGGCCGAGTGAGAGGACCTGCACCATTTTTCTCTTCCCCGTAAAGAGTCCGTTCTTTGGCCGGGAAACGGGGTGAGAAATGACGTGTGTGGGTGTCTGGACATTAACCACAGGCTGCGGGCCATCCGGGGAGCGTTTATCCGAGGGAGACGGTTGCATCACAGGGAAGAGCAATGCACTCGGTCAGATTTCGGACTCGTGAGCGCAATCCCTCATTCCCCAACCCGTTGGAGGCCTGGGAACGACACAGTATTTGTCTGCGTTTGACCTCACACTTGGAGCTTGCCTCGAGCAAGCAGCCCTTTCCCGGAGAGAATGCAGACGTTCTACATGCAGCAGCATCTGCAACAGCTAAGATCTGGAAACAGCCCGAGGGCCCACCAGTGGATGAGCGGGTGAGAAAGCGGTGGGCCGGGTACGCCGTGGAATATTACGCAGCCCAGAAAAAGGAGGAACTCGCACCCTAGGAGACAGCATGGAGGGACCTGGAGAGTGTGACGCTGCGTGAAATAAGCCGGTCTGGAGAAAGACACGTATCCCATGAGCTTACTCACGTGTGGAATGTAATGAGCAAGATAAACGGATGAACAGGGAGCGGATCCAGAGACTTGGAAGCAAGGAACAGGGTGCAGAATCTCGGAGGGCAGGCGGGGGAGGGTGGGTGGGTGGGTGGGTGGGAAGGCGACAACCAAGGACCTTGTATACGTGTGTGCATGGTCCGTGGACACGGACAATGGGGTGGTGAGCGCCTGAAGTGTGTGTGGGGGGGGCAGGGGCAGGCTGGAGGGAATTAATGGGGGGGAAATGGGACACATGTAATACTATTAACCTTTTGCACTCGGATGTCGAGTGTGACTCGACACGGTTAGCATTAAAATAAAGGAATCAAGAAAAAAGCAAGCGAGTGCAAAGGGTTAACAATAAAGAATTATTATTATTATTATTATCATTATTATTAAACATACTACAGGCCCGATGCACAAAGATTCGTGCAAGAATGGGCCTTCCTTCCCCGGCTGCCGGCACCGCCTTCGCTCCGGCCAGAGCCACCTTTCCGCCTTCCCACGCTGCCCAGAGGCGCCTGCGTATGCAAATTAGCCCGCCATCTTTGTTGGGTTAATTTGCATACTCACTCCTGATTGGCTGGTGGGGCGTCGCGAAGGTACGGTCAATTTGCATCTTACTTTTTTATTAGTGTAGATTTTTATTGATTTCAGAGAGGAAATGAGAGGGAGAGAGAGAGAAACATCCGTGATGAGAGAGAATCACGGATCGGCTGCCTCCAGCATGCCCTCTACTGGAGATTGAGCCCAAAACCAGGGCATGTGCCCTTGACCGGGAATCTAACCCTAACCCTAACCCTAATCCTGACCCTAACCTGGGACCCTTCCTGTCCGCAGGCTGACGCTCTATCCACTGAGCCCAAACCTATTTCTTAATAATTCTTTATTAAAACGTGGAAAACTTGATGCTAAGGGGAAAAGCCACAAGCAGGGGACCCCATTGCCTGTGACCCCGTTAATAGGACATTTCCAGAACACATAGACGCATCGAGACAGAACAGTGGTGGCTGGGGTGCCCATGGACTCCATGCTTGTGTCCCTCCAGAATGTCTATGTTTGGAATCCTTACGGCAGTGTGAGGGCATTAGGGGGCGGGGTCTTTGGGAGGTGAGAGGTCGTGGGATCTATGCCCCCATGGAAGGGACCCCAATCGTAAACCCGGTCCGTCAGCGTTCATCTCGTGTCTTGATCATGCACCCCCATTTGGCCCCATCTTCTGAATTCTGAGGTGCAACTTGCCCACAGCTCATGGTTATGTCTGTCCCCTTGAGTTCAAACTGAGAATATACCCGCCCCCTCCACGCACGCCGGCTACTTGCTGTGACCCCTGCCCGCCCACCCTACACCCCTACGTGCGTCTTCTTTTCCAAACCTACTTACACCTCCTTCCTGCGGTCCGATAACTTCTGCATAGCATTTATTTATTTACCAGAGGCCTGGTGCATGGATTCGTGCACTGGTGGGGTTTCTCGGCCTGGCCTGCAGGGATTGGGCCGAAACTGGCTCTCTGGCATCCCCTGAGGGGTCCCGGTTTACGAGAGGGTGCAGGCCAGGCCAAGGGACCCCACCGGTGCACAATCGGGGCCCGGGAGGGACTGTGGGAGGGCTCCAGGGCGTGTCCGGCCCGACTCGCTCAGTCCCGATCGGCTGGAACCCAGCAGCAAGCTCACCTACTGGTCGGAGCGTCTGCCCCCTGGTGGTCAGTGCACGTCATAGAGACTGGTCGAACGGTCGAACGGTTGAACAAACAGTCAGACACTTAGCATATTAGGGTTTTATACATAGAGGATATTATCCTATCTAATAAAGAGGGAATATGCTAATTGACCATCACTCCGTCGCAAAGATGGCTGCACCCACAGCTGAGGCCAAGTTCCCATAAGAAGCCTTAACGAGCAATCAGCAGGGACCTGAGGCTATGCCCTCCCCCGCCCCGGTGGGGCTTGACAAGGGTGGGACCTGCCGGGTCTGGATCTAGCCCAATGACGGGGGCGGCCGGTTCTGGGTCTCACGTGATTTTGAGGCGCATGTGGCGTGGCCGGGAATTTGACTCTGGGTCCCGAGGTGCGCCCCAGACTCTGACACAAGGAAGGTTTTCATATACATTTTACTAATCTTCTTTCATCTCTGACACTTCTATTATAAAGCAAGGGCAAATAGCAATATTAAAATATTTCCTCTAATTAATCCCCTCTTCATGTGCACGAATTTCGTGCACCGGGCCACTAGTTTTTAATAAAAACCGGCCGATTATTGATTTCCGGAAGGAAGGGAGAGGGAGAGAAAGATAGAAACACTCATGGTGAGAGAGAATCATGGATCGACTGCCTCCTGCACGCCCCACATTGGGGATTGAGCCCCTACCCGGGCATGTGCCCTGATGGGAAATCAAACTGTGTCATCCTGGTTCATAGCTCATCGCTCATCCACCGCGCCACGCCAGCCGGACAACGACTTTTTTTAGAGTACCGTTTCTTACTTTTTTCAGCCTGCTTTGAAATAAACAAATCATTTCATGGAATAGCCTATCATAGCAGAGTCCAAATTTTCTCTGGCTCTCAACCCATCAAGTGATATATTGGTGTGTTTGGAAAGTTAGGGTTTTTTTTTAGCACTAAAAAAAATAAAAATAAAATTGCAAACTTAGCTGGCTCTAGGAATAAAAATACGGCAGCCACGAAGGGAAAAGTGATATATATATATATATTTTTTTTTTTTTTTCTTTTTGCAGATAACACAGCCTTAAAATAGCTTTAACTGAGGTTGGGAGGTAATAATAGGAATAGGGCCTTGGCCTGATTGAAATCATCCCAAATGATATGTAACCTTCATTCAACTTTCGGTTACCCAAGACATCACATGCTTGGGGCTTGTCCATGATAGTTAAACGTTAGTCGTAAAATGAAAACCCGAAAACAGGGAAAAACAATGGTATGTGTATAGCCTACACTTTCGGTCCAATCGATGGGCTAGTTCAGTGGTCGGCAAACTCATGAGTCAGCAGAGCCAAATACCAACAGCACAACGATTGACATTCCTTTGGAGAGCCACATTTTTTAAACGTAAACTTCTTCGAACGCCACTTCTTCAACACAGACTCGCCCAGGCCGTGGTATTTTGTGGAAGAGCCACACTCAAGGGGCCAGAGAGCCGCATGTGGCTTGCGAGCCGCGGTTTGCCGACCACGGGGTTAGTTATTCCCCTATTGTCTGAGCTGTTTTTTGCATTTTGGGGATAAAAGGTATGAAATGGTTTTGCTAAGGCTTGGCGTTCTGAAGAAGGTGTGGTGGTTTCCCACGTGCAACCTAGAATCACTCTGAGCCAATCCTATATAATAAAAGCCTAATAGGCTAAGTGTCCGGTCGTCCGGTCGGACATTCAACCAATCAAAGCGTGCTATGCTAATGATATGCTAAGGCCGCTCAACTGCTCACTATGGCATGCACTGACCACCAGGGGGCAGACAGTCGACTGGTCATCCAGTCGCTATGACGTGCACTGACCACCAGGGGGCAGATGCTCCAACTGGTAGGTGAGCTTGCTGCTGGGGTCCGGCCGATCGGGACTGAGGGAGACGGGCCGGACACGCCCTGGAGCCCTCCCGCGGTCCCTCCCCGGCTGGCCAACCTCCCGTGTCCCTCCCCGGCCCCAATCGTGCACCGGTGGGGTCCCTCGGCCGGGCCTGCACCCTCTCGCAATCCGGGACCCCTCGGGGGATGTCGGAGAGCCGGTTTCAGCCGGATCCTGCAGGCCAGGCCAAGGGACCCCACGGGTGCACGAATTTGTGCACCGGGCCTCTAATATTGTAATAATTGTGTCTGTGCTGGGTTGGGTTCTGAAAATATCAGGGAGAACACTTTGTGAAGTGTGTGATGGTCCTTTCTCTCTCTCTCTCTCTCTCTCTCTCTCTCTTTATTTTTGTTTTTTAATTCTCACCCGAGGCTATTTTCCCATTGATTTTTAGAGAGAGCGGAAGGGAGAGGGAAAGACAGAGAGAAACATCGATGAGAGAGAAACACAGCACCGATGGGTTGCCTCCTGCACGCGCCCCGACCAGGGCCCGGGCCGGGGAGGAGTCTGCAACCGAGGTCCAGTGCCCTTGACGGGAATCGAACCCGGGACCCTTGGGTCCGCAGGCCGACGCTCTACCCACTGAGCCACACCAGCCAGGGCCCCTTTTCTCCTTTCCTCCTCGGTCCTGCCTGTAACTGCTTCCTCTTAGGAACGACTCCGGACTCCCCTCGCTCCCTCCTCTCTCCGCGTGAAGTTGCCGTCCGTGTTATAAATTCCTCACTGGGCGCTGTGAGCCCACCCCGAACAGAATTCATTAACCTCCCCTTTCCCCGAGGGGGCAGGGGAATGCACCCAGCCCTGCCCTTTCTGTCGGCTAATTGCATCTCCGTCTTTCCATTCGTTTGGCCTCCAAACAGCGGGGTCGCCGTTTCTCTCTGTCTCTCAGCTCTCCCTTTGATTTCTATTGAGTTCTGTGGCGCCCACTTTTATTTTTTATTTATGTATTTTTGGAATATATTTTATTGATTTTTTTTTTTTTTTTTTTTTTTTTTTACAGAGAGGACGGGAGAGGGAGAGAGAGTCAGAAACATCGATGAGAGAGACACATCCATCGGCTGCCTCCTGCACGCCCCCCACCTGGGGATGTGCCCGCAACCAAGGTACATGCCCTTGACCGGGAATCGAACCCGGGACCCCTTCCGTCCGCAGGCCGACGCTCTAGCCACTGAGCCACCCCGGCGAGGGCTGTTGCGCCCACGTTAGAGCCGTCGCCTGAACTCGGACACTTTCATCGGTTCCAAGCGCCGCTCCGTCGGGGTGGGGTCTCGTCATCTCCGACGTGGAGATTATTTAGGATACACCATCCCTCCTACGGCTTCTTTATTTTTTTTTTCTTTCACAATTTTATTTATTTATTTATTTTTTACAACATACAAAATAAATCTATTGCCAGATACAAAGTAATTAGCCATTTACATGCAATAAACATATTTCAAGAAAAACGATTTTAAGTATAATAATATTACATGCAATAAACATTACCGTTTCAAGAAAAACTACTTAAATATAATACTACATGCAATAAACATTAATATTTCAAAAAAAAGGATTTTAAATATAAATATGTTACATGTAACAAATGTTAATTTTTAAGAAAAACGATTTTAAGTATAATATTACATGCAATAAACATTAATATTTCAAGAAAAACTATTTTAAACAAGCAATAAACATTATTTCAAGAAAAACGATTTTAATTAAAATGATATTACATGCAATAAACAATATTTCAAGAAAAATTATTTTAAATATAGTAATATTACATGTAATAAACATTAATATTTCAAGAAAAACTATTTAAATATGATATTACATGCAATAAACATTAATATTTCAAGAAAAACGATTTTAAATATAAATATATTACATGTAACAAACATTAAGTTTTCAAGAAAAACGATTTGATTTTAAACAAGCAATAAACATTAATATTTCAAGAAAAACGATTTTAAATAAAATGACATTACATGCAATAAACATTAATATTTCAAGAAAAAAATTTTAAATTTATTAATGTAATATAATATTTCAAGAAAAACGATTATTAATTATAATATATTACATGCAATAATATTTCAAGAAAAAATTATTTTAAATATATATTAATGCAATAAACATTAATATTTCAATGTCAAACGATTTTATATCTAAAAAAATTTATTACATGAATAAACATTAATATTTACATGCATAAACATTAATATTTCAAGAAAAACGATATTTAAATATAGATATATTACATGTAAAACATTAAATTTTCAAGAAAAACGATTTGATTATAAATATTACATGCAATAAACATTAATATTTCAAGAAAAACGATTTTATTATTGATAATAAATAAAACATGCAATAAACATTAATATTTCAAGAAAAAAATATTTAAAATAATAAATATTACATGCAATAAACATTAATATTTCAAGAAAAACGATTTTTCGCGGCATATTAAAAAAATCAGTAATATTACATGCAAAAACATTAATATTTCAAGAAAAACGATTTAAATATAATATTACATGCAATAAACATAACAATTTTCAAGAAAAACTATTTAAATACATATTACATGCAATAAACATTTAATATTTTTCAAGAAAAAACTATTTAAATAAATTATTCTAATTAAATATAATATTACATGCAATAAACATTAATATTTCAAGAAAAACGATTTTAAATATAATATTACATGCAATAAACATTTTTACTTCAATAAAAACTATTTAAATACATTACATGCAATAAACATTAATATTTCAAGGAAAACAATTTAAAATATGGTAATATTACATGCACTAAACATTAATGTCAAGAAAAACGATTTTAAATATAAAACATGTGATAAACATTAATATTTCAAGAAAAAATATTTTAAATATGATAGTATTACCAAAAACTGAACTAACATAGTACAATACCACAAAAACTGGTAGGAAATATTAAAAATCTGCAAATAACATTTCTACTTCTATTATAGTCTTAAGGTTTTTTTGTCTCCTCTGGCTCTGTTTTTGTTCATCAGTGTATGTTGCTCATTAGATTCCACACGTGAGGGAGGTCATGGGATATTTATCATTTCTCCGACCGGCTTGTTTCGCTCAGCAACTTGCTCTCCAGGTCCCTCCGTGCTGTCGCGA
Source organism: Ia io (assembly GCA_025583905.1). Classification (NCBI taxonomy): domain Eukaryota; kingdom Metazoa; phylum Chordata; class Mammalia; order Chiroptera; family Vespertilionidae; genus Ia; species Ia io. The sequence continues at coordinate 4,348,768 of JAJQQW010000001.1, forward strand.
ATGGTAAGAGTTCTTTCCTTTTTCACGGCTGCGTGGTAATCCACGGTGTAGACGTACCACCGTTTTCTAATCCACTCGTCCGCTGACGGGCACTCGGGCTGTTTCCAGATCTCAGCTATGGTGAATGGTGCTGGTATGGACACATCGGGGGGCATATATCCTTTCTGATGGGTGCTTCTGGTTTCTTGGGGTATATTCCTAGGAGTGGGGTCACTGGGTCAAATGGAAGTCTCTAGAACAACAACAAAAAAGTATAGGCCCTGGCTGGTGTGGCTCAGTGGATAGAGCCTCGGCCTGTGGACGGAAGGGTCCCGGGTTCGATTCCGGTCAAGGGCATGGACCTCGGTTGCGGGCACATCCCCAGTGGGGGGCGTACAGGAGGCAGCTCATCGATGTTTCTAACTCTCTCTCCCTCTCCCTTCCTCTCTGTAAAAGATCAATAAACTAAATAAAAACGTGGAGATCACGGCTGATGGCCTCGGACAAACTGCCTGGTCCTTTTCCCGTTGACACGCGCTTTCCCTGACTGAAATTAATTGGCATAAATATGTGTCAAACCGTCAAACGCGGCCGCCTCATTTTAATGGAATGATTGAGCTCCCTTTCATGCTAATGAGCTCAGCTGTGTCTTGTTTTTTGTTTTTGTTTTTGTTTTTTTCTTCCTATACATTCGCCCTTCAACGTGCCTTTTAAGGACAAGGTGGTTTCCTGTCCCGGGTTCTGACACGTCTCAGACGTGGGGAAGGGAAGGGGAGATGTGGGACCAATGGGGTAAGAGCTGGTCTGTTGAATCACATCGAAAAAACGGTAGCCAACCAATACGTATCCATCAACAGGTGAATCTAAAAATCAAACGAATAGCCGAAACCGGTGTGGCTCCGTGGATAGAGCGTCGGCCTGCGGACTGAAGGGTCCCGGGTTCGATTCCCGGTCAAGGGCATGTACCTTGGTTACGGGCACATCCCCAGGTGGGGGCGTGCAGGAGGCGGCTGATGGATGTTTCTCTCTCATCAATGTTTTTAGCTCTCTATCCCTCTCCCTTCCTCTCTGTAAAAAAAATCAATAAAATATATATTTTTTAAAAAATAAAAATAAAATGAATAAAAAATCGGATGAGCAGAATAAACTGGTGAACGGAATGGAATCAGGGGCATGGAAATGGAGCGGAATGACCATTCTCGGGGGGGGAAGGGGGTGCGGGGAGAGGTGGGCAAAGATCTCATATACATGTATGTAGTAGCTATGGACGTGGAAGGTGGGATGGGAACTGGGTGGAGGGGAGCTATGGGGCGGGGGGGAAGAGGGACATGTGTAATAATCTGAACAATAAAGATTAAAAACGAAAAGCAAAAAAAAAAACAGTAGCCAAGACGAGAGCAGCCCATTTCCTTCCCGGCGATTGGCGGCACGTAGCCGTTGCGTGTGGTCATTATTCCACGGATGCGGTGTCACTGAAATGAACCGAAGGGTCAGATCGGGATGGTCTGACCTTGTCCGTCTGCACCGGCGTCAACGCAGCCATCGGCGCCCGAGAGGGAGGCCCCGGGTGTGTGAGGGCCTAGGCCCGTGGTCGGCAAACTTATGAGCCCACGGAGCCAAATACCAACAGGACAACGATGGACATTCCTTTGGAGAGCCGTATTTTTTAAACGTAAACTTCTTCGAACGCCACTTCTTCAACACAGACTCGCCCAGGCCGTGGCGTTTTGTGGAAGAGCCACCCTCCAGGGGCCAGAGAGCCGCCTGTGGCTCGCGACCCACGGTTTGCTGGCCACGGGCGTAGGGCATTCCTAGGCCGGGCTGTGTCCCCATCTCATGACAAAAGTCTGTCCTTGGCGACGACCTTGAACGTGGTGCCTTTGGGTCCGACACACAAGTTGCTTCACGCCGGCCCCGTGTTCTCCAAGGACCACACGTTATGAGCGTGACGTGGGATGATGCCCACGCGGAATTCGGGACACATGCCACGGGGTCAGGCCATATTCCTGTTCTATCGTGTGTGTTCGCATATAAACGAGAGGAGCGTGTAGGGCCCAGGCTCGCACCGACCATCGCCAAGGAGACGGAGGGAGAAGCTAGGCTCCGAGGCAAGCCTAGGAGCCACCTAGGAGCCATCCTGAAGCCATCGGTCTTGCCCCCTTCAGCCCTGGTGGCATTGATTCCAGTGACATCACCTGTACGCTGATCATCATATCTGAAGGTCATTCGTGATCGTTATGACTGGGTATCATGGGATTATGCATGGGGTTGTCGTGTGGATAGACGCATAGTGGACATACAAAGAGGCCATCGCTTTCCAAAGCAATCCCGGTGCCCGGATGGCGTGGCTCCGTGGTTGAGCGTCGACCTAGGAACCGGGAGGTCACAGGTTCGATTCCTGGTCAAGGGCACATGCCCGGGTTGCGGGCTCGATCCCCAGTAGGGGGGCGTGCGGGAGGCTGCCCATCCGTGATTCTCTCTCATCATGGATGCTTCTCTCTCTCTCTCTCCCTCTCCCTTCCTCCCTGAAATCTATAAAAATATTCTTAAAAATTGAGTAGTGATAAAAAAAGAAAAAAATGAGTAAGGAAAGGGGAGAGGAAAATTAGATATACGAGCAAAACAACAGAGACTAGGATAATAATAAGATCATTGGTGTGTGTCTCGCTCTCTCCCTCTCCCTTCCTCTCAGAGATCAATTAATATATATATATATATACTAGAGGCCCGGTGCACGAATTCCTGCATGGATGGGATCCCTCAGTCTGGCCAGCAATCAGGGCTGATGGGGGCTGGCTGGCCGGGGACACACCGTGGGAAGGCTCCAGGGTATGTCCAGCCCGTCTTGCTCAGTCCCCATTGGCTGAACCCCAGCAGCAAGCTAACCTACCAGTTGGACTGTCTGCCCCCTGGTGGTCAGTGCACGTCATAGTGACTGGCCGATCAGTCAGACACTTAGCCTGTTAGGCTTTTATATATATAGATTTTTTTGAAAGGGATTCTGGTGGCCAATGGCACACACAGGTAGGGTGCCCCCACGTCCGAGCTCTGAAACCCAGCCTGGGCCAGTGGTCGGCAAACGCATTCGTCCACAGAGCCAAATATCAACAGGACAACGATGGGCATTTCTTTGGAGAGCCACATTTTTTCAACTTGAACTATATAGGGGGGCACATGGTTATTAACTTAATCAGGGTGCTCCTAAGCTGGCCTTTGCTAAAAACTCAAGGGGCCAAAGAGCCACAGGTGGCTCGGGAGCCGCGGTTTGCCGACCGCTGGCCGGACCTCTCGGGAAAGCTGGACCCTGATCGCGTAGTTGGGGTTTCTTGGTGCCCCGTCATCAGCGGCCCATCCTTCTGCCGTTCAGTCCATTTGCATATTAGGCTTTTATTATCATAGATCTGTTTTTATTGATTTCAGAGAGAGGGAGGGAGAGGGAAAGAGAGATGGAAACATCCATGATGAGAGAGAATCACGGATCGGCGGCCTCCTGCACGCCCCCTACTGGGGATCGAGCCGGCAACCCGGGCATGTGCCCTTGACCGGGAATCGAACCCGGGACCCTTCAATCCACAGGCCCACGCTCTAACCACTGACCCTAAATCTGGACTTTCATCTTGATCCTCCATGTCAGCCCCATGGGGAAGCTCCTACCAACATTTTATTTTTTTAAATATATTTTATTGATTTTTTTTTACAGAGAAGAAGGGAAAGGGATAGAGAGTTAGAAACATCGATGATGAGAGAGAAACATCCATCAGCTGCCTCCTGCACGCCCCCCACTGGGGATGTGCCCGCAACCAAGGTACATGCCCTTGACCGGAATCGAACCCGGGACCCTTCAGTCCGCAGGCCGACGCTCTAGCCACTGAGCCACACCGGTCAGGGTCTAGCATCCTCTTAGAGGACGGGTCATTTGATCCAGACGTTAACATGCAAACTGGAACCCACCCCCACCCCCCCCCCAAAAAAAATCTTTTTATTTTTCAAGCATGTGTGTCCGTGTGAATTCCTTCCCACAGTCCCAGGGTTCAAGGTCAGGGGGAAGTGCTGTTGATGGATAGGCTTCTGGCTGATGAGCCGGAGAGGTCTCTGGCCTCATCAGCGGCGTCCGCCTAATGCCTGGAGGATTAACGAAGGGGAAAAACGGCGGGAACGTGTTGCGGGGACGGTGATTAGAAATGCATGATTGAAAAATGCTACGTGTCGGCGAGAATCCATCAGCCGCCCGTCTCGAAATGCCGTTCCTCATCCCCATAAACAAAATGCAATTTCTGCTACTACAATTGGATTTTTGCTAAGAGAGGGGGGCGGAGGGGGAGAAATATATATGAGTATTAGCAGAAACCAGGAGTTTGTGTTTTAAAAAAAAAAGTGTAATTTAGCCGGGCCGGAGTGGCTCCGTGGTTGAGCATCGACCCATGAACCAGGAGGACATGGTTCGATTCCCGGTCAGGCCACATGCCCTGGTTGTGGGCTCGATGCCTTGTAGGGGGGCGTGCGGGAGGCAGCCGGTCGATGATTCTCTCTCATCGCTGATGCTTCTCTCTCTCTCTCTCTCTCTCCATCTCCCTCCCTCTCTGAAATCAATAAAATCCTGTATAATACAGAGCGAATATGCTAATTAGACCGAACAGCTGAACGACCTTCCAGATGACCTTGCAGACAAAGCCGGGGTTGTGAGGGCCGAGTCCCTTGCACGAATTTCATGCATCGGGCCTCTAGTTTATACACTGAGTGGCCAGATTGTGATGATCTCTGAATGCATAATAACCTGGCCACTCAGTATATATATAAATAAACATACATACATATATATATATATATATATATATATATATATATATATATATATATATATATATATATTAGAGGCCCGTGCATGGGTGGGGTCCGGCCAGCCTGGCCAGGGAGAGGGGACATGGGTGGTTAGCCGGCCTGCCTGCTGGTCGAACTCCTGGTCGAGGGGACCATTTGCATATTCGCCTTTTATTCTATAGGATAGACACGGAGTGGCCAGGTGATTATGCGTTCAGAGATCATCACAATCTGGCCACTCGGTGTATATATAAAAGATGCAATTTAATGGATGGGTAATAAGAAAGACTCAAAGAGAATGCTGGAGAGGAGAGAGCGAGAGCGAGAGAGAGAGAGAGAGAGAGAGAGAGGGAGAGGGAGTGGGAGAGGGAGAGAGAGAGAAATTAAAATGTCTTTTTTTAGCAGCAGAAAACAAACGAATTCCATTACTGTATGCTCCAGCCCCCAGCTTTTCCCCGAACCCAATACCCGGTCACAACATCACCGCTTAGGCCTTCAGGAACCTTCCCTAATTTTACGGCTTCATTACTCTGCCCACCGGGAGGTGCCCAGAAACCCGGGAGAGGCCGCAGTCACAGACGACCTTCTCGGTTGCCGGGGAGGCATAGATCTCGTGGGTGAACGCGGATGTTGGTGGCCGGCGAAGAATAAATACTCCGCGTGATGGATGTCATAGACTCCATCCGACTCGGCAGCCGCTACGGTAAAGGTCAGATGCGGCGTGAGAGAGCACTTGGCAATGCCCTGCGGTGTTATCCACGTTCATTCTTTAAAAAAAAAATTTTTTTTATTTTAATCGATTTCAGAGAGGAAGGGAGAGGGAGAGAGAGATAGAAACATCCATGAAGAGAGAGAATCATGGATCGGCTGCCTCCTGCTTCTTGGAAGGCTCCTTGGCCGGGGACTCAGTGGGTGGTCATAGCGACCGATCATTCTGCCCTTCAGTCGATTTGCATATTAGGCTTTTATTATTATAGGTCTATTTTTATTGATTCCAGGGAGAGGGAAAGAGAGAGAGAGAGAAACGTCCATGAGGAGAGAGAATCACGGATCGGCTGCCTCCTGCACACTCCCCTTACTGGGGATCGATATTTAAAATAATATAAATATATTGATTTCAGGGAGGAAGGGAGAGGAAGAGAGAGTTAGAAACATCGATGAGAGAGAATCATGGATCGGGTGCCTCCTGCACGCCCCCTACTGGGGATGGAGCTCGCAACCCAGGCATGGGCCCTTGACCGGGAATCGAACCCGGGACCCTTCAGTCCGCAGGCCGACGCTCTACCCACTGAGCCACACCGGCCAGGGTCACGTTCATCCTTATTCCTCTCGTTCCGTGCAGTGTCTCCTCCCGTTGAGACTCCTCTGGTTGAGGATCCACGGCCCGTGGCTTCGTAGCAGGAGCCCCTGCCCGGGGTCTTGGGCATCCCCGTGACCGCCAGTGCGTGGGGTTTAGCCTGGCCGGCCCGGCTCAGCGGTTGAGCGTCGCCTGAGGAACCAGGAGGTCACGGTTCGATGCTGAGGTCTTCGGACGTCCGAATGGATTCGTTGCGAAGACAGAGAGGAGACTGGACCACCTCACGCGGAGGCCAGAGTCACATACTAGGAACATGTGTGTAAGAGGAGTCCTGGCATGTTCATTAGCTCCCAACCCATCCTTTTTCTTTCTTTTTTTAAATATATTGTATTGATTTTTTACAGAGAGGAAGGGAGAGGGATAGAGTTAGAAACATCGATGAGAGAGAAACATCCATCAGCTGCCTCCTGCACGCCCCCTACTGGGGATGTGCCCGCAACCAAGGTACATGCCCTTGACCGGAATCGAACCCGGGACCCTTCAGTCCGCAGGCTGACGCTCTATCCACTGAGCCAAACCGGCTAGGGCCTTTTTTTCTCTCTCTCAATATTTTTATTGATTTCAGAGAGGAAGAGAGAAAGAAAAAAACATCCATGATGAGAGAGAATCATAGATCGGCTGCCTCCTGCACGCCCCCGACTGGGGATCGAGCCTGCAACCCGGGCATGTGCCCTTGACCGGGAATCAAACCGTGACCTCCTGGTTCACAGGTCGACACTCAACCACTGAGCCACGTCGGCCGGCCTGACCCATCCCTTTATACCCTGCTATGGGGGACTGAGGCAGGAAAATGTGAGTTTGAACTGAGTGCACGTGTTTCTTCTCGTTCCAAAACAGTGGGATAGCCCTAACCGGTGTGGCTCAGTGGATGGAGCGTCGGCCTGCGGACTGAAGGGTCCCGGGTTCGATTCCCGGTCAAGGGCATGGACCTTGGTTGCGGGCACATCCCCAGTGGGGGGCGTGCAGGAGGCAGCTGGTCGATGTTTCTCTCTCATGGATGTTTCTAGCTCTCTATCCCTCTCCCTTCCTCTCTGTAAAAAAATCAATGAAATGTATTTTTTAAATAAAATAAAATAATAAAAAATAAATAAATAAAACAGTGGGATATGGGCCAGTTCCCGTGGTCTTATGCCAACTACAGACCCTCGTGTGCCCCTCCCGCTGCCTCCCCCAAGACCAACCCTCTTCTGAAGACGCATGCCACCCTGGCTCAGTACCCCCAGTGGTGTGCCTTCGAGCAAGGGTCCAGTGTCCGATTTGCCTGGGAAACTTGGGTTATTATAAAGAGCTTTCTTTTGACTTCGACCACTTTTTTAAAAAGTGTTCTTATTGATTTTTGAGAGGAAGGGAGAGGGAGAGAGAGAGATAGAAACATCAATGATGAGAGAGAATCAGGGATCGGCTGCCTCCTGCACACCCCTTTTCAACGTATTTGAAAAAGGAATGGATTTTTGCCATTTTTCCCCCAAAGTGTTTGAAAAGGGGATGGATTTTTGCCACTTTTTTTCCCAAAGTGTTTGGAAAAGGAATGGACTTTTGTTATTTTTCCCAAAGTATTTGCAAAAGGAATGGATTTTTGCCATGTTTCCCAAAGTATTTTAAAAAGGAATGGATTTTTGCCATGTTTTCCAAAGTATTTGGAAAAGGAATGGATTTTTGCCATGTTTTCCAAAGTATTTGGAAAAGGAATGGATTTTTGCCATGTTTTCCAAAGTATTTGAAAAAGGAATGGATTTTTGCCATTCTTCCAAAGTATTTGAAAAGGGAATGGATTTTTGCCATTTTTTACCCAAAATATTTGAAAAAGGAACGGATTTTTGCCATTTTTTTACCCAAAGTGTTTGAAAAAGGAATGGATTTTTGCCATTTTTTCCAAAGTATTTGGAAAAGGAATGGATTTTTGCCATTCTTTTCCCAAAGTGTTTGCAAAAGGAGTGGGTTTTTGCCATTCTTTTCCCAAAGTATTTGGAAAAGGAAATGGATTTTTGCCACTTTTTTCCAAAGTATTTGAAATAGGCATGGATTTTTGCCATTTTCCCCCAGAGTATTTGAAAAAGAAATGGATTCTCCACTTCGCATGCCCCCAGGCGCCTTACACATTGCTGGCAAGGCAAACAGATGTTCCTCTGGCCCGTGTGTCCCCTGCCATGACTTGTCTGAGCATCATGACGATGGTGCCCAACACGTCTAGAACACGTGTGATGAGCCATGTCCCTGAGCCATAGGCGTGGACTACGAATCTCTTTCTAACGGTAGAGGCTATCTGCTTCCTGATTTTACAGACTAGAGGCATGGTGGCCTGTGGGATGGGGCTGAAACCGGCTCTCCGACATCCCCTGAGGGGTCCCGGATTGCGAGAGAGCACAGGCCAGGCCGAGGGACCCCACAGGTGCACGATCGGGGCCGGGGAGGGACGCGGGAGATTGGCCAGCCGGGGAGGGACCGCGGGAGGGCTCCAGGGATGTCTGACCCATCTCGCTCAGTCCCTATTGGCTGAACCCCAGCAGCAAGCTCGCCTACCGGTCGGAGCATCTGCCCCCTGGTGGTCAGTGCACGTCATAGCAAGCGGTTGAGCGGCCTTAGCATATCATTAGCATATTACGCTTTGATTGGTTGAACGGCCGACCGGCTGACCGGACACTTATCATACTAGGCTTTTATTCTATAGGATGAGGACATTCCTAGCACGAATTTTCTTTCAAAATAAAATAAATAACTTTCTCCAGAGAGAGGGTTTCAAATGAAGCCAAGGAGAGTTTATGTAGGTGATCAAGTTTTATCCGAGTGTAAGGCATTAATCCACTCGTCCACTCGTGGACCCACCGACTTTTTGGGGTACCCACAACAGTGTCTGACACATACCATGTGCTCGGTAGCTCGGCCAGCGTGGCTCAGTGGTTGAGCGGGACCTATAAACCCGGCGGTCACGGTTCCATGCCTACCCAGTTAGGGTTGCGGGCTCGATCCCCAGCAGGGGGGCGTGCAGGAGGCAGCCGATCCATGATTCCCTCTCATCATGGATGTTTCTCCCTCTCTCTCTCTCTCTCTCTCTCTCTCTCTCTCTCTCTCTCTCTCTCTCTCTCTCTCTCTCTTCCTCTCCTTTCCTCTCTGAAATCCATAAAAACATATTTTTTTTTACAAAAAGATATTGCACCGTAGCCTGACCCTGGTTTTAGGCCAATTCACAGGTCATCGTTTGCCTTCCGTTGCTATGGCGCCCAGATGAAGTGGCTCAAATGCAATTTTTTTCCCCTAAGAGCGAAATCATCATCTCGCCTATTCCAAGAAAAACCTGCCTCATGTCATCTTCATTCCAGGAATACAGACATGCACATTCCCCTCCTCCTGCCCGGAAGTGTGGACGTCAGTGAGACCTGTACAATATTGGGGTGGAAATACCGTCTATGGTGCACGACCCTTTACATTGATGCATTTTTTTTCTTTTATTGATTTTTTACAGAGAGGAAGGGAGAGGGATAGAGAATTAGAAACATGAATGAGAGAGAAACATCCATCAGCTGCCTCCTGCACGCCCCCGACTGGGGATGGAGCCCGCAACCAAGGTACATGCCCGTGACCGGAATCGAACCCGGGACCCTTCAGTCCGCAGGCCGACGCTCTATCCACTGAGCCACACCGGTCAGGGCTGCATTGATTCCTACAACCTCTGGCGCGCGGGCCTTCTGTGCCCGACGTTGTCCGAGGAATGTGTGAGCCTTTTCCACGGACATACCAAAGGGATGAGCACATCGGAGGCCGTCGGCTTTCTTCTCTCTCTCTCTCTCTCTCTCTTCGGTGTCCGTGATGAAAAATGACTGTTTTCCGTCATCATCCATAATCGTGACATTCCCTGAACTGGATTAAAAACAAAACAAAACAAAAAAAAAAAACACCACCATCGCCCGTATCCCCTTCAAGGATCCTCCAGAATCCGTGGCTGCTGTGTAGCATTTTTAAAAATTCTTTATTGTCGCCCTAACCGGTGTGGCGCGGTGGGTAGAGCGTCGGCCTGCGGACGGAAGGGTCCCGGGTTCGATTCCGGTCAAGGGCATGGACCTTGGTTGCGGGCACATCCCCTGTAGGGGGCGTGCAGGAGGCAGCTGATCGATGTTTTCTATGTTTCTCTCTATCCCTCTCCCTTCCTCTCTGTAAAAAATCAATAAAATACATTTTTAAAAATAAATAAATCAATAAATAAAAGGTGCTCATTTCTGCCCTTCACAGATAAGACACGATGAATAAATATAAGACACGATTTATAGCCCTAACCGGTGTGGCTCAGTGGATAGAGTGTCGGCCTGCGGACTGAGGGGTCCTGGGTTCGATTCCGGTCAAGGGCATGTACCTTGGTTGCGGGCACATCCCCAGTGGGGGGCGTGCAGGAGGCGGCTGATCGATGTTTCTCTCCCATTGATGTTTCTAACTCTCTATTCCTCTCCCTTCCTCTCTGTAAAAAAAAAAAAAAAAAAAAAATCAATAAAAGATATGAAAAGGCCCCATTTTAAAAATTCTTTATTGTTGAAAGGATTACACGAGTCTCCTATTTCCCACACTGACCTCTCCCCGGCCGCCCCTACCCCCCAGCACATGCCCTCACCCCCTACTGTCTGTGCCCATGGGTCATGCTTATATGCATGCATGCAAGTCCTTTGGTTGATCTCTTACCCCCTCTTCCCTCCCCACTGCCTTCCCTCTGAGGTTGGACGGTCTGATCGATGCTTCTCTGTCTCTGGGTCTATTTTTGTTCATCGGTGTTTGTTGTTCATTTGATTCCACAAATGAGTGAGATCATAGGATATTTATCTTTCTCCGACCGGCTTATTTCGCTCGGCAACTTGCTTTCCAGGTCCCTCCGTGCTGTTACGAATTGTAAGAGTTCTTTCCTTTTTCACGGCTGCGTAGTATTCCACGGTGTAGACGTACCACCGTTTTCTAATCCACTCGTCCGCTGATGGGCACTCGGGCTGTTTCCAGATCTCAGCTATGGTGAATGGTGCTGGTATGGACATAGGGGGGCATATGTCCTTACATATCCTTTCTGATGGGTGTTTCTGGTTTCTTGGGATATATTCCTAGAAGTGGGAATCCTGGGTCCAATGGGAGTTCCATTGTTAATTTTTTGAGGATGCGTAGCATTTTTTTCAAAAAAAGAGATATAGCCCTAACCGGTGTGGCTCAGTGGATAGAGCGTCGGCCTGCGGATGGAAGGGTCCCGGGTTCGATTCCGGTCAAGGGCATGGACCTTGGTTGCAGGCACATCCCCAATAGGGGGTGTGCAGGAGGCAGCTGATGGATGTTTCTCTCTCATCGATGTTTCTAACTCTCTCTCCCTCTCCCTTCCTCTCTGTAAAAAATCAATAAAATATATTTTAAAAAATAAAAAGACATATACGCCATGAGATTCTTCAGTCGACGGTGGGAAAACATCACAGATTCCATTGATTTCTATGACACTAGAGAGAGCCGCCTGCGTTCCAACGTTAATGTCACGCTGTCAGGATTCAGGCCACCCCGCACCCCATACCCCCACCCCGACACCCTCCCGGCGTGAACCAGCGTCTGCACGCAGCTGTGTTGGAGTTGGTTCACAATTTGAAACTCGGACGTCTGACAGAGCACGACCCGCAGACGCCCAGGGAGTCCGATTCCGCCCTCCTGGTCGTGGGCATGAAAGAAATCCCCGGGTCCAGACGGTCTTATCTCCCGCTCCCTTTAAGCCGAGCGGAGAGGAGGGAGACTTTCTGATCTCAGCATGACGCCGGGCATCGGTGGATCTGAGTAAAGGCCCCATTTTCTGTCATTCCGGTTGACAGAAATCACCCACACAGACAACCGAGGTGGGGAACAAGGACGTATTTTATTTTTATTTTATTTTTTTTAAAATATATTTTATTGATTTTTTACAGAGAGGAAGAGAGAGGGATAGAGAGTTAGAAACATCGATGAGAGAGAAACATCGATCAGCTGCCTCTTGCACATCCCTTACTGGAGATGTGCCCGCAACCAAGGTACATGCCCTTGACCGGAATCGAACCCGGGACCCTTGAGTCCACAGGCCGACGCTCTATCCACTGAGCCACACCAGTTTCGGCACAAGGACGTATTTTAAAAACAGTCATGCCTGACCCAGGGGGTCCCAGGTTCAATTCCCGGTCAAGGCACATGCCCGGGTTGTGGGCTCGATCCCCAGTGTGGGGCGTGCAGGAAGCAGCCGGTCCATAAGGGCCCCAAACCTTAACTGATAGAACTTTCCAGATGCTAGCAATAAAAAGGGCCATGTATAATCTATATATACTAGAGGCCCTTGACCGGAATCGAACCCGGGACCCTTCAGTCCGCAGGCCAGCGCTCTGCCCACTGAGCCACACTGGCCAGGGCAATAATCAGTTCCTCAATCAGCTGCTTTTAGAGAAATAAATATAGCTCCTGTCGCTATTGAGCCTGAAATTCATGCACAGGGGGAAGGGGTCCCCTCAGCCCAGCCTGCACCTTCTCCAATCCGGGACCCCCCGGGGGATGTCCGACTGGTGATCCCTTGCGGGATCGGGCCTAAACCGGCAGTCGGACATCCCTCTCACAATCCGGGACCACTGGCTCCTAACTGCTCACCTGCCTGCCTGCCTGATTGCCCCTAACTGCCCCCCTGATGGCCTGGTCACCCCCAACTGCCCCCCCTCCCAGCCTGGTCACCCCCAACTTCCCCCCACCCCTGCCAGCCTGGTTGCCCCCAACTGCCCCTCCTGCCAGCCTGGTCGTCACTCACTGCCCCTCCGTCCCCACTGCCAGCCTGCTCACCCCTAACTGCTCCGCCCTGCTGGACTGGTCGCCCCTCACTGCCCCTCTCTACCAGCCTCGTCGCCCCTCACTTCCCCCCCGCCCGCCAGCCTGCTCATCCCTAACTCCCCCCCTGCTGGCCTGGTCACCCCTTACTGTCCCCACTGCCAGCCTGGTCACCCCCAACTGCCCCTCCTGCCAGCCTGGTCGTCACTCACTGCCCCTCTCTGCCAGCCTGCTCACCCCTAACTGCCACCCCCCTGCCGGCCTGGTTGCTCCTCACTGCCCCCCCTGCCGGCCTGGTCACCCCTCACTGCCCCCCCACCGCTGGCCTGGTCATCCCACACAGCCTGCTGTTCATTCGTTTGGTCACCCCTCACTAACCCCCCTGCTGGCCTGGTCGCCCAATGCAGCCCTCTGTTCAGTCGTTTGGATAAAAGCCTGAATGACCATTCGACCAGTAGCTATGACGAGCACTGACCACCAGGGGGCAGACGCTCAACGCACAGGCATGGAAACATGGAACAGACTGATGAATCTCAGAGGGGAGGGGGGCGGAGAGGGAGGGGAGGAAGAGATTAACCAAAGATCTTATATGCAGACTAGAGGCCCGGTGCATGGATTCGTGCACCAGTGGGTCCCTCGGCCTGGCCTGCAGGAAATCAGGCCGAAACCGGCTCTCCGACATCCCCCGAGGGGTCCCGGATTGCGAGAGGGTGCAGGCCTGGCCGAGGGACCCCACCGGTGCACGAATCCATGCATGGAGCCTCTATTTTGATTGTATAACGTATTTTGCACGTCTGTCTTTTTTATTGGCAATGTGTGACGGGACTGTGTGAAGTCTGGCCACGTTGAACTGGCAGATACACTACTTCTGGCGTTTAGATTTTTTTTTTTTTTTTTTTTTTTTTACTTTTTCCTTAAAATATATTTTATTGATTTTTTTACGGAGAGGAAGGGAGAGGGATAGAGAGCTAGAAACATCGATGAGAGAGAAACATCCATCAGCTGCCTCCTGCACGCCCCCCACTGGGGATGTGCCCGCAACCAAGGTCCATGCCCGTGACCGGAATCGAACCCGGGACCCTTCAGTCCGCAGGCCAGCGCTCTGCCCACTGAGCCACACTGGCCAGGGCAATAATCTGTTCCTCAATCAGCTGCTTTTAGAGAAAAAATAAATATAGCTCCTGTCGCTACTGAGCAGCCGCTCCGTGCCCTCGGCCGTAGCATCGAATCCGGCGCCTGTGTGTGTGTGTGTGTGTGTGTGTGTGTGCGCGTGTGTGTGTGTGAGGGTGGCCTCTGGCTTCCTGCCCAGGCCCCGTGGGGGTTTCGCCGCTGAGCATCCGTCTCCTCGTTGTGATGTTTCCATGCCCGGCTGTTTAGGCTGCAGCTCGGGGACCGTTCCAAGGGCCGCCCCATAAAATAAATAACCAGAACGGCCGTGTTCGCGGGGACGGGTCCGTGACAGGGGACTCCGCCTGCGTCTTTGCGTTTCGTCTCTATCCAGGCTCAGAGCGCCGGCCTCTGGGGTGAGGGATTCATAGATTGTTTTGTGTGGATTTTTTTTTTTTTCTTTTGAGAATAAGTATGCAGCCCTGGCCAGTGTGGCTCAGTGGATAGAGCCTCGGCCTGTGGACCGAAGGGTCCCGGGTTCGATTCCAGGTCAAGGGCACATGCCCGGGTTGCGGGCTCCTCCCCGGCCCGGGCCCTGGTCGGGGCGCGCGCAGGAGGCAACCCATCGATGTGTCTCTCTCCCATCGATGTTTCTCTCTGTCTCTCCCTCTCTCTTCCCCTATCCCCAAAAAATCAATGGAAAAATACATTGAGTGGCCAGATGATTGATGATGATCTCTGAACGCATAATAACCTGGCCACTCAGTGTGTGTGTGTGTGTGTGTGTGTGTGTGTGTGTGTGTGTACATATATAAATATATATGTATTCAGGCCTGGTGCATGAATCCGTGCATGGGTGGGGTCCGGCCAGCCTGGCCAGGGGGAGGGGACGTGGGCGGTTGGCCGGCCTGCCTGCTGGTCGAACTCCCGGTCGAGGGGACCATTTGCATATTAGCCTTTTATTCTATAGGATAGGCACTGAGGGGCCAGATTATTATGCGTTCAGAGATCATCATCATCGGGCCTCAGTGTATATCCTCGGGGAAGGATTAAAAAATCATAATAATTAAAAAAAAATAAGCACAGAGCAGCTGTCCTCTGTGGTACAGGATTCATAGATGTGTATGTGTGTGTGTGTGTGTGTGTGTGTGTGTGTGTTTCAGATTAATTATGCATTTCGTGCTTGAATGCCTGTCACCCTTGCCCCCCTTCCGTTTGTCTTCCTGGTTCAGTTTATTCTGTTAATTGGAAAAGGTTCCAGGATTAATCAGGAGTCAGTGCTGATGCATCTTGTGGATGGCGTGTCTGGCGTGACGAGATGCCCCCTTCTCCCCCCTCTGCCCCCCTCCCCCCGCTAAAGGGTCATAAGCCATCAGCTCGGAGTCCCCGTGGCAGCGTTTGAGGAGGTGCTTTGCAGAGAACATGCTCGAGACGACAGAGGTCTTTTCACGATTCTCAAAACCATGCAGACGTCACAAGCGCCGTTCTGTTCTGTGGGCATCGTAGGGGGCCTGTACCCTGAGAGATAGAGCCCCTGAATTAATCTGAAAAATAAGCCTATTGTTTTAAATCTTGGGACACACACACGTATGGGAACAGGGGGTTCAGTTTATCTTAAGTTTCCTTTCCCAGGCATGTGGGAAGCGATGGGGGAGGTGACTCCGCTGTGAATCCAGCAAGCAGAACCGATACGCAGGGTCAGGCCGGCCCAGCAGGAGCCAAAACATCGTGTCGTCCACATCATCTCGTCCACATCATCTCACCCACATCATCCCGTCCACATCATCTCACCCACATCATCTCACCCACATCATCTCGTCCACATCATCTCACCCACATCATCTCATCCACATCATCTCGTCCACATCATCTCGTCCACATCATCTCACCCACATCATCTCACCCACATCATCCCGTCCACATCATCTCGTCCACATCATCTCACCCACATCATCTCACCCACATCATCTCACCCACATCATCTCCTCCACATCATCTCACCCACATCATCTTGTCCACATCATCTCATCCACATCATCTCACCCACATCATCTCCTCACCATCATCTCACCCACATCATCTCACCCACATCATCTCATCCACGTCGTCTCACCCACATCATCTCACCCACATCATCTCATCCACATCATCTCACCCACATCATCTCGTCCACATCATCTCGTCCACATCATCTCACCCACATCATCTCATCCACACCATCTCGTCCACATCATCTCACCCACATCATCTCACCCACATCATCTCCTCCACATCATCTCACCCACATCATCTCGTCCACATCATCTCATCCACATCATCTCACCCACATCATCTCCTCACCATCATCTCACCCACATCATCTCACCCACATCATCTCATCCACGTCGTCTCACCCACATCATCTCACCCACATCATCTCATCCACATCATCTCATCCACATCATCTCGTCCACATCATCTCGTCCACATCGTCTCATCCACATCATCTCACCCACATCATCTCCTCACCATCATCTCACCCACATCATCTCACCCACATCATCTCATCCACGTCGTCTCACCCACATCATCTCACCCACATCATCTCACCCACATCGTCTCGTCCACATCGTCTCGTCCACATCATCTCATCCACATCATCTCATCCACACCATCT
Source organism: Ia io (assembly GCA_025583905.1). Taxonomy (NCBI): domain Eukaryota; kingdom Metazoa; phylum Chordata; class Mammalia; order Chiroptera; family Vespertilionidae; genus Ia; species Ia io. Next base: position 4,365,465 of record JAJQQW010000001.1, read on the forward strand.
CACACACATCATCTCGCCCACATCATCTCAGCCACATCATCTCACCCACATCATCTCGTCCACATCATCTCGTCCACATCATCTCACCCACGTCATCTCATCCACGTCATCTCACCCACATCATCTCGTCCACATCATCTCGTCCACATCATCTCCTCACCATCATCTAATCTACATCCTCTCACCCACATCATCTCGTCCTGTTTTTACTTTTTTATTATTATTATTTTAAAAATATATTTTATTGATTTTTTACAGAGAGGAAGGCAGAGGGATAGAGAGTTAGAAACATCGATGAGAGAGACACATCGATCAGCTGCCTCCTGCACGTGCCCCTCCCCTACTGGCAGCCAAGTTACATACCCTTGACCGGAATCAAACCCGGGACCCTTCCGCCCGCAGGCCGACGCTCTATCCGCTGAGCCACACTGGTGAGGGCTTTAATTTATCTTTGTCGCATTCAGATTTTATAATTCTTTTTCTTGTCTGCGAGGGTAATGACTCCAGATGACTTGACGTGTCCCATCAGGCACCCGGGCCTGTGACTGATCGCTGTTGGATGATCAAACAAGGGCTCTGACAATTACACATCCTGTGGCCTGCAGGCAATTTCATTATTTTCTCTGCAAAAAGGAAAACAGGAAACTAATTTTTCTCCCCTACTTAAGGCACGTCTGTATGTTCTGAAGCAGAAAGACTTCATCAGAATTATGTTGAAGTTCCCATCTGTGAATCCGCCAGCATCAATCTTAAAAATGATGGTGCGTGATCCAAGATGTGGGTGCAACAGGTCATGTGGTCTTGATGGATATGTATATATATATATATACATACACGGAGTGGCCAGATTATGATGATCTCTGAACACATAATCATCTGGCCACTCCACGTATGTCCTATAGAATAAAAGGCTAATATGCAAATGGTCCCCTCGACCGGGAGTTCGACCAGCAGGCCGGCCGGCCAACCACCCATGTCCCCTCCCCCTGGCCAGGCTGGCCGGACCCCACCCATGCACGAATTCATGCACCAGGCCTTTTAATATATATATATGTGTGTGTGTGTGTGTGTGTGTGTGTGTGTGTGTGTGTATATACACACATACTGAGTGGCCAGATTGTTATGTGTTCAGAGATCATCATCATCTGGCCACTCGGTGTGTATTTTTATTGATGTCAGAGAGGAAGGGAGAGGGAGATGGGAACGTCCATGAGGAGAGAGAGGCTTGTACTGCTTACAGCCGCGCTCACCAGCATTGAGCCCTGCGTCTGGTGCCCTCCCAAGGGGAGTGGCCTGGGGGATGGGGCTGAAACCGTCTCTCTGACATCCCCCGAGGGGTTCTGGATTGTGAGAGGCCAGGCTGGGGGGCCCAACCGGTGCACGATTGGGGCCTGGGAGGGAACGCGGGAGGGCTCCAGGGCGTGTCTGGCCCATCTCGCTCAGTCCCGCTCAGCCGGACCCCAGCAGCAAGCTAACCTACCGGTCGGAGCGTCTGCCCCCTGGTGGTCGGTGCACGTCATAGCGACTGGTTGACCAGTTGACTGTCTGCCCCCTGGTGGTCAGTGCACGTCACAGCGAGCGGATGAGCAGCCTTAGCATATCATTAGCATATTACGCTTTGATTGGTTGTTCGGTGGTTCTGCCGTTCGGTCTATTTGCATATTACCCTTTTCTTGTATAGGATCCTTGTCTGAGATCCTGGTATTCCTACTTTTATTTCCAGACGTTCACAGATCGGGTCGGGTAGGGGAGGCGTAGTGGGTTGCTATAAATACGCTGGATTTGGCAGGCTAGATGTTAAAGAGTTGAAACTCTCGGTGACGGCTGTAGGAAAGGGTGGAATAGACCAGTGGTCGGCAAACTGATTCGTCCACCGAGCCAAACATCAACAGCACCACGATGGAAATTTCCTTGGAGAGCCACATTTTTTAAACTTAAACTTCTTCGAACGCCACTTCTTCAACATAGACTCGCCCAGGCCGTGGTCTTTTGTGGAAGAGCCACCCTCCAGGGGCCAAAGAGCCGCCTGTGGCTCGCGAGCCGCCGTTTGCCGACCGCTGGCAACACCACGGATGGACCTTGAGAACGTGACGCTGAGTGAGAGAAGTCAGGAAGGGAAAGCTAAGGACCCGACGATGTCACTCAGACGTGGGACATAAAACGGAGACTCGTGGACACAGACAGCCGTGTGGGGGTTGGCCAGAGGGGAGAAGGGGGTCCTACTCTGTGGTGATGGGAGAAGATTTGACTTTGGGTGGTGGGCATACAGAGCAATATACAGATCTTATCACATTGAAACCCACACACAGCCCTGGCCGGTGTGGCTCAGTGGGTAGAGCGTCAGCCTGCGGACTCAAGGTTCCCGATCAAGAGCACAGGCCCGGGTCGCGGGCTCGATCCCCAGCAGGGGGCGTGCAGGAGGCAGGCGATCCGTGATTCTCTCCCATCATGGATGTTTCTATCTCTCTCTCCCTCTCCCCTCGTCTCTGAATTCAGTAAAAATATATTTAAAAAAAGGAGACCCATACCATATCCAAAATCTGTATGTTCATGTTGACCAATGTCACCCCCATGAATAAGAAATGAATAAGAGCCCTGACCGGTGTGGCTCAGTGGATAGAGCGTCGGCCTGCGGACAGAAGGGCCCTGGGTTCGATCCCGGTCAAGGGCAGGTACCTTGGTTGCAGGCACATCCCCAGTGGGGGGCGTGCAGGAGGCGGCTGATGGATGTTTCTCTCTCATCGATGTTTCTAACTCTCTATTGCTCTCCCTTCCTCTCTGTAAAAAATCAGTAAAATATATTTAAAAAGAAAGAAGGAAAGAAATGAAACATTGAGAGAGAATCGTGGACCGTCTGCCTCCTGCACGCCCCCTACTGGGGATGGAGCCTGCAACCCGGGCCTGTGCCCTTGACCGGGAATCGAACCCTGACCTCCTGGTTTAAAGGTCGGCGCTCAGCCACTGAGCCACACCGGCGGGAGCTAGAATTTCTTTCTTTCTTTCTTTCTTTTTTTTTTTTTTTAATATTTCTTTATTGATTTCAGAGAGGAAGGGAGAGAGAGAGAAACATCCATGAGGAGGGAGAATCATTATCGGCCGCCTCCTGCACCCCCCACACTGTGGATCGAGCCTGCAACCCAGGCACGTGCCCTTGACCGGGAATCGAACCCGGGACCCTTCTGTCCGCAGGCCGACGCTCTATCCACTGAGCCACACCGGCCAGGGCTAGAATTTCTTTGAAAAGGGGCTTCTGAGCTAATTTTCACCAACGACAGACGGTCGGTGCCTGGAGCGATCGCCTTGAAGTCGCAGCCGCCGCTCTGCCTACCTCTGCGTCCACACGCCTTCGGGGCAGTCGGAAATGACAACGCTTTTCGCTTTCATCTATTTTTTTATGGCGCCTGAAGGCTCTTGTAAGGATCGGGTTCGAGTCGGGGGCCCCGTGCCCGGAGGATGCGTCTCGCTTGTTTGTCTTTTAGAGGAGGGAGATTCCCCGGCTGTAAAAAAAAAAAAAAAAAATGATTGTTTTCAGGAAAACGGCAATTCATCAGATGTCACGTCGACCAAGCGTGGAGGTGACCCTATCCACAGCCTGGCCTTGGTGTGCGTTCAGAATTTATATACACGGAGCAGCCAGATGATGATGATGTCTGAACGCGTAATAACCTGGCCGCTCCGTGTCTATCCTATAGAATAAAAGGCTAATATGCAAATGGTCCCCTCGACCGGGAGTTCGACCAGCAGGCAGGCCGGCCAACCGCCCACGTCCCCTACCCCTGGCCAGGCTGGCCGGACCCCACCCATGCACGAATTCATGCACCGGGCCTCAATATATATATACACACACACTGAGTGGCCAGATTATTATGCGTTCAGAGATCATCACAATCTGGCCACTCATTGTATATACTAGAGGCCTGGTGCATGAAATTCGTGCACAGGTAAGGTCCATAGGCCTGGACGGGGATCAGAGCCCATCTGTGGGGCGATCGGGGGGGGGGGGGGCCCGCTGGCACCTGCCCTGGCCATCCTGACGCCGCCTGCTCGCTGACCCCGCCGCCTGGGACCTGGGGCAGCTCCTGCATCGAGTGTCTGCCCCCCTGGTGGTCAGTGCACATTATAGCGACCGGTCATTCTGGCAATCATTCAGCTGTTCGGTCGATTTGTATGTTAGGCTTTTATTCTATAGGATTTTTAAGAGAAATTATTTTTTTCTTTTAATCTTTATTGATGAAAGGATTACGTAGGTTCTCTTTTTTCCCCCATTAACTTCTTCCAGCCTGCTCCCACCACCCCCTGAACCTAAGACCTCAGCCTCCCATTGTCTGTGTCCATGGGTGATACATATATGCACACACGTTCATTGGTTGATGTCTCCCAACCCACTCACCCTCCCCTGCCTTCCCTCTGAGGTTCAACCGTCTGTTCATACTTCTATGTCTCTGGGTCTATTTTGTTCATGTATTTTATTCATTAGATCCCTTTTTTTTTCTTTTCTTTTCTTTTTGCTAATCCTCACCCGAGGACATGTTTCCATTGATTTTTAGAGAGAGAGCGGAAGAGAGAGGGAAAGACAGAGAGAAACATCGATGTGAGAGAGACACATCGATGGGTTGGCTCCTGCATGCACCCCGACCAGGGCCCGGGCTGGGGAGGAGCCTGCAACCGAGGTACGTGATGAGAGGGAATCATGGACCGGCTGCCTCCCGCACGCCCCCCTACTGGGGATCGAGCCCACAACCCGGGCATGTGCGCTGACCTGGAATCGAACCGTGACCTCCTGGTTCCTAGGTTAACGCTCAACGCCTGAGCCACCATGGCCGGGCCTAATAGTGGTGATTTCTACCTTCTCCCTTTCCCTGTCTACTGATCAGAATCACCAATTTGCTTACTTGGTTGGGCCTTTTGAATAACAACCAACTTGTGTTTGTGAAGAATTGCGCTATTACGTATTTGGTTTCTATTTCATTACCTTCTGCTCTTGTCTCTAGATATTTTCCCCCTCTGCCTTTTTCTTCTTTTGTTTTTAAATATATTTTTATTGATTTTTTACAGAGAAGAAGGGGGAGGGATAGAGAGTTAGAAACATCGATGAGAGAGAAACATCCATCAGCCGCCTCCTGCACGCCCCCCCACTGGGGATGTGCCCACCACCAAGGTACATGCCCTTGACCGGAATCGAACCCGGACCCTTTCTGTCCGCAGGCCGATGCTCTATCCACTGAGCCACACAGGCCAGGGCTTGATTCTTTACTAATTTTTGGCGTTTGGGGACGGTGCTGAGTTTATGAGTCTTCCGTCTTCTGTCCGCACGGCTGCAGGTGCAGCCCAAAGGCCTGATGTGCATTTTTTGAAGGTCGTTCACTTAAAATATTTCCTAATTTCTGTTGTGCTTGCTCCTTTTACTTGTGGATAATGCATTTTTTTTTTTTAAATAATTCCAAACACCTGGGCCTTCAAAGTCACTTGCACGGCGGTCGGAGACTCCCACGGCGTGTTTCCGTGTTTGCAAATGTACGAAGACCTGGGCTGTGTTCATCAGCGTATATGCTGTTCATTAGATCCCACGTATGAGCGAGATCATGGGGTACGTGTCTTTCTCTGACGGGCTCATTTCGCTCACCCTCATGCTCTCCAGGTCCATGTGGAGTAGATCTGGGGACACAGAAGCACGGGACAGACTGGGGGACCTCAGAGGGAGGTGGGGGAGGTGGGGTGGGTGGGAAGAGATGAACCAATGAACTCATGTGCATATATGCATCACCCCTGGACACAGACAATGAAGGGGGCGAGGGGGGTGAGGGCCTGGGTGGGGGTGGGCAGGTCAGAAGAGGTCAATGGCAGAAAGTATAAGGATAAAGGACTTTTCTCCCACCCAAATTTCACGAAAATCACCTACTCGCCTTCTACACGCCGTCGCCCGTCAACACCTCCGGGAGGTAATTTATGGGGTGTCGTGGCAAAGAGAGGCGTCTGATGGCTTTTTCATTCTTCTCCACGTCGGAGGATAAGTGAAGGGGGAGGGAGGCCATTTCCCAGGCGCAGGGAGAAAATGCTAGAAGCCGAGTAGAGACGGTTATGCAGCAACGAGAGGCCCCGTGCATGAAATTTGTGCACGGGTAGGGTCCCTAGCGGCTGCTGGTCGGGGCCTTCCTTCATGCTGAGCCACCCCCTGGTGGTCAGCGCACGTCATAGCGAGCGATCGAGCTCCTGGTCCATTGAACTCCCGGTGGGTTGAACTCTCAGTGGGTCGAACTCATGCCCGAGGGGACAATTTGCATATTAGCCTTTTATTATATAGGATTAGAGGCCCGGTGCATGAAATTCGTGCACGGGGTGGGATTGCTAGAGGGCGCAGGCCAGGCTGAGGGACCCCACCGGTGCATGATCGGGGCCGGGGAGGGACGCGGGAGGTTGGCCAGCCGGGGAGGGACCACGGGAGGGCTCCAGGGCGTGGCTGGCCCATCTCACTCAGTCCCCATCGGCCGGACCCCAGCTGCAAGCTAGCCTACCAGTTGGAGTGTCTGCCCCCTGGTGGTCAGTGCAGGTCATAGCGACTGGTCGTTCCATCATCTGGCCGAACCCAGCTCTCTGAAATCCCCCGAGGGGTCCCGGATTGCGCGAGGGTGCAGGCCAGGCCGAGGGACCCACCGGTGCACAATCGGGGCCGGGGAGGGACGTGGGAGGTTGGCCAGCTGCGGTGGGACCGCGGGAGGGCTCCAGGGCGTGTCTGGCCCATCTCCTCAGTCCGGATCGGCCGGACCCCAGCTGCAAGCTAACCTACTGGTCGAGCAGCTGCCCCCTGGTGGTCAGTGCATGTCATAGCACCTGGTTGACTGATCGACTGCCCCCTGGTGGTCAGTGCACGTCATAGCGAGTGGTTGACCGATCGACTCTCTGCCCCCGGTGGTCAGTGCACGTCATAGTGAGCAGTTGAGAGGCCTTAGCATATCATTAGCATGTTACACTTTGATTGGTTGAACAGCTTCCGGGATGACCGGACACTTAGCATATTAGGCTTTTATTCTATAGGATTCTCTTGGTGCCCCATCCAATGCAGAGTGTTTGCTAAATTATAATAACACTCGGCCGTGTGCAGCCTAGCTGTGTTGACGGGCTCGAGTCAAAAGGACTTCTGTGCGTTTATTTATTCCTTCATTTTGTTTTTGTTTGTTTTTGTAATTTAAATTCTTCATTGTTGAAAGTATTGCCTATGTCTCCTTTTTCCCCCATTGACCTCTCCCAACCTGCCCCCGCCCGCCAGCACATGCCCTCACCCCCCTACTGTCCGTGTCCATGGGCTATGCTCCTATGCATGCATGCAAGTCCTTTGGTTGAGCTCTTACCCCCTCCTCCACGCCCCCTCTGCCCCCTTCCCTCTGAGTTTGGATGGTCTGTTCGATGCTTCTTTGTCTCTGGATCTATTTTTGTTCATCAGTTTATGTTGCTCATTCGATTCCACACATGAGTGAGATCGTGGGATATTTATCATTTCTCCGACCGGCTTGTTTCACTCCACATCATGCTCTCCAGGTCCCTCCGTGCTGTTGCGAATGGTAAGAGGTCTTCCTTTTTCACGGCTGCGTAGTATTCCACCGTGTCGATGGAACAACCTTCTGGTCCTTTTATACTTACTTTCTGTGTTGGCAAATGATACCATTTTTTAATGTGTTTTTTTTAATTGATTGTTTCAGAGAGAGGAAGGGAGAAGGAGAGAGAGAGAGAGAGAGAGAGAAACATCGATGGGAGAGAAACATCACGGATCGGCTGCCTACGACGGGGGATCGAGCCCACAAAAGGATTCCAATACACACTTCATATGTGAAAAAAAAAAATGGCATCTAATCAGGCGTCCTCAAACTGCGGCCCGCGGGCCACAGGCGGTGTTTTGGCCGTTTTGTGTTTTTACTTCAAAATAAGGTATGTGCCGTGTGCATAGGAATTTGTTCACAGGTTTTTTTTAAACTAGAATCCAGCCCTCCAATGGTCTGAGGGACAGTGAACTGGGCCCCTGTTTAAAAAGTTTGAGGACCCCTGATCTAATTAATAGCTATAGAAGAACATGCATCATTTGTGGAATTTCAGACTTGAAATAATGCTAATTTTTAAGTCTCCAAGCAAAATGTGGATCCCGTAAACATATCAGGTATCCGAAGGATGTAAATAAAAAGCAATCGACATCCTAATTCCAGGCGTTCGCAATTAAATCGTATTTTTAAATATATTTTTAAAACACTGGCATCGAGACAATGGTGACGGTTGAGTGATATACAGTTCCTCATCATCAACTACTTAAGTGTGAGATTTACGTCCCTACGCAGATGTAACTTATGGGGAAGATATATGACCGAGATTAAAACGCCGTCTCCCTCGTCTTACAGAAACGAAGGCGGCCTCACACTCAATTGCCCCGTGAGCCTTTAATAACACGTCGCAACAGCCAATATTTATTGTAACCAGGTGGCGATTCATCGGGGAGCATGAGTGTGAACGGTGATAAATCACGGTGTGGATTATGGAAACAGGAGAAAGCAAGATCAATATTCGGAGCTCACGAAACATTGAGTATCTGCGGGGAGGGGATAGCACGCGTGAGAAATTTGCCCGAGATCTCTGATTACCTGGCAAGATTAAGGTGGCGTACGATGGCGTTCAAAGAACGTTCAAGAAGGATCAACTTTATTATTTTGTTAAAGGATATTTTGGCTGATTTCAGAGAGAGAGAGAAAGGGAGAGGGAGAGAGAGAGAAAAACATCCTTCCTCCGCTCTGCACCGCCCCCTGGTGGTCAGCGCACGTCATAGTGAGCAACAGAACTCGCGGTCTCACGGTCAAACTCCCGTGGGGACACTTTTCATATTAGCCTTTGATATATAGAGACAGTCTGTTTCTATATATACATGGAGTGGCCAGATGATGATGATCTCTGAACGCATAATAATCTGGCCACTCAGTGTGTGTATATACATATTATAGGCCCGGTGCATGAATTCGTGCATGGGTGGGGTCCAGCCAGCCTGGCCAGGGGGAGGGGACATGGGCGGTTGGCCAGCCTGCCTGCGGGTCGAACTCCTGGTCAAGGGGACCATTTGCATATTAGCCTTTTATTCTATAGAATAGACACTGAGTGGCCAGATTATTATGTGTTCAGAGATCATCATAATCTGGCCACTCAGTGTGTATGTGTGTGTGTATATGTATATATATATGTATATATATATATATAAATGTAAATATAAATATATGTATATATATAAATGTAAATATAAATATATGTATATATATACGTATGTATGTGTGTGTGTATGTATATATATATATATATATACTTGCGTATATATATATATATATATATATATATATATATATATATATGAGGCCCGGTGCATGAATGGTGCATGGGTGGGGTCCGGCCAGCCTGGCCAGGAGGAGGGGACATGGGCGGTTGGCCGGCCTGCCTGCTGGTCGAACTCCTGGTCGAGAGGACAATTTGCATATTAGCCTTTTATTACATAGGATATACACTTAGTGGCCAGATTATTATGCGTTCAGAGATCATCATCATCTGGCCACTCCGTGTATATACTAGAGGCCTGGTGCATGAAATTCGTGCACAGGGTGGAGGTTGGGGGGAGTGGTCCCTCAGCCCGGCCTGCAACCTCTCACAATCCAGAACCCCTCGGGGACGTCTGACTTCCGGTTTAGGCCCGATGCCTGCAGTCGGACATCTGACAGTCGGACGTCCATCTCGCAATCCGGGACTATTTCTGGATATATAGTCTGTTCCTAAATATATATTCTGTTTCTTAATATATAGAGTCTGTTTCTATATATGTAGTCTATTTCTATATATATAATCTGTTTCTGTATATATAGTCTATTTCAATATATATATAATCTATTTCTATATATACAGATAGTCTGTTTATACACTGAGTCGCCAGGTTATTATGATCTCTGAACGCATAATAATCTGGCCACTCCGTGTCTGTCCTATAGAATAAAAGGCTAATATGCAAATGGTCCCCTCGACCAGGAGTTCGACCAGCAGGCCGGCCGGCCAACCGCCCATGTCCCCTTCCCCTGGCCAGGCTGGCCGGACCCCACCCATGCACGAATTCATGCACCGGGCCTCTAATATATATATTAGAGGATGTGTGTGTGTTTGTGTGTGTGTGTGTGCATGTGTGTGTGTATAGTCTGTGTCTTGATCAGAAGATTAAATTTTTGCACACACGGGGGCAGGAGTTTGTTTTATATTCTCAGTGGCTAGGATGGTGCCCAGGACATGGTAGCTGTTAGGTCTGATCACATAATCGAATCGATACCCCCTCCCCTGGAACACCGACCTCTACATCATTTCACAGCCAACATTCCCTTTCTCTTGGTCACATCCATTGGCTAAGACCAGTAACTAATTTTCCCCTCTGGACTTGCCCAGGATCCGGACCCTCCCAGAGAATTCCCTGGAGAAAGCCAGACTGGAGTCCTTTACAATCTCTGAGTCCCCATCTCTGGGGGCTGGTGGCTGGTCCCATTTGGGGGCTCAGCCCCTTTGGCTTACAGATGACCTAATCCTATAGCATAAAAGCCCAATATGCTAAGTGTCCGGTCAACCGGTCAGCCGTTCAACCAATCAAAGCATAATATGCTAATGATATGCTAAGGCCGCTCAACCGCTCGCTATGACGTGCACTGACCGCCAGGGGGCAGACAGTCGACCGGTTGACCAGTCGCTATGATGTGCACTGACCACCAGGGGGCAGACAGTCGATGGTCGACCAGTTGCTATGATGTGCACTGACCACCAGGGGCACAGATGCTCTGACCAATATGAGAGCTCTTTACTGGGGTCCGGCCGATCGGGACTGAGTCAGACGGGCCGGACACACCCTGGAGCCCTCCCACGGTCCCTCCCCTGCTGGCCACCATCCCATGTCCCTCCCTGCCCCCAATCATGCTCCGGTGGGGTCCCTCGGCCTGGCCTGCCCCCTCTCACAATCCGGGACCCCTCGGGGGATGTCGGAGAGCCGGGTTTTGGCCCGATCCCTCAGGCCAGGCCGAGGGACCCCACTGGGGCACAAATTTGTGCACTGGGCCTCTAATAATAATAATAATGATAATAATAGTAATAATAATAATAATAATAAATGGTGCTCAGAACTCAGTATCCAAAGTCAATAGGCAGAAATGCCCTCTGTTTGGGAGGAATTTTACCCGACCTGTTCGATGCCAGTGATGCTAAACTGCTCTGCCCCTCGGATGTAGGCGGGTGCGGAATCCGGTAAAACTCAGATCATGATCCCGGGAGAAATGCAAAGACAAGCTTGATGGAAAGAAAGAAGCGATGATTTCGGTAGAAAATAGAAAACAACGTGAATTCATGCACCATCTATCCTCCTCGTATCCCCAAAAGGAGAGAGAGAAAAAACAAAAACACAAAACTTTCAACCGTCCCCTGTGGAGGTGCAATTATAAACGCACTCTAATCCTCTCTTCTATTGAAAGAAACGCTGTAGGAAATCCGACAGACGCCACGGAGATAAGGCCAGGGCTGCGTAGTTTTTGCAGATAAAACCCTTTCCCCACAAAACATCCCCAAACGCACAACGTACGCGCCGCTACTGTTTTCAGGCGGGCCGTAGATTTCCGCATCGACGTTGGCTTCCTCTCCCGCGTTGAGATGATAAAGTCTGTGGACGGCATTTCGTTGACAGCCGGAGCAGGACGTGATAACAATCCAGTTTTAAATGAAAATAACCGTCATTAAAATGGAACAAAAAAAAAAAACAACACGGGGATGGGGGTAGGGCAGAAGATGAGTTAGAATTCTGTAGTCCGGACAGCAAAGTTGGGTTTTCTCAAGATATCTGATTTTTGCACAAAGAGACTCATTTGCTTCTCTGAATAATTCATGTCTGTAAATGCTTGAGTGATGTGTGTCCATCACCATCTCCTCCCCCCCGAAAAAATAGTGTAAAACACTCGCTCAGCTGTGTCAGTATGGCTCAGTGGTTGAGCGTCGACCTACACGGAGTGGCCTGATTTTGGTGATCTCTGAACGCATAATAACCTGGCCACTCCGTGTGTGTGTGTGTGTGTGTGTGTGTGTGTGTGTGTGTGTATGTGCACAAATTTGATATAATAAAATTATATATATTAGAGGCCCGGTGCATGAACTCGTGCATGGGTGGGGTCCGGCCAGCCTGGCCAGGGGGAGGGGACATGGGCAGTGGTCTGGCCTGCCTGCTGGTCGAACTCCTGGTCAAGGGGACAATTTGCATATTAGCCTTTTATTATATAGGATGTACACTGAGTGGCCAGATGATTATGATCTCTGAACGCATAATAATCTGGCCACTCAGTGTGTGTATATGTATATATATAGATATATATATATCTATATATATATATATATATTATATATATATATATGGGGTGGGTTATATATTAGAGGCCCGGTGCATGAATTTGTGCATGGATGGGGTCCGGCCAGCCTGGCCAGGGGGAGGGGACATGGGCGGTTGGCCGGTCTGCCTGCTGGTCGAACTCCTGGTCGAGGGGACCATTTGCATATTAGCCTTTTATTCTATAGGACGTGACCAGATTATTATGATCTCTGAACGCATAATAACCTGGCCAGTTAGTGTACATAGATGCAAAAAGACAGATAGGCTCAGTTAAGGTAAAGGCTGACCTTGTCAATGACCTTGTTGGCCTAGGAGGTGACTCCCCACCATAAACTGCTTTGCGTTAAGGTTTCATTTCAGACCATCCTTTGGGGTGACTTTAGGTCACCCTCACGCAGGCCTCCCCTGAGCCGGTCAGGTCAGCACGTGGCCGCTTTCGTCCACAGCGACCCACCTCTTAAGGCAGCGGTCGGCAAACTCATGAGTCCACAGAGCCAGATATCAACAGGACAACGATTGACATTCCTTTGGAGAGCCACATTTTTAAAACGTAAGCTTCTTCGAACGCCATTTCTTCAACACAGACTCGCCCAGGCCGTGGTAGTTTGTGCAAGAGCCACACTCAAGGGGCCACAGAGCCGCATGTGGCCCGCGTGCCGCGGTTTGCCGACCACGGTCTTAAGGCCACGCTGGCTGTTTTCCCGCCTCCACATACACCATCACCCTCTTCAACCGTCTTCCTTTAACCTCCGTGAAGACGAAGAGATAAAACCGATGGGACAGGAGAGGCTGAGAGCTGGCGTGTGTTTTTCTAGCCGGGAATGTGCTTGAGTCCCAAGCGGCTGCTGTTGACAGCTGGTCCGATGTCCCCTCTAAAGGGAGGGAGGTTGGGAGTCAAAGACCCGTGACCGCCATGGAGCGGGGGGGGGGGGGGGGGGGGGGGGGGGGGGGCGGTCTGGGGGGGGCGGTGTCCTCGCCCTGGCCTCCAACCCTCGCCCTGCCATCTGTCTCCAAAACACAGCAGCCCTCCCCCGAGGCCCCGGGTGCTGGGTGTGCGTGGAATAATGCCAGTTGGATCCCACCCAAAAGCCCTTGCCTGGTCCCTGGTGGGTCCGAGGCCCGATGAGGCCAGAGTAACACCCTCCAGGCGGGCAGGCGACAGGGGAATCTAAGCATTCGCACAGATTGTGCAAATCCTTCCATTGTTCCCCAAAACGGAAAGCAGGGTGGAGGGTGGATGTTGGCCTTTGCATTTGAATGCTTGAAAGGAAATTCCTGTCTCTCTCTCTCTCTCTCACTCTCTGTCTCTCTCTCTCTCCATTGATTCCTATGCTTTTTCCAAGCCCCGTCAAGCTAATTGCTCCACTTAGCATGTAATCTGACATCAAAGAATCTCTCCACTGCCCATCTCCGAGAAACAATGCTCACCGCAATCTGCTCTGGGATATAATTGAGGCCATTCTGGGTCTTTTGAAAAGCCTCTGTGAGGCCTGGAGCCCTCTCCTCTCGTCTCCTTTCATTCCTGGCTTGACCTGGGTCTTCTGTCTGAGTGCCCTCAGCCGGAGGGGGTCCATTTGCAAGAGCTGAGAGTGCGGGCGAGGGTGCATTCATTCCCGTCGCTCCTTGATGGCAACGGAGGCTCGGCCTCCGAGGGACTTTCATGGGCGCCTAGACTTGGTCTAAAGCAAGCCCTAGCGGGCAGAGCGTGGGCCGGCGGACTGAAGGGTCCCGGGTTCGATTCCCGGCCAAGGGCACAGGCCCGGGTTGTGGGCTCGATCGCTAGTAGGGGGCGTGCAGGAGGCAGCCGATCCATGATTTTCTCTCATCATGGATGTTGCTCTCCCTCTCCCTTCCTCTCTGAAATCAATAGAGAAATATATATGTACACATATAGGTATTTATATGTATATATATGTATATATATATATGTATATATATATATATATATATACATATATACATATATATATATATGTGTGTGTGTGTGTATATATATATATATATATATATATATATATATACTGTATACACACACACACTCTCTCTCTCTCATCATGGATGGTTCTCTCCCGCTCTCCCTTTCTCTCTGAAATCAATAGAGAAAAAAAAAAAATATATATATATACACACACACACACACACACACACACACACGTGGCCTGGTACACGGATTCATGCACATTGAAAGGAAATTAATTAGAAGAAGTATTATCATTTTGCAACTTGCCCTTTCTCTATAATAGAAGTGTCAACCAAATTCACGACTGAGCCCTGGCTGGTGTGGCTCAGTGGATAGAGCGTCGGCCTGCGGACTGAAGGGTCCCGGGTTCGATTCCCGGTCAAGGGCACCTGCCCGGGTTGCAGGCTCGATCCCCAGCGGGGGACGTGCAGGAGGCAGCCGATCCGTGATTCTCTCTCATCATGGATGGTTCTCTCTCTCTCTCTCTCTCTCCTTCTCCCTTCCTCTCTGAAATCAATAAAAATAGATCTTTAAAAAGAAAAGAATTAGTCAAAAGCAATAAAAAATGAGCGATGGGAACGGGGCCAGTCACTGGGCACCTCCTATGTGTTATGGGCCAAACTGTGTCCCCCAGAATTCATCCATTGACATCCTAGTCCCCAGGAACTCGGGATGTATAAGGTGTTGGGAAAAAGGGACTTTAAAGGGGTCATTAAGGCCCTAGCAGGTTTGCTCAGTGGTTAGAGCATCGTCCCACGGACTGAAGGGTCTCAGGTTTGATTCTGGTCAACGGCACACACCTGTACCTGGGTTGTAGGCTCGATCCCCGACCCCAGCCCGGGCATGTGCAGGAGGCAACCCATCGATGTGTCTCTCTCACATTGATGTTTCTCTCTCTCTCTCTCTCCCTCCCTCCCTGCCTTCCACTCTCTCTAAAAATAAAAATCAATGGAAAAAATATTCTCAATGGAAAAAACATCCATGAGGGGAGAGAACCATGGACCGGCTGCCTCCTGCACACCCCTTGCTGGGGATCGAGCCCGCAACCCGGGCACGTGCCCTTGACCGGGAATCGAACCGTGAGCTCCTGGTTCGTAGGTCGATGCTCAACCACTGAGCCACGCCAGCCGGGCTGGACCAGGAGTTTAAGCATCACCTGGGAGCTGGTTAGGAATGGAGAAGCTTGAGCCACACCCATCCCTGCAGGAGCAAACCCTGGCTTGGGGCAACATGTCCGGTCCATTTGTTACTCACTCACCTGCGATCTGTACTTACCCATTCAGACAGCCAGCCAAGATGAGGAAGTTACCTCTATATATTTTTATTCAGCAACAACATGAGTGGTTTCCAAAATTATTTGCTTACTGGAGGCCCGGTGCACGAATTCGTGCACCCGTGGGGGTCCCTGGGCCTGGCCTGCATGATCGGGCCGAAACCAGCTCTCCGACATCCCCTGAGGGGGTCACAGATTGCGAGAGGGTGCAGGCCAGGCCGAGGGACCCCACTGGTGCACGATTGGGGCCGGGGAGGGACGTGGGAGGATGGTCAGCTGGGGAGGGACCACGGGAGGGATCCAGGGCATGTCCAGCCCATCTCGCTCAGTCCCCATCGGCTGGACCCAGCAGCAAGCTAACCTACCGGTTGGAGCGTCTGCCCCCTGGAGGTCAGTGCATGTCATAGCGACTGGTTGACTGCTCGACTGTCTGCCCCCTGGTGGTCAGTGCACGTCATAGTGAGCGGTTGAGCGGCCTTAGCATATCCTTAGCATATTCCGCTTTGATTGGTTGAATGACCGACGTGTCGACCAGACACTTAGCATATTAGGCTTTTATTATATTGGATTTTATTTAAAAAAAATTATTTTAGAACATATTTGTATTGATTTCAGAGACGAAGCAAGAGGGAGAGAGAGAGAGAAGCGTCAATGATAAGAGAGAATCATGGATCGGCTGCCTCCTGCACACCCCTTGCTGGGGATCGAGCCCGCAACCCGGGCACGTGCCCTTGACCGGGAATCGAACCGTGAGCTCCTGGTTCGTAGGTCGATGCTCAACCACTGAGCCACGCCAGCCGGGCTGGACCAGGAGTTTAAGCATCACCTGGGAGCTGGTTAGGAATGGAGAAGCTTGAGCCACACCCATCCCTGCAGGAGCAAACCCTGGCTTGGGGCAACATGTCCGGTCCATTTGTTACTCACTCACCTGCGATCTGTACTTACCCATTCAGACAGCCAGCCAAGATGAGGAAGTTACCTCTATATATTTTTATTCAGCAACAACATGAGTGGTTTCCAAAATTATTTGCTTACTGGAGGCCCGGTGCACGAATTCGTGCACCCGTGGGGTCCCTGGGCCTGGCCTGCATGATCGGGCCGAAACCAGCTCTCCGACATCCCCTGAGGGGGTCACAGATTGCGAGAGGGTGCAGGCCAGGCCGAGGGACCCCACTGGTGCACGATTGGGGCCGGGGAGGGACGTGGGAGGATGGTCAGCTGGGGAGGGACCACGGGAGGGATCCAGGGCATGTCCAGCCCATCTCGCTCAGTCCCCATCGGCTGGACCCAGCAGCAAGCTAACCTACCGGTTGGAGCGTCTGCCCCCTGGAGGTCAGTGCATGTCATAGCGACTGGTTGACTGCTCGACTGTCTGCCCCCTGGTGGTCAGTGCACGTCATAGTGAGCGGTTGAGCGGCCTTAGCATATCCTTAGCATATTCCGCTTTGATTGGTTGAATGACCGACGTGTCGACCAGACACTTAGCATATTAGGCTTTTATTATATTGGATTTTATTTAAAAAAAATTATTTTAGAACATATTTGTATTGATTTCAGAGACAAAGGAAGAGGGAGAGAGAGAGAGAAGCGTCAATGATAAGAGAGAATCATGGATCGGCTGCCTCCTGCACGCCCCCTACTGGGGATCGAGCCTGCAACCCAGGCATGTGCCCTTGACCAGGAATCGAACCCAGGACCCTTCAGTCCGCAGGCCGACACTCTACCCACTGAGCCACGCCAGCCAGGGCTCCAACATTAGTTAGATAAAGTACGTCCATTAGCTATACCCCCGAGGGAAGCGTCTTTTATATATTTTTCTTCATCTCAGTGTATCTGAAGGTTTTTCCATAGCTGTGATTTCCCTGGCTCGCGTCGTTGATGGCTGGTCTCCCGGTAAATATGATATGGAACCCACGTTCCTCGGAATCAAACTGACTTCCGCCCGAATCTTGGCATTTTTTTTAGTTCCAAGCTTTTTTTTTTTTTTTTTTTGCTTTTTTGTTCCTTTTGGTGAATGTTAATCCGGGCAGGGCAGGCCGGCGGCTGTCTGTCGTACTGGAGTTTTGCCAACGTCAGAAGTTGGAGAGGCTGAGCCGTGGATCAAACCGCCTTCGTGGACCCGCCTTTCATCCTGGGAAAGGCTCTTTTTTTCTGAAGTCTGTCTTGTCTCCGTCCTGTCAGCTGCCGGCGTGGATTATCCCCCGCCCCGAGTCCGGGCAGCTTTGCGTCTCTCCGCCTGCCAACTCCTTCAACGCTGAGGTGCCGGAAACCGATCATTGTCCCACTAATAGACAGATACAGAACAGGGAGTCCGGACGGCTGGTCAACCTTAATCGCTCCGAAAGGTCGGAGCTAATCACTCCCTGTTTAGTGGAGACATTGGTAGCTGAAGGTAACCTCCACCTGTTAATCACATGTAAATCCTTGCTGGTGGGCTGTTATTGGAATTTCCTGCCTAAAGGATGTGGGTGTATTTCATAACCTCAATAAAAGGGATAGCAAAGGCCAGAGCGGGGTGTAGTCCTCCCCCTAGAGGGGGGCTCCCGCCTGGCCCCCCAATATTCCCAAATTAATACTTTTCTAGAATCCTTTCATTTGTGTGCGGCCTCCTCCAGAACCCGAACCCTGAACCGGAACCCTGAACCATGTGGACTCCCACACTGAGGGATGATGATTGTCTGTCATCCGTTCCGGGGAACCGCGGGCCATTGGGACTCTCTCGTCTATACAAGGCCCTCTCTCTCCTGCGTCTCACCCCGATCCCTGACCTCGGCCCCCGAGTTCCCGCTGTGTGTCTGACCCAAGAAGATCTCATCTCTTAGTTCTCTCTGCCCCTCCACGGTTAATTCAGGGGAGGCCTGCCGGGCTGTGGTGCAAACTCAATGGCCTGACATAACCACAAAAGATGGTCCGAAAATTAAATATTTAACGGCAGCCCTAGCCGGTGTGGCTCCGTGGATAGAGCGTCGGCCTGCGGACTGGAGGGTCCCGGGTTCGATTCCGGTCAAGGGCATGTACCTTGATTGCAGGCACATCCCCAGTGGGGGACGTGCAGGAGGCAGCTGGTCGACGTTTCTCTCTCGTCGATGTTTCTGACTATCTCTCTCCCTTCCTCTCTGTAAAAAATTAATGAAATATATTTTTAAAAAAATAAATACATAAATACTTAACGGCACACGGGTGATGGTGGGCCGTCACGTCCTGGGCTGGTATTTTCCCCGACAAAGATCCACTTGGAACTTCGACGGAGCCCCTCTGTCTTTTTGCGTCTGAGACGGCGGTTCTCAACCTCTGGGTCGCGACCCCTTGGGGGGGGGTCGAACGACCCTTTCACGGGGGTCGCCGAAGACGGTCGGGAAACACGGATATTTACCTGACGATTCATGAACAGTAGTAAAATGGCAGTTACGAGGGAGCCACGAGAATAATTGTATGGTTGGGGGTCACCACCACATGAGGAACTGTGTTAAAGGGTCGCGGCATGAGGACGGTTGAGAACCACTGGTCTACGATGACATACCTGTGAGATGTCGGGGTAACTTCTAACTACCCGAAGGTGACCAGATTTTAACATTGGTAAAGCGGGACACCATTGACCGGGGGTGAGGGGGAGAGGGGGGGGGGGGGGGGGGTTCTTAATGAAAAATTTGGTCTATATGGAGCAACAAAAATTTACACAGAACGCGAAAATAGTATTGCAATATATTTTTTTTGAATTTCAACATGAGTACCATTTACAAATATAATAACTAAAACATATTATGTACAGTATTATTTTATTCTTTGGCATATTTCTCACTTGAGTGAATTTTTCTTTGTAGTAGATTGCTGTCGTTGTTTAAAAGGTCATGAAACTTTTCACAAGAATTTGTTAAATTATATTTCACACATAAAATGGCTTTCAAAGTCTCAACACCACTTAATTGTGGTTTTTCTGATGCCCACCCTTTATTTGCCGTAGGAAAAAACGCGTTGAGTCGCAGCATTAGTTCCTGGCAAGGACAGCGCGTATTCCACAATTTTTAGTGCATTATTTATCCTGGCTGAATAGCCACGTGGCCGCCGAACCGTCTATTCCCTTCCCGTTCTCCCGCCGTTCCCCAGCTTGTCGTGCATCCTTTCCAAAAATGGGGACTTTTTTTTAAAAAACACCGCGGGACGCGGGACAAATTGTTAAAAATCGGGACTGTCCCGCCAAAAGGGGGACGTCTGGTCCCCTTAAGCTACCCCCTCCCACACACACTTTTTTTTTCTTTCCGGACCCCTCTGTGCTCAACCAATGGCACCAGGACATTCCCTCGTGGTTATCGTTACCAAGTTAATCCTCCGTCAGCTGTTAATTATGTTAAACGGTCCCTTATCCATCCCATATCATAAAAGGCTGATAACGCATGACTGGGCCTCATACACGGCGTGTCGGCTGGACCGATAAACGAATCCCACACGCTTGCAGACGGTGGGAGCGTGGCCCGCTGTGTTTCCCTTGGACGTGGGTTCCGAAGGTCGTCGACGAGCTACAAAGGAGATTTAACTGCCACAGAGAATGCCCGCCGTGTGATGTGTCCTGGACGCCGGCGTCGGCTAATTGGATTGGAGGACGAGGAGCGGACGTGAGTGGCGGGGGACAAGAAGGGACGGTCTTTCATCTCCGACGAAGAGGCCCTCCAGGCGGCGGCGACCTTGGCCGTGGTCCTTGACCTCCATCTCCCTCTTCTAAGCGGCAGACTCTTGAAAGAAGCACCTTCGTCTCTGAGAATGTCTGTTTCTCTTCGCTGGAGGGGATGGTGCTCGTCACGGATGATGAAGTAGTAATACCGCCACAATCAAGGGATTTCAGCAATAGGGTGGTGAAGGCCTGGGGTGGGGGGTAGAGGGGCGAGAGCCGATCGGAGGGGGCCAATGCGGGGAGAAGGGGGGCATATGTAACACTTTGAACAAACCGGCAGTCGGACATCCCCCTCACAATCTGGGGTCACTGGCTCCTAACTGCTCACCTGCCTGCCTGCCTGATCACCCATAACTGCCCCCCCCTGCTGTCCTGGTCACCCCAAACTACCCTCCCCTGCTGGACTGGTCACCCCAAAATGCCCCCCCTGCCAGCCTAGTTGCCCCTAACTGCCTCCCCCCTGCTGGCCTGGTCACCCCTTACTGCCCCCCCTGCTGGCCTGGTCACCCCCAACCGCCCCGCCCCTGCCAGCCTGGTTGCTCCTAACTGCCTCCCCCCCCCCCCCCGCTGGCCTGCTCACCCCTCACTAACCCCCCCTGCCGGCCTAGTTGCCCCACACAGCCTGTTCGGTTGTCCATTCGGTTGCGATGGTCACTTAGGCCTTTATATAGAGAGATTTTTATTGATTTCAGAGAGGAAGAGAGAGGGAGAGAGAGCTAGAAACATTCCTGATGAGAGAGAATCATGCATCGGCTGCCTCCTGCACGCCCCCTCCTGGGGATCGAGCCTGCAACCCGGGCCTGTGCCCTTGATCAGAATTGAACCTGGACCCTTCAGTCCGCAGGCCGGTGCTCTACCCACTGAGCCACACCAGCCGGGGCTGTTTCTTCTTCTCTACCTTGGAAGGCAGTCAGCCTGTCCCTAACCCGGCGGCTGCTTTCTGTTTGCCGTTGCGTTACGTTTATTATGCATGAGCCGCCTCTCTCGGATCCCGTCGGCCTCGGCATTGAGAGCGAATTGTGTCAGCTCTCACGAGTGACCAGAAGCATTCCGCATGCCCGTTACCTAAATAAAACACGGCACCCCAGCCGTGTCTCCGTACGGGGCCAGAGGCCACCCGCCGGGGACGGGAAATTGCATTTGATCGAATCGACTCCGATGATGGATAAACCGTATAATCTGCCACCTCACCTGTTTTGGTTGATGTTGCTTTTTTTTTTTTTGGGGGGGGGGGGGAAATGGGGGAAATGAATATTTAAAATGAGGCAACGTGTGAGTTCAAACAAGATCAAACTGCGAGAACGCGGCGGTGTTAGCTCTCAGGTTAATGATTCTACCACGCGTGCGAGCTTTGTAGGGGGATTATCGGATTTGGTTCCTCCTCCTAACACCTGGGAGTTAACGGACCTTCGCGCCAAGCTCCCTGATAAATAACTTGGAAAGTTTGCCTCCTGGAAAGGCAGGAGTCCAACGGCTCCCACCGGTTTCTGTCCGTGCACGTCCGTCGGGCGTCTAAGTCCCTTTCAGAGAAACGCTACCTGAGCCATGTCCTTGAAATGACCTTGTGAAGCCAAAGAGGAAGCAGAATGCAGAAAGGGCTTGCAAGGGTAAACTCCGCCGCCACCCCCCAAATCACACGTCCGTCCGTCCGTCCGTCCGTCTGTCCGTCCGGGGGATTTCCTGGGGATTGAATGCTAATCGAATCTCTCACCTCGTGCACCAAATCGTGCACCAATTCATGCACGGGTGGGGTCCCTTGGCCTGGCCGGCGATCGGGGAGCGATCGGGGCTGCGGGAGGTTGGCCAGCCAGCCAGGGGGAGGGGCCATGGGGATTGGCTGTGGGAGCGCAGTGACCACCCGGTTGCAGCTCCTGCATTTGAGCATCTGCCCCCTGGTGGTCAGTGCATGTCATAGCAACCAGTCATTCAGTCATTCAATCATTCGGTGGCTTAGGCTTTTATATACACGGAGCGGCCAGATAACGATGATCTGTGAACGCATAACAATCTGGCCGCTCCGTGTGTATCCTATAGAATAAAAGGCTAATAGGCAAATGGTCCCCTCGAGCAGGAGTTAGGCAAATCCCCGGGCCTCCAATATACCCCAGATTATTATGTGTTCAGAGATCTTAATAATCTGGCCACTCAGTGTCTATCCTATATAATAAGAGGCTAATATGCAAATGGTCCCCTCGACCAGGAGTTCGACCAGCGGGCAGGCTGGCCAACCGCCCATGTCCCTTCCCCCTGGCCAGGCTGGCCGGACCCCACCCATACACGAATTCATGCACCGGGCCTCTAATATATATATATATATATATATATATATATATATATATATATATATATATATATATATATATATATATATATATATATATATATATATATATGGACATATATATATATACACATACATATATATATGAGTGGCACACTGAGTGGCCAGATTGTTATGCGTTCAGAGATCATCATAATCTGGCCACTCAGTGTATAGATAATGTGTCTGCTACATATATATGCATAAGTGTGTGTGTCTGAAATATATATTGTTGGTAGAAAACTTCCATCCATTTTATGCACAAAGTACAATATCAACTATGGTTTGTGTATTTGTGGGGCTTGTTTATTATTGGTTGTTAAAGTTATGGCTAAAGGATTTTTTTTATAAACTTTTAAAAAATATTTTTTTTATTGATTTCAGAGAGGAAGGGAGAGGGAAAGAGAGAGGGAAGCATCCATGATGAGAGGGAATCATGGATTGGCCGCCTCCTGCACGCCCCCTACTGGGGATCGAGCGCATAACACGGGCCTGTGCCCTTGACCGGGAATCGAACCGTGACCTCCTGGTTCCTAGGTCGATGCTCAACCGCTGAGCCACGCCGGCCGGGCTATTGTATCATTTTAATGTTATCCACATACCAGTCGTTTTCTTCTTGCCCCGCTTAAGAAAACCGTCACTTCTCAAAGCCATCACAACGTTTTCAACATACTTCCTTCTAGAAGTTTCTAAAGCGTCGTCCCCATTCCGGCTCACGGGGTCCTGTTTTCTTCCGACACAGCCCTCCGTCCTGCATCCGTTCACAGCTCTCCAACCTGAACGGGACGCAGGCAGGGATGAGGGACAGAGTCTGGTACGAGGGAATGTCCATCAGCATCGGAAGAAATGTCACTCATGCTCTGTTAATGATGCAGACAATGAAGCGTGCCTGGGCCGGAGCTAATTCCACATGCAAATCGTAGCCGGGGTTTTTCTGAAATCGCTTTCCCTTCATGGCAACAGGAGACACCCTGGGGTGCCTGGCCGGCGTGGCTCAGCGGTTGAGTGCAGACCCAGGAACTAGCAGGTCAGGGTTCAATTCCAGGTCAAGGGCATATGCCCATGTTATGCGCTCGATCCCCAGTAGGGGGCGTGCAGGAGGCGGCCGATCCATGATTCTCTCTCATCGTGGATGTTTCTCTCACTCTCTCCCTCTCCCTTCCTCTTTGATATCTATACAAATAAAAATAAAATAAAATAATAAAGACGCCCTGTGATAACGCATCTCGCGTCCTGAGCACGTGGTACCCGGTTGAGGCGTGCTGAGCCGAACACAAGCCCTCCATCCCCATCACCAGGCCCTGTGTGCTTCTCGTGGCCGCTGGCATTTTATTTCATACTAGAGGCCCATTGCATGATATTCGTGCAAGAATAAGCCTTCCTTTCCCTGGCTTTGCTCTCGGCCACCCGGGAACCTGCAAGTCCTCGTTCCCGGCCAGAACACCGCTCCTATAGCTCCCTCCCACTCTGGGCCTGCGTATGTGCAAATGAACCCGCCATCTTTGTTGGGTTAATTTGCATACTCACTCCTGATTGGCTGTGGGCGTGGCGGAGGTACGGTCAGTTTACATGTTTGTCTATTATTAGGTAAGATGTTCTATTCTGCACCGTCATTCAGGAATGCATCGGCCAGGGTCCGATCGATGCTGGGTAAATTAAATGGATGAGAATTGTATTTTCCAGGCAGTTCAGGCGGTATTGATCGGGGAGCAGAGGTGACCGCCCCCTATTCATCAGAGGAGAGCCAGCCCTCTTGACCTTGGAGAGAGGCAGACAGAAGTTGCGTGTGGTTAAGGGGCCCTGGTGTGTCTGAGTGCCACTTAATTCCCCTAATGCCTTGTAAGAGGCCCTCATCACCCGACCCCGTGGTCCGTCAGGAAAAGCTGAGAACAAGTAAATGAGGGCCTTGCAGGCACCGTGTCTTCTTGGTGGGCTGGCCTTCTCCATAAACGCCGGATAGGATGCAACCCTGCATTCGTGATTGGACAGGGACAGGCGGCCCGGGCCCAACCCAACCGGGTACTTTCCCGGTAACAAAAGAAAAGAAGGAAGGAAGGCAGGGAGAGATGGAGGGAAGGAGAGAGGGAGACGAAACCCTTCTCTCTCTCACACATATTTCCTCTCACATATTTCTTTTTTAAAAAAAATATATTTTATTGATTTTTTTACAGAGAGGAAGGGAGAGGGAGAGAGAGTTAGAAACATCGATGAGAGAGAAACATCCATCAGCTGCCTCCTGCACGCCCCCCACTGGGGATGTGCCCGCAACCAAGGTACATGCCCTTGACCGGAATCGAACCCGGGACCCTTCCGTCCACAGGCCGACACTCTATCCACTGAGCCACACCGGTTAGGGCTCACGTATTTCTTGCAAGCAAAATCATCATGAATGGTTTTCTCCAGCGATCATCGTTGAAAATCACTGCCTAGCCCCAGCCGGTGTGGCTCAGTGGATAGAGTGTCGGCCTGCAGACCGAAGGGTCCCGGGTTCGATTCCCGGTCATGGGCACCTGCCCGGGTTGTGGGCTCGATCCCCAGTGGGGGGCGTGCAGGAGCAGCCGATCCATGATTCTCTCTCATCATGGGTGGTTCTCTCTCTCTCTCCCTCTCCCTCCCCCTCTGAAATCAATACAAATATATTCTTTAAAAAATTAAAATAATAAAATCCAATACAATAAAAGCCTAATATGCTAAGTGTCCAGCAGCTGATGGATGATTTTCATCATTGATGTTTCTCTCTCTCTCTCTCTCCCTCTCCGTCTCTGAAATCAATAAAGATATTTTTGAAAAAGAGAAAGTCTGGCTAATGACAGAACGTCCTTTGAAAAACACAGATGCCGTCAGCCGTGTGTGGCTGATCGAACCCGGAGCTGGTAGGAGGGACGTGGGTTGATGACAAAAGCCGGCGGGCGGGCGTTATTTGGGGTAAATTATTAAAGAGGCGTGTGGAGTGGCAGCGATGGTGATAACGCGGGAAGCAGCCAGAAAACGCTGAAAACAGAAGGATTGTCACGTGATCCATTCTCCAGTGAATAGCTTGCCTGGGGGGGGCGGGGGGGGGAAGAAAAACCCAAAAAAACAAATATTGTGTGGAAAGTGGTCCAAAAAGATTGGCAGAATTTCAAAGACGCTGTAAGAAGTTTTAATGAATGGACAAATGATTATGCAGTCCCATGTGGGATGGGGTTTCACCTTGATGCTGTATTTTATTTTATTTTATTTCATTTTGTTTTATTTTTTTTAATTACAAGACAGAGCCCTGGCCAGGTGTATCAGTGGTTTGCGCTCCGGCCCGGTGGACTGGAGGGTCCAGGGTTCGATTCCCGGTCAAGGACACAGGCCCGGGTTGCGGGCTCCATCCCCAGTGGGGGGCGTGCAGGAGGCAGCCGGTCCACGATTCTCTCTCCTCATGGATGTTTCTATCTCTCTCTTTCCCTCTCCCTTCCTCTCTGAAATCAATAAAGATATATTAAAAAAATAATTATAAATAAAAATTGTCAGGAAAAAAAAAATCAATGGAAAAATATGCTCGGTGAGGATTTAAAAAACGAAAAGATACGCGAGGTCTTTTTCAGCATTTTCTGTCTGAAAGGGATCGAGGACTAAATGCATTTGAGCCGTGAAGAAGTCTGTAAGTAAAATAATTAAAGTTGAGCCCTGACCGGTGTGGCTCAGTGGATAGGGCGTCGGCCTGCGGACGGAAGGGTCCCGGGTTCGATTCCGGTCAAGGGCATGGACCTGGGTTGCGGGCTCCATCCCCAATCGGGGGCGTGCAGGAGGCAGCTGGTTGATGTTTCTCTCTCATCGATGTTTCTGAGCTCTCTATCCCTCTCCCTTCCTGTCTGTAAAAAATCAATAAAGTCTATATATATTTTTTAAATTTTTAAAAATAAAAATTAAAAGAAATAATGAAAGTTTACGTTGCCTACACAATAGGAGTGACCCAGGGCACTCCTACTGGGGAAGCTACATATTATCCGAAAAACACATACATCCCCAGACAAATACATCCCCAGCGAGTCGTCAATCACAGAGTATTTGCAGTCAATTTAGAGAAACATTCTCCATCACACGCGTGTGTCCCAAGTGGCATGTATGTTCATGGGAACATACCTGGAGGGTGTTTCCATGGACCTTGGATGATGGGGGGTATTTGCACATGGGCCTTCGTTAAGCCAGGTGCCGACATCACGCACGTAAAGCAGGGTGACATGAATGTGGGTTGGAGCAGGGGTCCCCTAATTTTTCTTCCGTTCAGGAGGTGAAATTGTGTCCTCGGACAAAGAGCCCGATCCGTTGGCCACGGCCGTGGATCTGACTGGGTTTCTGTATTGCAGGACTGCTCAGAGCCTTGATCGGACTATTGTGTCTTTGGGAATACTGGGGCGTGGTGGCCACGACATGGAATTTCCTACGGATGCTCTTTGGCAAGGTCGGAAGAAATTTTCCTATTGATTTTTTTAAAAGATATTTTTTTATTGATGTCAGAGAGGAAGGGAGAGGGAGAGAGAGAGGGAGAAACACCCATGAGGAGAGGGAATCACGGATCGGCTGCGTCCTGCACGCCCCCTCCTGGGGATCGAGCCCGCAACCCGGGCCTGTGCCCTGGACCGGGAATCGAACCCGGGACCCTTCAGTTCGCGAGTTGATGCTCTATCCACTGAGCCACACCATCCAGGGCTTTTAAAAATATTTTTATTGATTTCAAAGAGGAAGGGAGAGGGAGAGAGCGAGAGAGAGAAACATCCATGATGAGAGAGAATCACGGATCGGCTGCCTCCTGCACGCCCCATAATGGGGATGGAGCCCGCAACCCGGGCCTGTGCCCTTGACCGGGAATCGAACCCGGGACCCCTGCAGTCCGCAGGCTGACGCTCTATCCACTGAGCCACACAGGCCAGGGCTGCATTGATTTTTTTTTTTTTTTTTTAAGAAAGAGAGGAAGGGAGGGGGAGAGAGAGAGAGAAACATCCACGTGAAACACGCATCTATGGGTTGCCTCCCGCACGCATCCCGGTCAGGGCCCGGGATCGAGCCTGCAACCCAGGTACGTGCCCTTGACCGGAATCAAACCCGGGACCCTTCAGTCCGAGGGCTGATGCTCTATCCACTGAGCCAAATTGGCCTAGGAACCAGGAGGTCACAGTTTGATTCCCGGCCAAGGGCACACGCCCGGGTTGTGGGCTCCATCCCCAGTCGGGGGCGTGCAGGAGGCAGCCGATCCATGATTCTCTCTCATCATGGATGTTTCTCTCTCCCTCTTCCTCTCCCCTCCTCTCTGAAGTCAATAAAAAATACACCGAGTGGCCAGGTTATGATGATCTCTGAACGCATCATCATCGGGCCGCTCCGTGTCTGTCCTATAGAATAAAAGGCTAATATGCAAATGGTCCCCTCGACCGGGAGTTCGACCAGCAGGCAGGCCGGCCAACAGCCCATGTCCCCTCCCCCTGGCCAGGCTGGCCGGACCCCACCCATGCACGAATTCATGCACCGGGCCTCTAATATATATATATATATATACACTGAGTGGACAGATTATGTTGATCTCTGCATGCCCAATAATCTGGCCACTCCATGTCCATCCTATAGAATAAAAGGCTAATATGCGAATGGTCCCCTCGACCGGGAGTTTGACCAGCAGGCAGGCCGGCCAACCGCCCACGTCCCCTCCCCCTGGCCAGGCTGGCCGGACCCCACCCATGCACGGATTCATGCACCGGGCCTCTAAAAAAAAAAAAAAAATATATATATATATATATATATATATATATATATATATATATATATATATGTATATGTATGTATACACACACAGACACACACACACACACACATACACACACTGAGTGGCCAGATTATTATGCATTCAGGCCAATCAGTGTACATCTTTTTTTAAAAAAACGAGCCTCTTCATTTAGTCACGGCAAGGTCTGCTTCAAGCGTGTAGGAATTTGTTCAGCGTGTCCAGAGATTCACAGCAAGTCCTCGGAACAAGGAGGGTGAAGAAATTGCCTTTTTTCCCCCTCTGGTGTGGAGTATCCACTCTGCTTGTACGGAACCCATTGCGGGGAATTGAGGTCGGCGGAGGCCACCACCGCGCAGTTCTGAAGCTGCGAGGAGGAGGAGGAGGAGGAGGAGGGGGTGACGGTGTCTCCAGAAAAAGCGGCGAAAAATAAAACAAGGAGACGTTTTTATTAGATCCGTGTGTTCATTCCCGGGACTCCCCGGAATAAAGTGCCGAGGAAAAGACATCGATTCTGTGTAACAAGAGAAACGTAGTAAAAAAACAAAACAACATAAAGACAACCTCTCCCCCGTTGTTCCGGCTGAAAACAGAAGTTGTCAGACTTAGAATTGCCAGTTGTTTATTCAACGTATTGAGAAACGGCCCTGGCTGATGTGGCTCAGTGGATAGAGCGTCAGCCTGCGGACTGAAGCGTCCCGGGTTCGAGCCCGGGTTGCAGGCTCGATCCCCAGCAGGGGGCGTGCAGGAGGCAGCCGATCCATGATTCTCTTCCATCACTGATGTTTCTATCTCTCCCTTCCTCTCTGAAATCAATAAACATATATATTTTAAAATATCCTATATAATAAAAGCCTAATATGCTAAGTGTCTGGTCGACCGGTCGACCGGTCGGCCATGCAACCAATCAAAGCATAATATTCAAATGATATGCTAAGGCTGCTCAACCGCTCGCTATGACGTGCATTGATTTCAGAGAGGAAGGGAGAGAGAGAGAGAGAGAGAAACATCCATGATGAGAGAGAATAATGGATCGGCTGCCTCCTGCACGCCCCCCACTGGGGATCGAGCCCGCAACCCGGGCCTGTGCCCTTGACCGGGAATCGAACCATGACCTCCTGGTTCCTAGGTCGACGCTCAACCACTGAGCCACGCCAGCCGGCCTACTTATTTTTATTTTTATTTTTATCCCTCCTTTGCTATTTTACCAACGGTGTGCCCAGGGCATGAGCGATGGTTACTTAGCAGCTGAAGACAGATCTGTGTCTATCAGAACGCCGAGGCGTTATGTAAAGGCACTTCCTGTGTCTGCTAACGAGGACACAATTAAACATCGCTCGTTTGCAGGTCGGCACCCTCCCTCACACTTCGCCCATCACGCGGCTTTGTCAGCGGACGCTGTCTCTCTCTCTCTGGAGAACCTCCTAGTTGCATTAGCACGTTTTCAAGTAGATAAAAGGACGTTTTTCTTTTCTTCCTTTTTTTTTTTTTTTTTTTTTTTTTTTTTTTTTTTTTTTTTTTTTTTTACACGATCCTATGGCTTTCCTACTATGGAAAGACCCACGTCCCGCGTGGTTCAGGGTTCGGGATCTGGAGAAGGGGCCGCATGCAATTGACAAGAGAGGAGACAAGAAATAAAAATTTGGAAATATTGGGGGCCAGGCGGGCAAGCCCAGTGCAATAGAAAGGACTTCCCCTGCTTCCCAGGCCTCGCCAACCTTTTATTCAATTTTGAACGCACATCTAGCCCTTAGTCAGGCAGGTAATTGCGGTAACAGACAGACTACCTTAAAGGTCAGTAAATATTAGGAAGATTTACTCTGAGACTATTTGGTCAGGAAATAGCGTGAGCCCCCATTGCCTAGACCCGTGGTCGGCAAACCGCGGCGCGCGAGCCACATGCGGCTCTTTGGCCCCTTGAGTATGGCTCTTCCACAAAATACCACGGCCTGGGTGAGTCTATGTTGAAGAAGTGGCATTAGAAGAAGTTTAAGTTTAAAAAATGTGGCTCTCCAAAGAAATTTCAATCGTTGTACTGTTGATGTTTGGCTCTGTTGACTGATGAGTTTGCCGACCACTGGCCTGGACTAAACAATGGGTGCGTAACTCTGGCCCTTGCCAGGGGCTCAAGGTTCACCAGCGCTCCGGGATCCTTGTCTACACTTCCCACACTATGACATTGACAAGGCCTGGAAGAAATGAATCTTTATACAAATGCTTTGAAACCACGTCCCGTTTCCTATCCCGTGGCTGCTTAGTAAGGGCATTTCTCCAAAAACAGCGAAAGACAGACTGCGTGGAAATGAGGGTGGTTCCTCCGAGTTCCTCGATGAGAGAAACACTCCATCGACGATCCCTCCCCGGAGGAATATTCTAAATGGATTGGACCTAGGCTGCCGGCCCTGAGCAGTGAACTCACCAGTGTTCTGTGTTGTTTTCATTTAATTTTTTTTTTTTTTGCATGCAATAGACATTGATATTTCAAGTAAACATTACTATCTCAAGAAAAAAACTTTTAAAATATAATAAAGTAAGCCCTGGCCGTTGTGGCTCAGTGGATAGAGCGTCAGCCTGTGGACTGAAGGGTCCCAGGTTAGATTCCTGTCAAGGGCACTTGCCCGGGTTGTGAGCTCAGTCCCAAGTTGGGGGCGTGTAGGAGGCAGCCGATCCATGATTCCCTCTCTTCATTGATGTTTCTATCTCTCTCTTCTTCTCCCTTCCTCTCTGAAATCAATAAAAATATAAATAAATACTATACACATACACACACACACACACACACACACACACACACACACACACACACACACACACACTGAGTGGCCAGATGATGATGATCTCTGAACGCATAATCATCTGGCCACTCAGTGTGCGTCCTATAGAATAAAAGGCTAATAGGCAAATGGTCCCCTTGACCAGGAGTTCGACCAGCAGGCAGGCCGGCCAACCGCCCATGTCCCCTCCCCCTGGCCAGGCTGGACCCCACCCATGCATGAATTCATGCACCAGGTCTCAAATATATATATATATATATATATATATACATACATACACACACACACACACACACACACACACACACACACACACACACACACTGAGTGACCAGATTATTATGGGTTCAGAGATCATAATAATCTGGCCACTCAGTGTATATATATATACACATATGTATATATAAAATAAAGTTACATGCAATAAACATTAATATTTCAAGAAAAATGATTTTAAATATAATAGTATTACATGCAGTAAAAATTAATGTTTCAAGAAAAAAAGATTTCAAATCTCTATATATAAAAGCCTAAGTGACTGTTCTACCATTCGATTCGACCGGTAGCTATGACATGCACTGACCACCAGGGGGCAGACGCTCTGACCAGTAGGTTAGCTTGCTGCTGAGGTCTGGCCGATCGGGATGAGGCAGGATGGGCCAGATACACCCTAGAGCCCTCCCACGGTTTCTCCATAGCTCCGATTGTGCACCGATGGGGTCCCTCGGCCTAGCCTGCGCCCTCTCACTATCCAGGACCCCTCAGGGGATGTCGGAGAGCCGATTTCAGCCTGATCCCCGCAGGCCAGGCCGAGGGACCCCACCGGTGCACGGATTCGTGCACCAGGCCTCTAGCGCATAAACAAAAACGAGGCGGGGTTGTCGCTGCTCACTTGGGCTGTATCATCGGAAGCCGTCTGTCTCTGGCGAATTTCCAGAGGAGCAGACGGGAGAGGGTGGGAGGCTGGGATGCGGGCCAGCGCTCAGATCATTGGACTTGCAGATGAACTAATAATTATTGGAGATCGTGTGCTAATCAGCGAAAGCTTGCAAGAGGCTGCTGACAGGCGCTGGCGGGTAATTAAGGTGAAGAGCGGGATTTGCATACTTTTACGCACTGATCATTGTCTGCGAGGCTCTCTCTCTCTGGATACAGAGTTGGAATTTGTATCAAGATTCACAGGACCCCGGCCGGCGTGGCTCCGTGGTGGAGCGTCCACCTAGGAACCAGGAGGTCACGGTTTGATTCCCGGTCAAGGGCACATGCCTGGGTGGCAGGCTCAATCCCCATTCGGGGGCGTGCAGGAGGCAGCCGGCCTGTGATTCTCTTGTTACCTCGTCAGGAACAACCACTTCTAGTTATTATGCAAATTAACCCGCCATCTTTGCCCAAACCTACAGCCCGGGCTTCCCTCCGGCCCCGGCTTCGTCCGGAAGGACATCCGGTCTAATTAGCATATTACCCTTTCATTATTATAGACTAGAGGCCTGATGCACAAAAATTCATGCAAGAATGGGCCTTCCTTCCCCTGGCTGCTGGCACCTCCTTCCCTCTGGCTGGAGCAGCCTTTCTGCCTTCCCACGCTGCCCAGAGGCCCAGAGAGGCTGGGGTGGGGCAGAACGCCTGCATCGACGACGCAAGCATGCCACCCCATCACAGGATGCTCAGTGCCCTTGTATGCAAATTAACCCACCATCTTTGTTGGATTAATTTGCATACTCACTCCTGATTGGCTGGTGGACGTCGCGAAGGTACAGTCATTTAGCATGTTACTCTTTTACTAGGTAGACTAGAGGCCTGATGCTTGAAAATTCGTGCACTGGGTCCCTCAGCCCAGCCTGCCCCCTCTGACAGTCTGGGAGCCCTCAAGGGGATGTCCTACTGACGGCTTAGGCCCGCGCCCCGTGGGGAGCACACTTAAACCACAGTCTGGCCTCCCTCTGTGGGAGGCAACCGGGCTGATCAGGGGAAGGTGCCGCCCCCATCACCCTGCCACTGCTGCCACTGCCGGCCGCTGCAGCTTTGTCCTGAAGGAGGTTCAGCTGTCCGGTCTAATTATCATATTATGCCTTAATTATTATAGATTATTATAGATGGTTATAAATTGAGAGTAAGCCCTAGCCAGTTTGACTCAGTGGATAGAGCATCAGCCTTTGCATTAAATGGTCCCGGGGTTGATTCCCGGTAAGGGCATATGCCTGGGTTGTGGGCTCGATCCCCAGTGGGGGGCATGCCAGAGGCAGCTGATCCGTGATTCCCTGTCACCATGGATGTTTCTCTCTCTCTCTCCCTCTCCCTATATTTTTTAAAATATATTTTATTGATTTTTTGCAGAGAGGAAGGGAGAGGGATAGAGAGTTAGAAACATCGATGAGAGAGAAACATTGATCAGCTGCCTCCTGCACACCCCTCACTGGGGATGTGCCCACAACCAAGGTACATGCCCTTGACCGGAATCGAACCTGGGACCCTTCAATCTGCAGGCCGATGCTCTATCCACTGAGCCACACCAGTTAGGGCTTAAGAAATATATTTTTAAAAATAATAATTGAGAGTCAGCGTGCCCGGGCCTCTTGGACCTGTGGTGGTTTTTTTCTCCCGCCGCTGAATGTCTGGGTAGAATAAGAGGGATCCTGGGCGTGGGCTCGGAGAAAAGCAGGAAGCAAGTGGTAGGCGCTGTTTTCAGCGTCGATTTTGTACAGACACGGAGCCTGAGGCTGGTCCGCCGGCTGCCCACCCCGGGGACAATTCAGCCGGTGGCAGGCGGTTGATCAGACGGCGTGGGGCCAGGCTGTACCGCGGAATGGGAGTTCTTCTCTGTCATCTGCAACATCTGAGAGTTGCCAACGAAAGATCAGGGTCGTTCCCTGCAGGGGCCTTTGGGGGGTGGGGGGAGGGGTGTTTGGTCTGGGATTTTGTCCTGTGATGCCAGGCATGGCCCCATCAAAGCCTTCTTTCCTCTGCCCTGCGTCAGGAGAGGGATGGGGCGGCGTGTGTGATGTCCCCCACCATCCACGTTATACAGAATAAAGAACACGGGCCCTTACGTGTCTCGGTTCTGAGCGGCGCCCCTGGGGTACCCCCCCCCCCGGCAATTTCTGGGGCACGGGGGGACGGGTGCCATGAAGAAGCCAGCCGACCAGCCGTGTCGTCCGACGGCCCTTGAAGCACTGGAACTCGAGCACCGGTTGTGGGTTTGATCCCTCAAAAGGGCCAGACAGACAGTGTTTCTGGAAAATGTAGGCGTTGGCAGGCAGCACGGAGTCGTGGCCAGAAGAGCCATGTTCTGGGTTGGAGGGCGGTGTTCCCTCGTGTTTCCGTCGCGTCTTGGGGTAACAGGACAGGGGGACGTGGGCTCCTATTCAGCCGGGCGCCGGGCGCCTGGGACGGAAATCTTAAGCGATGGACTCTGAGACGCAGCTTGCAGCAGAACAGCCTCTGACACAAACATGTCTTGTTTTTCTTTCTTTTTTTCCTTTAAATACCACAGGCCCGTTGCACGAAGATTCGTGCAAGAATAGGCCTTCCTTCCACTGGCTTCATTCCCGGCCTCCGGAGAGCCTACAGGTCCTCGCTCCCGGCCGGAGCGCTGCTCCTGTACCTCCCTCCACCCCCCGGCATCTCCCTCATTGCAGGCGTCCCGCCCCACCCGGCTGCTCCGCACCTGGGTATGCAAGTTAACCTGCCATCTTTGTTGGGTTAATTTGCATAGTCACTCCTGATTGGCTTGTGGGTGTTGCGGAGGTACGGTCCATTTGCATATTTCTCTTTTATTAGTGTAGATACTAGAGGCCCAGTGCATGGATTCGTGCATGGGCTGGGGTCCAGCCAGCCTGGCCCCAATAGGTGGATCAGGGCCGGGCTTGTCAGGAGGAGGAGATGGTGGGGGGTTGGCTAGCTGGCCCACCCCGATCAGGCCTCATCAGGGCCGGGCTGGCTGTGGGGAGGGGCCGTGGGCGATTGGCTGGCCGGCCCCACCCCTGAATGGGATGTGGGGTGGCTGATTGGGGGTCAGCGGCTGGGGGAAAGACCGTGGGAAGTTGGCCAGCCAGCATACCCCCTATTGGTGTGTGTGTGGGTGATCGGGGGCGGAGCTAGCTGGGGGGAGGGGCCGTAGGCTGATCGGGGTGGTGGGGGTCCATCAGGAATGGGGGAAGGGCTTCAGGATGTGGGTGGATGGCCCCACCCCCTATTGGGGTGGAGGGGCAATCAGGGGCGGGCCGACAGGGGTTGGAGCTGCGGGCTGATCGGGGTGAGGCGGGCAGATTGGGGGTAGGGCTGGCCGGGGGGAGGGGCAGCAAGAGGTTTGCTGGCCGGCCCCACACCCCCGATCAGGCCGGTTCGCTGGACGCAGAGGGCACCATGGCGACCGACATTCCAGTCGTTACAGCATTCCGAATGCTGGCTTTTTATATATACTGATTGTTATTGATATCAGAGAGGAAGGGAGAGGGAGAGAGAGAGAAGCATCGATGAGAGAGCATCTTGGATTGGCTGCCTCCCGCACGCCCCCCACTGGGGATGGAGCCCACAACCTGGGCATGTGCCCTTGACTGGGAATCGAACCCAGGACCCTTCAGCCTGCAGGCCAATACTCTACCCACTGAGCCACACTGGCTGGGGTGTAGTTTGCCTTTTTTTAAAAATATATATTTTATTGATTTTTTTTACAGAGAGGAAGGGAGAGGGAGAGAGAGTTAGAAACATCGATGAGAGAGAAACATCCATCAGCTGCCTCCTGCACGCCCCCCACTGGGGATGTGCCCACAACCAAGGTACATGCCCTTGACCGGAATCGAACCCGGGACCCTTCAGTCCGCAGGCCGACGCTCTAGCCACTGAGCCACACTGGTCAGGGCCACGTGGGCCCTCCTTTCTACTTTGCTTCTCATGTAGAGTGTCGGCCAGGTGTCTGGTCCTTTCGCAAAGTTTTGTGCTGCATCAGCATTTTGTTGTTCATTCTCACCTGAGGATATATTTCCATTGATTTTTATGTATTTTTAATTTTTTAAAAAATATACATATTTTTTATTGACTGAGGAAGGGAGAGGGAGTGAGAGAAACATCCATGAGGAGAGAGAATCATGGACCGGCTGCCTCCTGCACGCCCCCTACTGGGGATCGAGCCCACAACCCGGGCCTGTGCCCTTGACCGGGAATCGAACCCTGACCTCCTGGTTCCTAGGTCGACGCTCAACCCCTGAGCCACGCCGGCCAGGCACGATGCATTTTTCAGAATCTCAAAGTAAATACCATCTGATGTTTTTTACGCCTATCAATCTTTAGATTTACTTATCCCATATAACAAAAGGCTAATATGCTAAGTGTCCGACCGTCTGACCGCTCGACCAGCCACTATGACACACACTGACCACCAGGGAGCAGATGCGCCCACTGGTAGGTTAGCTTGTTGCTGGGGTCCGGCCAATCGGGACTGAGCGAGACAGGCCAGACATGCCCTGGAGCCCTCCCATAGTTCTTCCCCGGCCCCAATCCTGTACCAGTGGGGTCCCTTTGCCTGGTCTGCAGGGATCGGGCCGAAACCGGTTCTCTGACCTCCCCCAAGGGGTCCCGGATTGCGAGAGGGCGCAGGCCAGGCCGAGGGACCCCACCGGTGCACGAATCCGTGCACCAGGCCTCTTTCATGGGTTTTCGACGTGGGAAATCCGTCCGTGTGTAATAGCACGTGTCCTGCGGGCTGGTCTTCACGTCGATTGGATCCGACGCTCAGAATGTAAGATATTTTTATCATTTTTGTTGCCATTTAGTGTATTCAGTCAGGCGTCCCACACAAATGTTCTTATTTTACCAAACTGTGTATAACAACACAGGAGCAACTTGTTCAAAGCTGTCGTCGCAAGTAATGAAAACACAGAGTTGCCGTGTAAGAGATGTGGTTTCTGTGTCGTTGCTGTGTTGTTCGTCTTTAACCATAGAAACCGGGAGGGAAGCGTGTACCGACGATTTGTTTCCTCTTCTAGGGAGAGACTCGGCGAATGGGTGGTGGCGGGGAGAGGGAGAGAGGCAGGTCGTGTGATTCAAGGTGAAGTTCCCAGAGGACATGATGTATAAGGAGGGTCTGAGCCCTGACCGGTGTGGCTCAGTGGATAGAGCGTAGGCCTGCGGACTGAAGGGTCCCGGGTTCTATTCCGGTCAAGGGCACGGACCTTGGTTGTGGGCACATCCCCAGTCGGGGGCGTGCAGGAGGCAGCTGATGGATGTTTCTCTCTCATAGATGTTTCTAACTCTCTATCCCTTTCCCTTCCTCTCTGTAAAAAAAATCAATAAAAATATGTATTTTAAAAAATTGGTGTTATAAACACAAAGAGCGAAATATAACTTTGAAAGAGGAATAACGTCATTTCAGCCATGATTTGGGAAATTTTAGGTCTGAAATGAAGGAAAGTGGGTGAAATTGGCATATAATTTTTTAAGAGAGTCAATGGTTAGCCTTGACCCAAAAAAATAAGCCGTCTCTGAGACACCTGTGTGGAGGGAACACTGTACTTTAAGGCCGCAATGCCAAGATTCTCCAACTTTCCCTGAACCCATGCTTGTCCTGCAATTTGGACCAATCACCAATTACAACCAAGCAGAGCAATCGCAATCCCTGTCTGATCGGCAGAAGTTGATAAGTAGATTTCTCTGGATGGTGGGGTCCAAAGCTGTCTCCGGGGATGAATCCTAGCCATTTTTGGTAGAGAGGGGAGGAGGGACACCTTTGCAAGTGTATGCCCTACTTTTGGGAATATAAAGGGAGTGTACAGAGTTTTTCTTTTTCTTTCTTTTTTTTTTTAATTGTTGACACTATTACAGATGTCCCCCATTTTCCCCCCCTTTGCCCACCTCCACCCAGCCCCTGCCCCCCCCACCCCACCCTGCCTCTGTCCTTCACCTCACTGTTGTCTGTGTCCATGGGCTATGCATATATGTTCTTTGTCTACTCATTTCACCTTTTCTTATCTGTCTTATATCTGCTTTTTCTCAGTAGCCTTCAGCTCAAATAATTTGTATGCCAAAGTGGCATATTGGGGGGGTTGGGTGTCACCATTTGCTACCCTTCACTAGAAAATAGGCAAATCATCCAAATTCATTCCATACGTGAGTAAAATGTTGATTTAAAAATTGGATGGTAAAATCAGAAACAACAAAACCGAATAATTTTTTTCTTCTTGGACACCCATGGGGAATTCTAAATAAAACGTTGGCAGACAACGTGCAGTTCTAACGCCAACGGATATTATAAGCCGGTATAATTTATTTCGTAAATGAAAAAAAAAAAAAGTTTCAACTCCAGGAATTACATCAGTATAATTCATGATAATATCCAATGGACAAGAAACACTAATGTTTCTCCATCAAAAAGTGTCCCGTTATGATTTGATAAAGAAAATAGCTCTTGCAAATAAAAAAATAAAAGTGAAATGGATATAGAGACCAAGCACTTACATATATAAAGATTATTGATCTGAGATAGTAATCTTTAATGCAAGCGACATGCTGAAGAATTTTTATTTTATTGAGTACGGAACTGTGGCACCCGCTCTCATCACTAAGATTAAATTCCTTTCGTTTCGTTTAGATAGTCAGACACCAAACATTTATTGTAACATTAGAAGATGAGACAAAATTATTTCTGTTTGCATGTTGTTAGACCAATAAAACCAACTAGAATCAAGCCGGTCTTATCGGGGTAAATCAACAACATCAGTACAGTTTAAACACACACGTCAGTAGAGTTTTTTCTCTCTCTCTCTCCAGTGATAACAATATCTTAGAAAACAATAAGAATCACCAGCTCATACCCATGCCGAAAACGAGGTGTGTTGAAATACGTTTAATAAGAATGTTTCAGAACGTATGTGCAAAAAATCTTAAGTGAGTGCAAAATACAAAATCGGAACATACGCAGAAATAGTTCAAAGCCTTGGATGCAAATATCTAATGTTACAAAAGCACAAATATCTACATTGAATGCATTCCAATAACATTCCATGGGTGGGGGATGAGGGGAAGAAGAAGATTACCATTTTTAACTTCCCGAGGATTTGGTGGAAAAGGATCGTGTTTGTGCAATGATGTGTGTGTGTGTGTGTGTGTGAGAGATATATATATATATGTTATTGATTCCAGAGAGGAAGGGAGAGGGAGAGAGAGATAGAAACATCAATGATGAGAGAGAATCATTGATCGGCTGCCTCCTGCACGCCCCCCACTGGGGATGGAGCCTGCCCAAGCCCACAGGCCCCAGGCCAGCCAAGGCGGGTTCCAGCAGGGACCCCCGATTGCCCCACTGGTCGCCCAGGCAGGCCTAGGGACTACCCGTGCACAGATTTCATGCACCCGGCCTCTAGTGTGTATGTGTATATATATATACTAGAGGCCCGGTGCACAAAATTTGTGCATGGGTGGGGGGTCCCTCAGCCCAGCCTGCACCCTCTCACAGTCTGGGACCCCTCAGGCCTAAACTGGCAGTCAGACATCCCTCTCGCAATCCGGGACCACTGGCTCCTAATCACAGGCCTGCCTGCCTGCCTGATCGCCCCTAACCACTCTGCATTCCTGCCTGATTGCCCCTAACCATTCTACCTGCCTGCCTCATCGCCCCTAACCACTCACCTGCCTGCCTTTTTACCCCTAACCACTCGCCTGCCTGCCTCTTTGCCCCTAACCACTCGCCTGTCTGCCTGATCACTCACCTGCCTGTCTGATCACCCGTAACCGCCTCTCCCTGCCTGCCTGATCGCCCCTAACCACTCGCCTGCCTGCCTGATCACCTCTAATTGCTTGCCTGCCTGCCTGATCGCCCCTAACCATTCACTGCCTGCCTGCCTGATCACCCCTAACCACTCTGCCTGCCTGATCGCCCCTAACCATTCACTGCCTGCCTGCCTGATCACCCCTAACCACTCTGCCTGCCTGATCGCCCCTAACCATTCACCTGCCTTCCTGATCACCCCTAACCACCTCTGCCTGCCTGCCTGATCACCCCTAACCACTCGCCTGCCTGCCTGATCACCCCTAACCACCTCTGCCTGCCTGCCTGATCGCCCCTAACCATTCACCTGCCTTCCTGATCGCCCCTAACCATTCACCTGCCTGCCTGATCACCCCTAACCACCTCTGCCTGCCTGCCTGATCACCCCTAACCACCTCTGCCTGCCTGCCTGATCGCCCCTAACCATTCACCTGCCTGCCTGATCACCCCTAACCACTCGCCTGCCTGCCTGGTCACCCCTAACCATCTCTGCCTGCCTGCCTGATCGCCCCCAGCCACTCGCTTGCCTGATCACCCCTAACTGCCTCTGCCTGCCTGCCTTCTCACCCCTAATCACTTGCCTGCCTGCCTGATCACCCCTAACCACCTCTGCCTTGGCCCTGCTGCCACGGCTTTGTCCAGAAGGTAGTTCGGCTCTCTGGCCTAATTAGCATATTATGCTTTTATTATTATAGATTGCTTTTAATCTATTTTATTGATTTTTAGAGAGAGAGAGAGGAAGGGGGAAGAATAGAGAGAGAGAGAAACATCAATGATGAGAGAAAATCACGGGTCGGCTGCCTCCTGCACGCCCCCTACTGGGGATCGAGCACATGCCCGGGGATCGAACCGTGACCTCCTGGTTCCTAGGTCGAATCTCAACCACTGAGCCACACCGGCCGGGCATGACTATATACTTCTACGTGTGCACAGAATCGCTCGTATTTTAAGGGCGTGCAGGAGGCAGGCGTCCACAGGAGGCTCTAGTCCCCAGACATACATTAGGAGCTGGTGATGCCGTTTCCAGCTTACCGCGCCGAGCAGCTATTTTTATCCCATCTGCCCCAATAAAACACGCAGAAATGCATTATTAAAAGAGAAGTTATGGATATTCCTCATAAAGTGTCTGCTAAGCAGGTTGATGAAAACGAAATGGGCAGCTTTTGCTTACGGCCTGTTTCCCAGGGATAAAGCCTCCACAGCTTAGCGTTGGGATATTACACATGATTCATGAATTGTCATATTTTTTTCCCTCCTCCTTCTCATCTGCAATATGTGAGTCTATATTTTTCTCATCCCGAGAATCGTGTGGAGAAAGTCAACCTGCTGTTTTCTATTCCTCTCATCCATCTGCCAAGAAAAAAAAAAAAAAAGTCACTTTTACCTTCTGTTAAAAAATGGGTGACATTCTCAGACAGAGTGGATTTAAAAAAAAAAAAAAACAACACAAAAAAAAACCCCTCCAATCCAAGACGTCTCCTAAGAGGACGATTTATGCATTAACGAGGGCGCGAGAGCGCGGAAATACGGTGATTCGGGGTTTTTAATTCTGCACTCGGGGTGGCTCAATTCAACGATGCGTGGAAATGTTTAATGATGATGGGCTAATCCGACAGCAAACACTTTTCGAGGACTTCACGTGGGAGCCGGAGAGGCTGGCGATAAAGGCCGTTAAACCGTCTGATCCACAAATTGCCTGAACACCGGTCGGAGAGTCGAGGCCCCCACGTGTGGAGATAAATGGTCATTGTACCCCAAAAACGAGCAAGAGGATAAACATTCCGAAGGAGTTGCTATGACCTGGAGGTGTGAGCATGTGCATGAGGAGTAGGGGGGTGCCTGCTGGCCACATGAGGAGGAATATTTGGGGAGAGGCACGGACACCCATAAAAGCTCCGTCTGCTGGGCTTGGGCTGGGAAAAGAATGTCAGAGCAGCAGGAAAACATGTGGAGGAGGGAGAGGAAAGGGGGTGAGGAGGGCCCAAGCTGAAGTTCTACGCCCCCAGCCACTGCAGGGATGGGAGCTGGCAGGGGAGGTGACCCCCCGGGTATAAATGCATGGCAGGTCCAACGAGATGGACAGGGATTCGGGAGCCACGTCTCGGCTTTCCAGGCCGACGCGCCTTCCCTTGCCTCTGGGAAGAGGCGGGTTTAGGACAGACGGGAAAAGGGGAGGTTAAGCAAACCCCAAGGGCAGACACCATCACCCGGAAAGCCAGGGGCCAATGGCAAAGATAAAAACTTCTAGGGAGCAACAGAGAAACGCGTCGCTGATGTTTCTCTCTCTCCCCCTCCCTTCCTCTCTGAAATCAATAAAAATATACAAATGTACATGTAAAGCTACACTAAGAAAAGAGAAATATGCAAATTGACCGTACCTCCGTGACACCCACCAGCCAATCAGGAGCAGGTATGCAAATTAACCCAACGAAGCTGGGGCTGCGAGGGTCACGGCTGCGAGGGCCGAGCCCCTTGCACGAATTTCTTGCATTGGGCCTCTAGTCTATATGTATAAAAGGATAAGTGTCTGTCCGTCCAACCGGTAGCTATGACACACACTGACCACCAGGGGGCAGACGTTCAACGCAGGAGCTGCCGTGACACGCACTGGCCATTTAAAAATAAACGGCACCTCGGACCTGGTGCCGACAAACCAACACTCGGCTTCCCCCGAGTGGGATACAGGCCCTGCCACCACCCCGGAGCGACACCCCACCAAATTGCTCCCGATGCTACTGAGACCCCATGCAAAATGTGGCCCACAGCCCAGCCCGGTCCAGAAAGGGTCTCTGTGGGCGCTGGGTAATGACATCACGTAGCAACACCCAGCTTCTTCTCCTTAACGACTAGCCTCCTTGGAGTTTCTTCAGCCCAGGAACACAACCTGCTTTATAGACAGGTGCACACATTTTACACTTTTTAAAAATATATATATTTTATTGATTTTTTACAGAGAGAGAGGGAGAGGGATAGAGAGTTAGAAACATCGATGAGAGAGAAACATCGATCAGCTGCCTCCTGCACACCCACTACTGGGGATGTGCCCGCAACCAAGGTCCGTGCCCTTGACTGGAATCGAACCCGGGACCCTTCAGTCCGCAGGCCGATGCTCTATCCACTGAGCCAAACCGGTCAGGGCACATTTTACACTTTAACCAAATGTCTGTGCAGCGTTTTCCCGAGCCTCATCTCATCTGATCCTCACAGAAGTCCTGGAGTAGGTAGATAGGAGACTCCATGGAATCCTATTTTCTTTTCATTAGCAATACGTGAATAGTGATATTAAAATACTTCTTGTAATTAATTTCCTTTCAGTGTGCACGAATCCGTGCACCGGGCCTGTAGTTTCTTATATAACGAGACAACTAGATACCTTTGCATCTCTATTTTGCAGGCAAGGGGAACCATGTTATGGGGCTGGATTCAAGGGGAAGTTGGTCATATTGTGGTACCCCCAAATCCTAGAACACCTGGCTTATGAGGAATTTAATCAACGCCATTGCATCCTTTCATTCCCCTTCCCTTCCCCCATCTTCGTTTTTTTTTTTTTTACACTTTATTGTTTTTATTTTCGTTAATCCTCACCTGAGAATATTTTTTCCATTGATTTTGTAAAATATTTTATTGATTTTACAGAGAGAAAGGGCAGAGGGATAGAGCATTAGAAACATGGATGAGAGAGAAGCATTGATCGGCTGCCTCCTGCACAGCCCCTACTGGGGATCAAGCCCTGCAGCCCGGGCATGTGCCCTTGACCGGAATCGAACCCGGGACCCTTCAGCCCGCAGGCTGATGCTCTACCCACTGAGCCAAACCAGCTAGGGCTAGGGATTCTTTATTTATTCTTTTTAAAATATATTTTTATTGATTTTAGACAGGAAAGGAGAGGGAGATAGAAACATCAATGATGAGAGAGAATCATTGATTGGCTTCCTCCTGCACACCCCCTACTGGTGATCGAACCCGCAACCCAGGCGTGTGCCCTTGACTGGAATCGAACCCGAGACCCTTCAGCCCGCAGGCCGATGCTCTATCCACTGAGCCAAACCAGCTAGGGCTAGGGATTCTTTATTTATTCTTTTTAAAGTATATTTTTATTGATTTCAGAGAGGGAGAGAGATAGAAACATCAATGATGAGAGAGAATCATTGGCTGCCTCCTGCACGCCCCCTACTGGGGTTCAAGCCTGCA
Source organism: Ia io (assembly GCA_025583905.1). Taxonomy (NCBI): domain Eukaryota; kingdom Metazoa; phylum Chordata; class Mammalia; order Chiroptera; family Vespertilionidae; genus Ia; species Ia io. The sequence goes on from JAJQQW010000001.1 coordinate 4,409,562, forward strand.
ACCCGGGCATGTGCCCTTGACTGGATTCAAACCCGGGACCCTTCAGCCCACAGGCCGATGCTCTACCTCCTGAGCCACACCAGCCAGGGCTGGGAATTCTTTATTCTTTTTAAAATATATTTTTATTGATTTCAGAGAGGAAAGGAGACGGAGATAGAAACATCAATGACGAGAATCACTGATCGGCTGCCTCCTGCACACCCCCCACTGGGGATCAAGCCCGCAACCCGGGCATGTGCCCTTGACCGGAATCGAACCCAGGACCCTTCAGCCCGCAGGCCGATGCTCTAGCCACTGAGCCAAACCAGCCAGGGCTAGGGATTCTTTATTTATTCTTTTTAAAATATATTTTTATTGATTTCAGAGAGGGTGAGAGATAGAAACACCAATGATGAGAGAGAATCATGGATCGGCTGCCTCCTGCACGCCCACTACTGGGGTTTCAAGCCTGCAACCCGGGCATGTTCAAGCCCACAGGCCGACGCTCTGTCCACTGAGCCACACCGGGCCAGGGCTGGGCCTTCAGAGAGGAAAGGAGACAGAGATAGAAACATCGAAACTGATCGGCTGCCTCCTGCACACCCCCCACTGGGGATCAAGCCCGCAACCGGCATGTGCCCTTGACCGGAATCGAACCCAGGACCCTTCAGCCCGCAGGCCGATGCTCTATCCACTGAGCCAAACCAGCCAGGGCTAGGGATTCTTTATTTAATTTTTTTAAAATCATTTTTATGATTTAAGGGTGAGAGATAGCAATGGTGAGAGAGGGTCGGTGCCTCCTGAGCCCACTACTGGGGGAGGAATGTGGCCTTCCGGAATCCCGGCTTCAGCCCACAGGCCGACGCTTACCCCAGCCAGGGCTGGGAATTCTTTCATTGCCATGTTAAGAGAGCTGCAGGTGGGGTGTGTGAGGGAGGAAATCCATCGCTCCATTCCAAATCCATGTTAGCCGTCTCCTTAGGTAGGAGTACTGGGAAGACACCCAATTTTTTTTTTATTATTATTTCCTTTAAAAATTTTACTCGCTGCACACACACAGCGGTATCCTGTCTTTCAACAGAACCCCGCACGCCCACCTGCACCCCCCTCGGGCCAGGACCCGGCTCGGTGGCTAACATCTCATCTATTTCTGGTTCTGTTCGCAGCAGGCGGTACCAGGCCGGGCCGCCTTTTCCGTTACATGGTTTTCTGAGAAAAAACAATCTTTCTTCCCGGCTCCCTGCGGTAAGCCCTTCAAAGCTTCGCAAACACCAGTAAATGCCGGGTTTTGGATCTCGTAGATCAAGACACGGCGTCTTTCCCAGCGAAGGCTGTGATCAGGGGTGCCCGTGGGGGAATAGAATATGTGTGTCGTGGTTAGCGGGAAGTGTTTCAACTTTGTGTTTTCACACGGTTCCTCCAATTAAAAAGGAGGAGAGTGTGGCCCTGGCCGGTGTGGCTCAGTGGATAGAGCGTCGGCCTGTGGACTGAAGGGGCCTGGGTTCGATTCCCGGTCAAGGGCACAGGCCCGGGTTGTGGGCTCCATCCCCAGTGTGGGGGCGTGCAGGAGGCAGCCGATGGGTGATTCTCGCTCCTCATGGATGCTTCTATCTCTCTCTCTCTCTCTTCCTCTCCCTTCCTCTCTCGGAATCAGTAACAATATATATTTTTTGAAAAAAAAAGTGATCTTAAGCGCTGGCCGGGTGGCTCAGTGGTTAGAGCGTTGGCTCACGGACAGAACGGTCTCGGGGTCGATGCCCGCTCACGGGCACGTACCGGGGTTGCATGTTCAATCCCCGGTGTGGCCGGGGCGTGTGCGGGAGGCGAACCATGGATGTGTCTCATGTCGATGTTTCTCTCTCTCTCTCTCTCTCTCTCTCTCTCTCTCTCTGTCTGTCTCTTTTTTCGGTGCGTTGGCTGGGAATTAAGGAATAATTTTCCTTCCACTCTCTTTCTAAAAAATCAATGGAAAAAATATCCTCGGGTGAGGATTTAAAAAAAGTATTTGATCTTTAAAAAATGATACAGCCCTAGCCGGTGTGGCTCAGTGGGCAGAGCGTCGGCCTGCGGACTCAGGGGTCCCGGGTTCGATTCCCGGTCAAGGGCTGTCCCTTGGCTGCGGGCACATCCCCAGTCGGGGGCGTGCAGGAGGCGGCTGATGGATGTTTCTCTCTCATCGATGTTTCTGACTCTCTATCCCTCTCCCTTCCTCTCTGTAAAAAAAAATCAATAAAATATATGTTTTTTAAAATTAAAACACACACACACACACACAAAAAAAAAAACAACACTCACAATGAAGATTTTAGGGGGGGAAACTGGATCGCTTAGGTCCAACAGCGCCGGAGTAAAAGCTTAGCAAATTCTTACACGATTCAACGCGCATCTACCCTGGATGAGAAATTGCCCTCTCGGGTGCAAATCTGGATTACGGAGGCACGTCCATGGGTCAAAATCGGGCTGTCGTCCTAGCTGGTGTGGCTCAGGGGATAGAGCGTCGGCCTACAGGCGGAAGGGTCCTGGGTTCGGTTCCAGTCCAGGGCACGTGCCTCGGTGGCAGGCTCGATCCCTGGCCCTGGTCCCGGGTGCCTGCAGGAGGCAATTAATTGATGAGTCTCTCTCACATCGATGTTTCTCTCTCTCTCTCTCTCTCTCTCTCTCTCTCTCTCTCTCTCTCTCCACCTCCCTTCTTCTCTCTCTAAGAATCAATGGGAAAACATCCTGGGGTGAGGATTAGCCATACAAAAAGAAGCGTGCTGTTCTTTTTTGTGTAGTTCCACGTACGCATATTTGACCTCAAAATAACTGTAAAAATAGTAAGGACGTGGGCGTGCGGAGTGGGTAGAGGGATCGATGACACGGAGCGGCAGCTCATGGCTAATTGTTGTAGGTAGAGGGGATGGGTTCTGGCTCATCCCGTTTTCTCTACTTTGTGTCTGTTTGGTATTTTCCACGGTAAAAGTTAAACGTAATTTTAAAAAAGAAAAAAAAAGAAATACTAAGGTTTTTAAAAACTATTTTTTTAATATATTTTATTGATTTTTTACAGACAGGAAGGGACAGGGAGAGAGAGTTAGAAACATCGATGAGAGAGACACATCCATCAGCTGCCTCCTGCACGCCCCCCACTGGGGATGTGCCCGCAACCAAGGTCCATGCCCTTGACCGGGAATCGAACCCGGGACCCTTCAGTCCGCAGGCCGACGCTCTATCCACTGAGCCACACCGGTTTCGGCTAAAAACTATTTTTTATTGATTTCAGAGAGGAAAGGAGAGGCAGAGAGAGATGGAGACATCCATGAGGAGAGAGAATCACGGATCGGCTGCCTCCTGCACGCCCCCTACTGGGGATGGAGCCCAAAACCCGGGCATGTGCCCTTGACCGGGAATCGAACCCTGACCTCCTGGTTCATAGGTCGACGCTCAACCACTGAGCCATGCCGCCCAGTCAGAGAGTCTGCTCCCTGGTGGTCAGTGCATGTAATAGCAACAGGTCTGCCAGTCGACTGTCTGCCCCCTGGTGGTCAGGGCATGTCAGAGCTACTGGTTTACCAGTTGACTGTCTTCCCCCTGGTGGTCAGGGCATGTCACAGCAACTGGTTTACCAGTCGACTGTCTGCCCCCTGGTGGTCAGTGCATGTAATAGCAACAGGTCTGCCAGTTGAATGTCTGCCCCCTGGTGGTCAGGGCATGTCACAGCGACTGGTTTACCAGTTGACTGTGTGCCCCCTGGTGGTCAGGGCATGTAATAGCAACAGGCCTGCCAGTCGACTGTGTGCCCCCTGGTGGTCAGGGCATGTAATAGCAACAGGTCTGCCAGTCGACTGTCTGCCCCCTGGTGTTCAGGGCATGTAATAGCAACAGGCCTGCCAGTCGACTGTGTGCCCCCTGGTGGTCAGTGCATGTAATAGCAACAGGTCTGCCAGTCGACTGTCTGCCCCCTGGTGGTCAGGGCATGTAATAGCAACAGGTCTGCCAGTTGAATGTCTGCCCCCTGGTGGTCAGTGCATGTAATAGCAACAGGTCTGCCAGTCGACTGTCTGCCCCCTGGTGGTCAGGGCATGTCACAGCAACTGGTTTACCAGTTGACTGTCTTCCCCCTGGTGGTCAGGGCATGTCACAGCAACTGGTTTACCAGTCGACTGTCTGCCCCCTGGTGGTCAGGGCATGTCACAGCGACTGGTTTACCAGTTGAATGTCTGCCCCCTGGTGGTCAGTGCATGTAATAGCAACAGGTCTGCCAGTCGACTGTCTGCCCCCTGGTGGTCAGTGCATGTAATAGCAACAGGTCTGCCAGTTGAATGTCTGCCCCCTGGTGGTCAGGGCATGTCACAGCGACTGGTTTACCAGTTGACTGTGTGTCCCCTGGTGGTCAGGGCATGTAATAGCAACAGGTCTGCCAGTCGACTGTGTGCCCCCTGGTGGTCAGGGCATGTAATAGCAACAGGTCTGCCAGTTGAATGTCTTCCCCCTGGTGGTCAGGGCATGTAATAGCGACTGGTCTGCCAGTCGACTGTCTGCCCCCTGGTGGTCAGGGCATGTAATAACAACAGGTCTGCCAGTCGACTGTGTGCCCCCTGGTGGTCAGGGCATGTCACAGCGACTGGTTTACCAGTCGGCTGTCTGCCCCCTGGTGGTCAGTGCATGTAATAGCAACAGGCCTGCCAGTCGACTGTGTCTGCCCCCTGGTGGTCAGGGCATGTAATAGCAACAGGTCTGCCAGTTGAATGTCTGCCCCCTGGTGGTCAGTGCATGTAATAGCAACAGGTCTGCCAGTTGAATGTCTGCCCCCTGGTGGTCAGGGCATGTCACAGCGACTGGTTTACCAGTTGACTGTCTACCCCCTGGTGGTCAGGGCATGTAATAGCAACAGGTCTGCCAGTCGACTGTGTGCCCCCTGGTGGTCAGGGCATGTCACAGCGACTGGTTTACCAGTCGGCTGTCTGCCCCCTGGTGGTCAGTGCATGTGCAACATGCCAGTAGGCTGTCTGCCCCCTGGTGGTCAGGGCAGCAACAGGTCTGCCAGTCGACTGTCTGCCCCCTGGTGGTCAGGGCATGTAATAGCAACAGGTCTGCCAGTCGACTGTCTGCCCCCTGGTGGTCAGGGCATGTAATAGCAACAGGTCTGCCAGTCGACTGTCTGCCCCCTGGTGGTCAGGGCATGTAATAGCAACAGATCTGCCAGTTGAATGTCTGCCCCCTGGTGGTCAGGGCATGTCACAGTGACTGGTTTACCAGTCGACTGTCTGCCCCCTGGTGGTCAGTGCACGTCATAGCGAGAGGTTGAGCGGCCTTAAGAAATTGTAAGGTGCTTTCGAGGCAACTTTGGGGTAGGAAGGCTTCGAACATCCCAAACCACAGATGACAGCAGGTGGCATGTCAGCAGAATAAAGAGCTCGGGGACTTGTCCAAACACTGATTTCCCGCGGCCTTTTCTGCACGGGAAAATGCTCTCCGACCGTTAAAGGTTGAAGCAAATAGAGTTGGGAGGAATGTAAGGCTTTGGAGACGTGAGGCCGCCACCTTTTAAAATAAGTTCAGACCCCAGTAAACTCTGCTGCCGGGCACTGTGTGACCCTGGTTAACGAGAGCAACACGGGACCGAGAGGCATGGGTAAAGGTTGGCTCCACGGTTGTTTGGTTTTTTTTTAAAAATATATATTTTTATTGATTTTTTACAGAGAGGAAGGGAGAGGGATAGAGAGTCAGAAACATCGATGATGAGAGAGAAACATCGATCAGCTGCCTCCTGCACGCCCCCCACTGGGGATGTGCCCGCAACCAAGGTCCACGCCCCTGACCGGGAATCGAACCCAGGACCCTTCAGTCCGCAGGCTGACGCTCTATCCACTGAGCCACACCGGTCAGGGCGGTTGTTGGCTTTTAAGGCAAGTTAGACAGTTATCATTGATGTTCTACAAGAGATCTAACATGTCTTTTTTTAAAAATATATTTTTTTATTGGTTTCAGAGAGGAAGGGAGAGAGAGAGAAACATCCATGGTGAGAGAGAATCATGGACCGGCTGCCTCCTGCACGCCCCCTACTGGGGATCGAGCCCGCAACCCGGGCCTGTGCCCTTGACCGGGAATTTAACCGTGACCTCCTGGTTCCTAGGTCGACGCTCAACCACTGAGCCACACCGGCAGATGGCGTTGGGACATCAGGCCTCCCTAACATACTGGCATTTCTAACCGTCTCCTCGCAATGAGCCGGTTGGCAACCCATAATATTAAGATGCCTTTTAGGGTTGATGTTTCCTCCAAATCGGGGCTCCTGTTGGTTGGAATGGCCCAGGTTATGTTTGCGTCATTCCAGGTGTTGACGGTTGAAATGTGGGGTGAATTCCTTTAACGATGCATTGAAATATTTGAAAATAGCCCGGCTGGTGCGGCTCCGTGGTTGAGCATCGACCCATGAACCAGGAGGTCACGGTTGGATTCCCGGTCACAGGCACATGCCCGGGTGGTGGGCTCCATCCCCAGTAGGGGGCGTGCAGGAGGCGGCCGATCCATGGTTCTCTCTCATCATGGATGTTTCTCTCTCTCCCTCTCCCTTCCTCTCGGAAATCAATTAAAATATATATTTTTTTACAAAGGTAGGACTTCTGCTTCTAGCTAAGTAGCCATGGATAATAGGGTCCTATTTCCACCCAAACACACCGATGAGAATGTTTCCAGAAATGTTATTCATCATACCCCCAGACCAGATGGAACCCAACTGCCCATCATTGAGGCAATGGAATTGTTCTATGTTGTTTAAGTGGAATATCATATGGCAACTAGAGGCCCGGTGCACGAATTCGTGCACCAGTGGGGTCCCTAGGCCTGGCCTGCAGGATCGGGCCAAAACCGGCTCTCCGACATCCCCCGAGGGATCCCGGATTGCGAGAGGGAGCAGGTCAGCCGAGGGACCCCACCGGTGCACGATCAGGGCCAGAGAGGGATGTGGGAAGTTGGCCAGCCGGGGAGGGTCCGCGGGAGGGCTCCAGGGCGTGTCCGGCCCATCTCGCTCAGTCCCCGATCGGCCGGACGCCAGCAGCAAGCTAACCTACCGGTCAGAGCATCTGCCCCCTGGTGGTCAGTGCACATCATAGCGACTGGTCAACCAGTCAACTGTCTGCCCCAGGTGGTCAGTGCACGTCATAGCGAGTGGTTGAGCAGCCTTAGCATATCATTAGCATATTACCCTTTGATTGGTTGAATGGCCGACTGGTCGACCAGACACTTAGCATATTAGGCTTTTATTATAGAGGATGAAGAGTGAACCAGGGCTGACGCTGACGAACAATAGGAGGCATGGATACATGGAACAGACTGACAGCTGCCAGAATGGAGGTGGGAGGAGGGGGTATTGGATAGAAGAATCTGAAGAGATTAGCGAAAGAACGTATAGGCACACCCCACGGACACAGACGACAGTGGGGTGCAGGCCCGAGGGAGGGGACGGGGGATGGGTGGAGGTGGGCAATGGGGGACGTGGGGGGCACCTGTCATGGCATCAACAATAAAAAAAAAAATCTGGCTGCATATCCCGCATATGACATTGACCCAAAGGAGCCGGACAGGAGTGTGCAGATTAAGATGGCAATTTCAGGAATTTTTTTAAATATATATACTTTATTGATTTTTTACAGAGAGGAAGGGAGAGGGACAGAGAGTTAGAAACATCGATGAGAGAGAAACGTCCATCAGCTGCCTCCTGCACGCCCCCCCTGCTGGGGATGTGCCCGCAACCAAGGTACGTGCCCTTGACCGGAATCGAACCCGGGACCCTTCAGTCCGCAGGCCGACGCTCTATCCACTGAGCCACACCGGTCAGGGCAGGAATTTTTTGAGAACATGCAGCATCAGCCCTAGGAATCAAAGCAGGGGTTGCCGCCCTGACCGGTGTGGCTCAATGGATAGAGCGTCGGCCTGCGGACTGAAGGGTCCCGGGTTCGATTCCCGGTCATGGCACATGACCAGGTTGCAGGCTCCATCCCCAGTCGGGGGCGTGCAGGAGGCAGTCGATCCATGATTCTCTCTCCTCATGGATTGTTTCTCTCTGTCTCCCTCTCCCTTCCTCTCTGAAATCAATAAAAATGTATTTTTTATAAAAAGAATCCTATGTCATGGGCGGGGGGGCGGTGTGCATCAGGATCTTAGAGATGCTTAGGAGGGGCATGGCCAAGACGAGGTGGGGGACCCCTGCCCCAAGCCCTCATGGTGCCTTCTCGGAGCCGGCTCAAGGGCTGAACAATCAAGCCATCACCGCTCGGTGTTTGCAAAGAGCAGACCTCAGGCATTCCGGCGGGAACCCCGGGCCCTTCCTGTTATAGCTGCCCCTGCCCCAGCAGGAAGGCCAGCGCATCCATGCTGATGCGGGGAGGGGGGCAATTATGGGCTCGCCCTGCGAGGCCTTTTCGGAAGGAACACGCTCCTTCCTTGTAACGGATTGACCTCTGGACACGCGTGTACCTCTCGCAGCCGATGGCTGTATTCGTTGCTGGAGCCTTGCTCTCCAGGGGCTGTTCATTCACCCCAAGCAAGGACCACCGGCCATTCGTCTTGCTCCGATTCCTGGCACCGTGGTTTACAATTACCGATTCCTTTCTTTAAAAAAAAAAAAAACACACAACCCAACTACTAGTCGATATTTTAGTTTTTCACAAATTGACAAAAAAAAATAAATAAACCCCTGCAGGTCCCGTTAATGATTGGAGTGTCGGCGAAAAGGGTCCTTCGCTGTCCATCGAAGCTGAGTCGACAAGGCTGTGTTCATTTGCGTACGAAAGTAGCTCCCGCTCCCTCACCCACGAGCACCCTGAGCAAGGGGGCGAATGAAGCCGCGTCGACGAAGCCGCGTGCTGTGCTCCGTCAGCGACGATCGCTCTGCCCCGCGTCCTCGGGTGCCGGCTGGGTGAGCGACAAGGACCATGTAGACCGGCCTAGTGCTTGTCAATCGGAGCCGACTGGGACCGACTCGGACCTGACGGACGCTCTCTAATGTTACGCCTCAGGGGCAGCGGAGAAGGCACCCACGACCTCTACGTGAGAGCTCTTCATTATTTTTCTAGAGGCCCGGTGCACGAAGATTCGTGCACTGGGGCGGTGTCCCTCAGCCCAGCCTGCACCCTCTCCAATCCAGAACCCCTCGGGGGATGTCCGACTGCCGGTTTAGGCCCAATCACCACCAACTGCCTTCCCCTGCTGGCCTGGTTGCCCCCCACTGCCCTCCCCTGCTGGCCTGGTCCCCCCCAACTGCCCTCCCCTGCAGGCCTGGTCACCCCCAACTGCCCTCCCCTGCAGGCCCGGTTGCCTCCAACTGCCCTCCCCTGCAGGCCATCTTGTGACAGTTTATGGGTGGCCATCTTGTGATGATGTGGGGGTGGCCATCTTGTGATGGCCATCTTGTGATGACATGGGGCGGCCATCTTGTGGTGGCCATCTTGCGATGACTTTGAGGCAGCCATCTTGTGATGACGTGGGGGCAGCCATCTTGTGACAACGTGGGGATGGCCACCTTATGGTGGCCATCTTGTAATGACGTGGAGGCAGCCATCTTGTTGCAGCCATCTTGTGATGACATGGGGTGCCCTCCTTGTGACGACATGGGGCGGCTATCTTGTGATGACATGGAGGCGTTCATCTTGTAATGATGTGGGGGCAGTCATCTTGTGGCGGCCATCTTATGATGACGTGGGGTGGCCATCTTGTGATGCAAGGGCGTGAGGGTCAATTTGCATATTACCTCTTTATTATATAGGATTTTATTTTTAAATATATTTTACTAGAGGCCTGGTGCTCGGATTCGTGCACATTGAAAGGAAATTAAGTAGAAGAAATATTTTAGAGGCCGAGGAGGAACCTCAGGAGATTGGCCCGTGGGGAGGGACCGCGGGAGGGCTCCAGGGCGTGTCTGTCCTATCTCACCCAGTCCAGATCAGCCGGACCCCAGCAGCAAGCTAACCTACCGGTCAGAGCGTCTGCCCCCTGGTGGTCAGTGCACATCATAGCGACTGATTGGACAGTCAGCAATTAGCATATTAGGCTTTTATATAGATAGATTGGTTTCAGAGAGGAAGGGAGAGGGAGAGACAGAGACAGAGAAACATCCACGATGAGAGAGAATCATGGATCGGCTGCCTCCTGCACGCCCCCCACTGGGGATCAAGCCTGCAACCTGGGCATGTGCCCCTGACCGGGAATCGAACCCTGACCTCCTGGTTCATTGGCTGACGCTCAACCACGGAGCCACACCTATGGGGCCCTGTACCATTCTGACATCAGATGATTGTCGGACTTCTCTTTTTTTTTAATATATTTCATTGATTTTTTACAGAGAGGAAGGGAGAGGGATAGAGAGTTAGAAACATCGAGGAGAGAGAAACATCCATCAGCTGCCTCCTGCACACCCCCTACTGGGGATGTGCCCGCAACCAAGGTACATGCCCTTGACCGGAATCGAACCCGGGACCCTTCTGGAGGAGGCCGCACACAAATGAAAAGAGACTAGAAAAGTATTAATTTGGGAATATTGGGGGGCCAGGCGTGAGCCCACCTCTACGGCGAGGACTACACCCCGCTCAGGCCTTTGCTATCCCTTTTATTGAGGTTATGAGATACACCGACATCCTTTAGGCAGGAAATTCCAATAATAGCCAATCAGCAAGGATTTACATAAGAGTAACAGGTGGAGGCTGCTTCAGCTACCAATGTCTCCACTAAACAGGGAGTGAATAGCTCCGACCATTCAGAGCAATGAAGGTTGACCAGCCGTCCGGACTCCCTGTTCTGTATCTGTCTATTAGGGACAATGATCTGATCGGGTTCATGGAACCACAGCTCCGGACCCTTAACCACCCTCGCGGCCTTTCTCCCCATCTTTTCCTGCTGCTGTGACTTTATTGAATTGCATGGCCCGAGCCTGGACGGTGTGGCTCAGTAGTTGAGCGTCGACCTGTGAACCAGGAGGTCAGGGTTCGATTCCCGGTCAAGGGCACAGGCCCGGGTTGCAGGCTCCATCCCCAGGAGGGGGCGTGCAGGAGGCAGCCAATCCATGATTCTCTCTCCTCGTGGATATTTCTCTCTCTCTCTCTCTCTCTCTCTCTCTCTCTCTCTCTTTAATATATTTTATTGATTTTTTACAGAGAGGAAGGGAGAGGGAGAGAGAGCCAGAAACATCAACGAGAGAGAAACATCCATCAGCTGCCTCCTGCACGCCCCCTACTGGGGATGTGCCCACAACCAAGGTATATGCCTCTGACCAGAATCGAACCCGGGACCCTTCAGTCCGCAGGCCGACGCTCTATCCACTGAGCCACACCGGTCAGGTCTCTCTCTCTCTCTGTCTCTCTCTCTCTCCCTGAATTGTATGGTCCATGCCCGGACGGCTGTGAACCAGGAGGTCAGGGTTCAATTCCCATCAGGGCACATGTCCAGGTTGCCTGCTCCATCCCCAGCAGGGAGCGTGCAGGAGGCAGCCGATCCATGATTCTCTCTCCTCATTGGTGTTTCTCTCTCTCTCCCTCTCCCTTCCTCTCTGAAATGCACAGTCCAAGACCAGCAGACTGGGACCTTTTCCCCTGACGTCAGAGAGCGGGAAAGGTCTTAATATGGCAAGAATGACCCTGTGAGTCGACAGTTAAGAGAATTCACGGAAGGCCCATTCTGGTTCCCGCTTTCTATTTTTTTTCAGATCGTATTATCAGGGACCATTTTCTCTGCATGTTATAATACGAACCTAAGTCCTTGGTGCAAAAATCACCGTATTTTTATCCCTTTTTTTTTTTTCTCTTTCACCTCCTTTCTTTGATTTCAAGTACCATATCTTATGCATAAGGAGATGCATACATTTATGTATTTTCTTTTGTGGGTTTTTTTTTTTTTTTTAATCCTCACCTGGGGATATTTTTTAATTGATTTTTTTTTTTAAGACAGAGAGAGAAACGTCTATGTGAGAGAGACGAACCTGCGACCTGTGTGGGGCGCCCTTGACTTGGAATCGAACCCATCCCCCGTGGGTGTAAGGGCTGATGCTCTAACCATTGAGCCATGCAGGCCAGGGCTCTTTTGCCTTGTTTATTTATTTATTTTGTTCTTTAAAAATATTTTTTACTGATTTCAGCGAGAGGAAGGGAGAGGGAGAGAGAGAGATGGAAACATCCATGACGAGATGAGAATCACGGATCGGCTGCCTCCCGCACACCCCCTACTGGGGATCGAACCCGCAACCCAGGCATGTGCCCTTGACTGGGAATCGAACCCGGGACCCTTCAGTCTGCAGGCGGACGCTCTATCCACTGAGCCACACCGGCTAGGGCTGTCTTGTTTTTTCAATTCCCCTAAGTACGGAAGTCTGCATCCATTGCCAAGTTCATGAGCAATGGAAAATGCACATGGAAATTTAGAAGAAATCGAAAAAGCACTTGCTACGAAGTCCAACGTGTTTTTCTTTCTAAAGTCAGTTTTCCTACAAAGGAAATCTATTATTTATTAAACAGTAATAACATAGTCAGGCCACGGAGGCTCCGTGGTTGAGCATCGACCTAGGAACCAGGAGGTCACGGTACATTCGATTCCCGGTCAAGGGCACATGCCTATGTTTTGGGCTCGATTCCCAGTCGGGGGCGTGCAGGAGGCAGCCAATCAATGATTCTCTCTCATCATGGATGTTTCTGTCTCTCTGTCTCCCTCTCCCTACCTCTCTGAAATCAGTAAATATATATACATATATATACATTTAGAAAGAGTAATAATATAAAAATTCATTTCAATGAGACTAAAAAGGAAAGAAAAGATAAAAAGATCATACCATATCCCAAGTTACAGGCAAGGATCTGCATTAAAAATCCGGAGATAACAAACCACCCATGGCTTATCTATATATATAAAAGACTAAGCGACCATGGCAACCGAATGATTGGAACGCCCAGAATGAACAGTTGACCCGTCGCTATGACGTGCACTGACCACCAGGGGGCAGATGCTCAACGCAGGAGCTGCCCCATGGTGGTCAGTGCACTCCCACAGCCCCAACTCCTGCCGGCCTGGCCCCCCCAAATAGGCACTGATCTGGGGGCCAGCCAGCCAACCTCCCAGGGTTCCTCGCCCCATCCAGCCGGCCCCCTAATAGACCTCGATCACAGGCCAAGCCGAGGGACCCCACCCATGCATGCATTTGTGCACCAGGCCTCTGGTGTACACAGAAAATATTCATATTTACTGGAGATTGAAGACATGAAGGAATAAAGCCAGCTGCCGTCCGTACCTCGTAGACTGGCCATACTCAAACGTTGGGTCACACTCTTGTGTGGACAGAGGGCCAGGTCAAGGTCGGGTTGGGCCCCCAGGTCCAGGGTTTATGGAGCCCTTCCTTCTGATCGCTTTGCAGGCCCAGGGATGGCTTAGGCAAGAGCTGATTTTGCCGGGAAATGTGGCCATTTATCCACAAGTCAACAGCAAGGACTTAGAACCAAGATTCCTCTACGCAGCAAAGCTATCATTTAGAATTGAAGGTCAGATAAGAGCTCCCCAGACAAGAAGAAGATAAAGGAGTTCATCACTGCCAAACCAGGATGACAGGAAATGTTGAAGGGTATTCTTTGAGAAGAAGAAGAAAAAGAAAAAGAAAATGGCAATGAATACATATCTATCAACAATTGAATCTAAAAATCAAAATAAATGAATGAGAAGTCTAATGAACAGAATAAATCCTATATAATAAAAGCCTAATATGCTAAGTGTCTGGTCGACGGGTCAATCAATTCAGCCAATCAATGCGTAATATGCTAATGATATGCTAAGGCTGCTCAACTGCTTGCTATGACGTGCACTGACCACCAGGGGGCAGACAGTAGACCGGTTGACCAGTCGCTATGACATGCACTGACCACCAGGGGGCAGACGCTCTGACCGGTAGGTTAGCTTGCTGCTGGGGTCTGGCCGATCAGGACTGAGCGAGATGGACCAGACACGTCCTGGAGTCCTCCCACAGTCCCTTCCCGGCTGGCCAACTTCCTGTGTCCCTCCTGGGCCCTGACCGTGCACTGGTGGGGTCCCTCGGCCTGGCCTGCGCCCTCTCGCAATCCAGGACCCCTCGGGAGGATGTCAGAGAGCTGGTTTCGGCCTGATCCTGCAGGCCAGGCTGAGGGACCCCACTGGTGCACGAATTCGTGCACTGGGCCTCTAGTTGGTTAATAAAATAGACTCAGAGGCATGGAAACATAGAACAGACTGGCGAATCTCAGAGGCGAGGAGGGTAAGGGGGGCAGGAAGAGAATAAACCTATGGAAGCTGACAACAGGGTGGCCAAAGCCTGGGGTGGGGTGGGAACCAGGTGTCTCCGCCCTGGTGGTCAGTGCACGTCAGAGCGAGCGGTTGAGCAGTGTTAGCATATCATTGGCATATTATGCATTGATTGGCTGAATTGATTGACCCGTCAACCAGTGGGGTGTGGACGGAATAAAAAAAAGGCCACATGCTAACCTGACTGGCTCAGGGGAGGCCTGCTTGGCGGCCTTGCAAACTTAAAGATGTAAATTCACCCCAAAGGATGGTCTGAAATTAAACTTTAACTAAAAGCAGTTTGTGGTGGGGAGTCACCTGCTAGGCCGACAAGGTCATTGTTAAGGTCAACCTTCACCTTAACAGAGCCCACCTGTCTTTTTGCATCTAGGATGACACACCCTTGAAATGTCTGGGTAACTGGTAGCTTCGCTTTTTCCGGGTTGAGTATCGACCTATGAACCAGGAGGTCACGGGTTCGATTCCCGGTCAAGGGCACGTGCCTGGGTTTCAGGTCGATCCCCAGTGGGGGGCGTGCAGGAGGCAGCCGATCCACGATTCTCTCTCATCATGGATGTTTCTATCTCTCTCTCTCTCTCTCTCTCTCTCTCTGCCTGTCTTTCTCCCGTCCTCTCTGAAATCAATAAACATGCACTGAGTGGTCAGATTATTATGATCTCTGAACACATAAAAACCTGGACACTCAGTGTATATATATATATATATATATATATATATATATATATATATATATATACATATATATATATACATACATATATATATATATATATATATATATGTGTATGTATATGTATATATATACATATACATATATAAATATGTGTGTGTGTGTGTGTGTGTGTGTGTATATATATATACATATATATATATATGCATATATATATATGCATATATATATATATATATATATATATATATATATATATATATTAGAGGCCCGATGCATGAATTCGTGCATGGGTGGGGTCCGGCCAGCCTGGCCAGGGGGAGGGGACATGGGCGGTCGGCCGGCCTGCCTGCTGGTCGAACTCCTGGTCAAGGGGACCATTTGCATATTAGCCTTTTATTCTATAGGATGTACACGGAGTGGCCAGATGATTATGCGTTCAAGATCATCATCATCTGGCCACTCAGTGTATAATTTTTTAAACATATTTTATTAATTTTTTACAGAGAGGAAGGGAGAGGGATAGAGTCAGAAACATCGATGAGAGAGAAACATCGATCAGCTGCCTCCTGCACGCCCCCCACTGGGGATGTGCCCGCAACCAAGGTCCATGCCCTTGACCGGAATCGAACCCGGGACCCTTCAGTCCGCAGGCCGACGCTCTATCCACTGAGCCACACCGGTTAGGGCTCAGTGTATATTTTTTTTAAAATTACTTTGACCCAAACTTCAGATTCCTTTTTGACTCCTCCCTCTCTCCCTCATGAGCTACCACCCTCCTTGTCCGTCTGTGAGTGGGAAGAAGTCACAAAACACGAAATTGAGCTTCACCTTGGAGGAGCGGTCTGGCACAGACCGCGACACCAGACCCCCAAAATGCCCGTGTGTCAGGCTGCGAAGTCCCCGTTGACTTTGTCCCCCACCTCTGGCGTGCCTGTGGGGTCTGGGGGCCTCGAGGGACCTTGCCCCATGCTGATCACGAGTTGATGTCATACATACAATGGGCCAGTGTGTTGCCAGGCAACATGCCACAGGGATGGAGGTGGCCGAGCGTGAGGGCGGAGTGCTTGCCCCGACCCCTGAAGACACGTCACCCCAAATGAGCGAGAGACAAGGAACACCGTTTTGACCGGCACCATTGAACAGAGCAAAAGCGTGCCCTGGCCGGTGTGGCTCAGTGGATAGAGCGTCGGCCTGCAGCCTGAAGGGCACATGCCCGGGTTGCAGGCACCTCCCCAGCCCGGGCCCTGGTCGGGGCGCGTGCAGGAGGCAACCGGTCGATGTGTTTCTCTCACATGGGTGTTTCTGTCTGTCTCTCCCTCTCTGCCCCATGCTCTCCAAACATCAATGGAGAAAATATCCTCGGGGGTGGGTTTAAAAAAGGAACATATAGCAGCATGGCTCCAATGTCTGGGTAAGTTTGTGGAGTTTCCCAGGTATTTTTCTAGGACACATCTGGTGTTTGCATAGACTGGACGGGTGACTGGAATCCTATCTAATAAAGAGGTGATATGCAAATTGACCATCATTCCAACACACAAGATGGCCGCCACAGGATGGCCTGCAGGGGAGGGCAGTTGTGGGGGGACCAGGCCTGCAGGGGAGGACAGTTGTGGGGGGACCAGGCCTGCAGGGGAGAGCAGTTAGGGGTGACAAGGCCAGCAGGGGAGGACAGTTGGGGGCGGACCAGGCCTACAGGGGAGGACAGTTGGGGGCGGACCAGGCCTACAGGGGAGGACAGTTGGGGGCGGACCAGGCCTGCAGGGAAGGGCAGTTAGGGGTGACCAGGCCTTCAGGGGAGAGCAGTTGGGGGTGACCAGGCCTGCAGGGGAGGGCAGTTAGGGGTGACAAGGCCAGAGGGGAGGACAGTTGGGGGCGGACCAGGGTCTCACATGGGTGTTTCTGAACCCCCGTGAACCTACCCTCACCCGCCAGTCCCCCTTCACCGTCCGCAGGCCGACGCTCTATCCACTGAGCCACACCGGTGGTAGGGTCTCAGTAAGTAAATTTTTTTTAAAATGGCTACAATGTCTGACCCAGTTTGTGGAGATTCCCTGGTATTTTTCTAGGACATCCTCCCCTCACCCCTCATACTTCACGGACCTGACTTGATCCTTTCTAATGAGGTGGATATGCAGAATTGACCATCATTCAACACACGAAATTGACGCCACAGGTTGGCCTAGGAGGAGCGGTCATGGTTGTGGTGAGGGACACCAGGCCTGCCCCCGAGGACAAATGTGGGGTAGTGTCAGGATTGCAGCAGAATGTCCCCCGGTAGACACATGTCCCCAGGACGGCACAGTCTGGAGCGGGCGTGCCTCTACAGGGGAGGACGTCAGGGGGCGGACCAGGCTTACTGGACAGGACCTCCATGGGCGATCACGAGTCCTGATGGGAGGAAGGGCAAACAATGGGTGACACAGAGTGTTCAGGGCAGGCAACAGTTGGGGGCCACCAGGGATGCAGAGGTAGGCCGAGCGTAGTGGGTGACAAGGCCAGCCCCCGCACCCCAAAAAGACACGTGCCAGGCCCCACAATGTTGAGCGAGAGTTGGGGGGTGGACAAGTTTTGTGGGATTTGACATTCCGGCCACAAACCATTTTGAACAGAGCAAAAGGGGGTCCGGGGAAGGGCCCCCCCTGTGCCGGTGTGGCTCAAGTGTGATAGAGCCGTCCGACCTGCAGCCTGAAGGGGCACATTCCCGGGTTGCAGGCACCTCCCCAGCCCGGGGCCCAGCTGGTCAGTGAGGCGCGTGCATGAGGCAACCCTGTGTGAAAATGTGTTTACCTTCCCTCTCATTCTCAAACATGGGTGTTTCTGTCTGTCTCCATCTATACTCCCCTCTCTGCTCCCAAGCTCTCCAAAACAATCAGATGGAGAAAATATCCTCGGGGGGTGGGTTTAAAAAAGGGAACATTAAAGCAGCATGCGCTCCAATGTCAGTTAGGGGTGACCAGGCCTGCAGGGAAGGGCAGTTAGGGGTGACCAGGCCTGCAGGGGAGGACAGTTGGGGGCGGACCAGGCCTGCAGGGGAGGACAGTTGGGGGCGGACCAGGCCTGCAGGGGAGAGCAGTTAGGGGTGACCAGGCCTGCAGGGGAGGACAGTTGGGGGCGGACCAGGCCTGCAGGGGAGAGCAGTTAGGGGTGACCAGGCCTGCAGGGGAGGACAGTTGGGGGCGGACCAGGCCTGCAGGGGAGGACAGTTGGGGGCGGACCAGGCCTACAGGGGAGGACAGTTGGGGGCGGACCAGCCTGCAGGGAAGGGCAGTTAGGGGTGACCAGGCCTGCAGGGGAGGACAGTTGGGGGCGGACCAGCCTGCAGGGAAGGGCAGTTAGGGGTGACCAGGCCTGCAGGGAAGGGCAGTTAGGGGTGACCAGGCCTGCAGGGGAGGACAGTTGGGGGCGGACCAGGCCTGCAGGGGAGGGCAGTTGGGGGGGGACCAGGCCTGCAGGGGAGGACAGTTGGGGGCGGACCAGCCTGCAGGGAAGGGCAGTTAGGGGTGACCAGGCCTGCAGGGGAGGACAGTTGGGGGCGGACCAGCCTGCAGGGAAGGGCAGTTAGGGGTGACCAGGCCTGCAGGGGAGAGCAGTTAGGGGTGACCAGGCCTGCAGGGGAGAGCAGTTAGGGGTGACCAGGCCTGCAGGGGAGAGCAGTTAGGGGTGACCAGGCCTGCAGGGGAGGACAGTTGGGGGCGGACCAGCCTGCAGGGAAGGGCAGTTAGGGGTGACCAGGCCTGCAGGGGAGGACAGTTGGGGGCGGACCAGGCCTGCAGGGGAGGACAGTTGGGGGCGGACCAGCCTGCAGGGAAGGGCAGTTAGGGGTGACCAGGCCTGCAGGGGAGGACAGTTGGGGGCGGACCAGCCTGCAGGGAAGGGCAGTTAGGGGTGACCAGGCCTGCAGGGGAGGACAGTTGGGGGCGGACCAGCCTGCAGGGAAGGGCAGTTAGGGGTGACCAGGCCTGCAGGGGAGGACAGTTGGGGGCGGACCAGGCCTGCAGGGGAGGACAGTTGGGGGCGGACCAGCCTGCAGGGAAGGGCAGTTAGGGGTGACCAGGCCTGCAGGGAAGGGCAGTTAGGGGTGACCAGGCCTGCAGGGGAGGACAGTTGGGGGCGGACCAGCCTGCAGGGAAGGGCAGTTAGGGGTGACCAGGCCTGCAGGGGAGGACAGTTGGGGGCGGACCAGGCCTACAGGGGAGGACAGTTGGGGGCGGACCAGCCTGCAGGGAAGGGCAGTTAGGGGTGACCAGGCCTGCAGGGGAGGACAGTTGGGGGCGGACCAGGCCTACAGGGGAGGACAGTTGGGGGCGGACCAGGCCTACAGGGGAGGACAGTTGGGGGCGGACCAGGCCTGCAGGGGAGAGCAGTTAGGGGTGACCAGGCCTGCAGGGAAGGGCAGTTAGGGGTGACCAGGCCTGCAGGGGAGGACAGTTGGGGGCGGACCAGCCTGCAGGGAAGGGCAGTTAGGGGTGACCAGGCCTGCAGGGAAGGGCAGTTAGGGGTGACCAGGCCTGCAGGGGAGGACAGTTGGGGGCGGACCAGGCCTGCAGGGGAGGACAGTTGGGGGCGGACCAGGCCTGCAGGGGAGAGCAGTTAGGGGTGACCAGGCCTGCAGGGGAGGACAGTTGGGGGCGGACCAGGCCTGCAGGGGAGGACAGTTGGGGGCGGACCAGGCCTGCAGGGGAGGACAGTTGGGGGCGGACCAGGCCTGCAGGGGAGGACAGTTGGGGGCGGACCAGGCCTGCAGGGGAGGACAGTTGGGGGCGGACCAGGCCTGCAGGGGAGGACAGTTGGGGGCGGACCAGCCTGCAGGGAAGGGCAGTTAGGGGTGACCAGGCCTGCAGGGGAGAGCAGTTAGGGGTGACCAGGCCTTCAGGGAGAGCAGTTAGGGGTGACCAGGCCTTCAGGGAGAGCAGTTAGGGGTGACCAGGCCTTCAGCTACCACTAACTGATAGTCTTCCTACTGAATCCCCCTAACCACTGGTCTGCCTACCTGATCACCCCTAACCCCTCTGCTGCCTGCCTGATCACCCCTAACCACTCTGCCTGCCTGCCTGATTGCTCTTAACTCTGTCTGCCTACCTGATCACCCCTAACTGCTATTTTGCCTACCTGATCACCCCTAACCACTCTGCCTGCCTGCCTGATCTCCCCTAACCCCTCTGCCTGCCTGCTTCATCGCCCCTAACCACTCTGCCTGCCTGATCGCCCCTAACCACTCTGCATGCCTGCCTGATCGCCCCTAACTCCTCTGCCTGCCTGCCTGATCGCCCCTAACCACTCTGCCTGCCTGCCTGATCGCCCCTAACCCTTCTGCCTGCCTGTCTGATCACCCCTAACCACTCTGTCTGCCTTCCTGATCGCCCCTAAACCCTCTGCCTGCCTGCCTGATCACCCCTAACCCCTCTGCCTGCCTGCCTGATTGCCCCTAACCCTTCTGCCTGCCTGTCTGATCACCCCTAACCCCTCTGCCTGCCTGCCTGATTGCCCCTAACCCTTCTGCCTGCCTATGTGATCACCCCTAACCCCTCTGCCTGCCTGTCTGATCGCCCCTAACCACTCTGCCAGCCTGCCTGATCGCCCCTAAACCCTCTGCCTGCCTGCCTGACCTCCCTAACCACTCTGCATGCCTGCCTGATCGCCCCTAACCCTTCTGCCTGCCTGTCTGATCACCCCTAACCACTCTGCCAGCCTGCCTGATCGCCCCTAACCCCTCTGCCTGCCTACCTGACCTCCCTAACCACTCTGCATGCCTACCTGATCGCCCCTAACCCCTCTGCCTGCCTGCCTGATTGCCCCTATCCATTTGCTTGGGGGCGGGGCCAGCACTGACTTCCGGTTGGTCAGCCTCTGGTTGTTACTGGTCGTTACGACCCAGGGTTTTAATATATGAGGACTTTTCATTGGTTCGGCTCCTCATTTTTCTTTCTTTCTTAGCTGAGGAGCAAATGCCAAAATAACCACCACACCAGACGAGCCCGATGCCTTTGCTGTTCGTCCTCCGACTCCTTTTGCGATGTTTATTTCTCGTCGGTTATTTCTTTAAATCCCGTAAGTGTACGTATCCCCGAAAGTACACTCCATTTTCCCTCCGCAGGGACGCGTGAAAGCATTCTCAGCCTCCTGGGGAGAGACAGCTCCTGCAAAATGTAGGACTGGGCCTTGGAGGAGGAACGCCGTGGGCTCTCCCACAGAGGAAAGTGTCTGCCCCACAGCGGACAGACCGCAAAGCCACGGAGGTGAGTAGACATTAAAATTAAGGGAAGAAGAAATTGCAAAAGTTTACAGGGGAACAAATACCATTTTGCCAATGCTCAAGATATTCTAACTGCATAGCATTCTCTCTACCTAATCTATATATATAAAAACCTAATAGGCTACGTGTCCGACCGTCCTTTTGACCGTCCGGCCAGTCGCTATGACGTGCGCTGACCACGTGGGGGCAGACGCTACGACCGGTAGGTTAGCTTGCTGCTGGGGTCTGGCCGATAGGGACAGGGCGAGACAGGATGGACACGCCCTGGAGCCCTCCCGCAATCCCTCCCCGGGCCCAACCATGCTCCAGTGGGGTCCCTCAGCCTGGCCTGCGCCCTCTCGCAATGCGGGACCCCTTGGGGGATGTCAGAGAGTGGGTTTTGGCCCGATCCTGTAGGCCAGACCGAGGGACCCCACCATCGCACGAGTTGAGCCTCTATAGTTTAACTGATTGTCAAGCTAATAAGCTCTCTCTCTCTCTCTTTCTATCTCTCTCTCTTTCTATCTCTCTCTCTTTCTCTTCCTCTCTCTTCTCCCTCCCTCTCTCTCTTCCCCTCTCTGTCTCTCTCTATTTCCTCTCTCATCCTCTCTCTCTCTCTCTCTCTCTCTCTCTCCTCTCTCTCTCTCTCTCTCTCTCTCTCTCTCTCCCCCCCACCCCCTATCATCTTTTCTTTTTCCTCCTTACATTCCTGCCTGCTTCATCGCCCCTAACCACTCTGCCTGCCTGATCGCCCCTATCCACTTGCCTGCCTGCCTGATCACCCACTCTGCCTGCCTGCCTGATCGCCCCTAACCACTCTGCCTGCCTGCCTGATCGCCCCTAACTCCTCTGCCTGCCTGTCTGATCACCCTAACCACTCTGTCTGCCTTCCTGATCGCCCCTAACCCTTCTGCCTGCCTGTCTGATCACCCCTAACCCCTCTGCCTGCCTGCCTGATTGCCCCTAACCCTTCTGCCTGCCTATGTGATCACCCCTAACCCCTCTGCCTGCCTGTCTGATCGCCCCTAACCACTCTGCCAGCCTGCCTGATCGCCCCTAATCCCTCTGCCTGCCTGCCTGACCTCCCCTAACCACTCTGCATGCCTGCCTGATCGCCCCTAACTCCTCTGCCTGCCTGCCTGATCACCACTAACCACTCTGCCAGCCTGCCTGATCGCCCCTAACCACTCTGCCAGCCTGCCTGATCGCCCCTAACCCCTCTGCCTGCCTACCTGACCTCCCCTAACCACTCTGCATGCCTACCTGATCGCCCCTAACCCCTCTGCCTGCCTGCCTGATTGCCCCTATCCATTTGCTTGGGGGCGGGGCCAGCACTGACTTCCGGTTGGTCAGCCTCTGGTTGTTACTGGTCGTTACGACCCAGGGTTTTTAATATATGAGGACTTTTCATTGGTTCGGCTCCTCATTTTTCTTTCTTTCTTAGCTGAGGAGCAAATGCCAAAATAACCACCACACCAGACGTAGCCCGGATGCCTTTGCTGTTCGTCCTCCGACTCCTTTTGCGATGTTTATTTCTCGTCGGTTATTTCTTTAAATCCCGTAAGTGTACGTATCCCCGAAAGTACACTCCATTTTCCCTCCGCAGGGGACGCGTGGAAAGCATTCTCGCCTTCCTGGGGAGAGACAGCTCCTGCAAAATGTAGGTCTGGGCCTTGGAGGAGGAACGCCGTGGGCTCTCCCACAGAGGAAAGTGTCTGCCCCACAGCGGACAGACCGCAAAGCCACGGAGGTGAGTAGACATTAAAATTAAGGGAAGAAGAAATTGCAAAAGTTTACAGGGGAACAAATACCATTTTGCCAATGCTCAAGATATTTCTAACTGCATAGCATTCTCTCTACCTTAATCTATATATATAAAAACCTAATAGGCTACGTGTCCGACCGTCCTTTTGACCGTCCGGCCAGTCGCTATGACGTGCGCTGACCACGTGGGGGCAGACGCTACGACCGGTAGGTTAGCTTGCTGCTGGGGTCTGGCCGATAGGGACAGGGCGAGACAGGATGGACACGCCCTGGAGCCCTCCCGCAATCCCTCCCCGGGCCCAACCATGCTCCAGTGGGGTCCCTCAGCCTGGCCTGCGCCCTCTCGCAATGCGGGACCCCTTGGGGGATGTCAGAGAGTGGGTTTTGGCCCGATCCTGTAGGCCAGACCGAGGGACCCCACCATCGCACGAGTTGAGCCTCTATAGTTTAATGATTGTCAAGCTAATAAGCTCTCTCTCTCTCTTTCTCTCTCTCTCTCTTTCTATCTCTCTCTCTTTCTCTTCCTCTCTCTTCTCCCTCCCTCTCTCTCTTCCCCTCTCTGTCTCTCTCTATTTCTCTCTCTCATCCTCTCTCTCTCTCATTCTCTCTCTTTCTCCTCTCTCTCTCTCTCTCTCTCTCTCTCTCTCTCCCCCCCACCCCCTATCATCTTTTCTTTTTCCTCCTTACATTAGCTAGCATCCCTTTCTGTCACCAGGACTGATAACTCAATCCCAACCACAGCTACCTTCAACATATCACACACGGTGAGTTGGTTGAATAGGAATGACTTCTGATTGATTTTTCATGGTGGTTAAAACTCTGGAACATTGTTATTATTATGAAACTGGTGTTTATTAAAGAACTAGTGTCCCGGTGCATGGATGCATGCACATTGAAAGGAAATGAATTAGAAGAAGTATTTTAATATCCCTGTTCACCCTTTCTCTATCGTAGAAGTGTCAGAGATGAAAGGAGATTAGCAAAATGTATATGAAAGTAATATATAAATTGATTCATAAGTAAACAATAACAACATGATACAATAACAATAACCCTAGGAGGTTGGTCGGCCTGGAGGGACCGCGGGAGGGCTCCAGGGCATGTCCGGCCCATCTCACCCAGTCCCCATCGGCCTGACCCCAGCAGCAAGCTAACCTACTGCCCCCTGGTGGTCAGTGCATGTCATAGCGACTGGTCAAACGGTCGGACGCTTAGCATGTTAGGGTTTTATATATATAGACAAGTGGCCCGGTGCATGAAATTCATGCACGGGGGGATGTCCCTCAGCCCGGCCTGCACCCTCTCCAATATGGGACCCCTCAGGGGATGTTCAATTGCTGGTTTAGGCTCAATCCTACAGGCAGTCGGACATCCTCTCACAATCCAGAACCGCTGGCTCCTAACCGCTTGCCTGCCTGCCTGCCTGATCACCCCTAACCACTCTGCCTGCCGGCCAGCTCACCCCCAACTGCCCCCCTGTGCTGGCCTTCTCATCCCCAACTGCCCCCCCTGCTGGCCTGCTCGCCCCCAACTGCCATCCCCGCTCGCCTGATCACCCCCAACTGCCCTCCCCTCCTGGCCTGATCGCCCCTAACCGCCTCTGCCTCAGCCCTGCCACCATGGCTTTGTCCGGAAGGACGTCCGGAGGGTCTCCCGGTCTAATTAGCATATTACCCCTGTTATTGGTATAGATTGTAGGAACAGCTGCGCATGTTCAAAATAAGAATCAGGACACCTTTACCGATGGAGATTCTTCCATCGATGACCCCGCATAGCAGAAGCCATCGCGATGTCGCTGACGTTTCTTATGGGGAACAGCTGGCCTGTGCACACGGCATTCTCACCTCCGAGGCAGCCCCAGGAGCGTGGGGTGGGGCCGGGCACTCCGTGGGAGACTGAATAAGGGCCATTCTAGAGGCAGGAGAGAGAGGAGTGATTAAAGAACAAATGCCTTGCGACATGTTGCGAATGAGGCCTCCGTGACCTGGACCAGGACGGACGGGGCCGTCCTGGCTGCTCACAATTGAATCCTGAAACTCCCATGTGGGCATCGGTCATCCGTCACGGTGCCCAGAAGTGGGAAGCGATACGGATGATGGATTAAATCTGTATCTGGGCCCCGACAACAGGTTTCTATGCAAATGCACGGGACGACGGCTGCGTCAATGGAATCGATGGACACCCAGGGCCGTGGTTCATCTTTGGTGGGGGGGTGGGAGGGGCTCCCCAGATGTCCTGATCCCGCAGGAGATGCTGAAGGGGAGGTCTCGTGCAGGCGCCCACCTCATTTAGGATCGGGCCATCGGGAGGCACAGGTGACCGGCTGAGCGATCCCTCTTGGGGGTCACGCTGTGTGTCTGGGACGAAACAGCAGCCTTTTTTTTTTTGAGGACTGAGGTCATGATTGCCCCTGGAAAAGCCTCCGGACTGGCTGTCAGCGCTTTGCTGGTGATGGATGAGCAGGGAAGACGCGCCAAATTGCTGTCTGGCTCCCCGTCATAGAAACGGGTTGAAATCTAAGGGAAAAGGAAGGTGAGATGTTTAAACGGCTCTTGTCTTGCATGTACAATGTCAGGGTCACGTTCAAGAGGTCACCATCCGAGGATCAGGAAAGAGCCATTTTAGCCCCATCGGCGTAGCTCAGTGGTTGAGCATCGACCTGTGAACCAGGAGGTCACGGGTTCGATTCCCGGTCAAGGGCACAGGCCCGGGTTGCAGGCTCGATCCCCAGTAGGGGGCGTGCGGGAGGCAGCCGGTCCGTGATTCTCTCTCCTCATGGATGTCTCTGTCTCTCTCCTTCTCCCTTCCTCTCTGAAATCAATTTATTTAAAAAAGAAAACCAAGATCAAATTACCTTTAACATTTTTTTAATTAAAAAAAAAAAAAGAATCAGCCCTCACCGGTGTGGCTCAGTGGACAGAGCGTCGGCCTGCGGACTGAAGGGTCCCGGGTTCGATTCCGGTCCAGGGCATGGACCTGGGTTGCGGGCACATCCCCAGTTGGGGGTGTGCAGGAGGCGGCTGATGGATGTCTCTCTCTCTTCGATGTTTCTAACTCCCTCTCCCTCTCCCTTCCTCTCTGTAAAAAAAAAAATCAATAAAATATATTTTTGAAAAGCAAATAAGTAAATAAAGTTGCCCGAGGGGAGGAGCCACTGGCGGGAGGTCTCTGCAGACGGTCAGGCCTGCCCTCCACGCAGCAGGTGGAAATCCATGGCTGGGGTAGAGCGGATGCCAAGCTCCAGGCCGCCAGGCCTTCAGCAGAATTGGCTCATGTTCGCAAGCCACTTGCAGAAGCGAGGGGACTGCCAGAGAATGCAGAGAGGAAATTCGCCTGCTCCCCTCGCCCCCCCCCCTCCCCGGGGTGCTCTCTGAATACATTTGATGTCTCTGCTCCTGGGAGGTGAACAAAAGGCCATCCTTGTGGGGCGGGGGAGCGGGCCAGGCTTGCAGGCCAGTGGCCCGCCTTGCTGTGGTTGGTTGGAGACGTGTCCCAGGGGACGGCACGGACGCTCTCCGGCTCCTGGCAGCCCCGCCTGGTGCTGCTGACACGCAGCCAGTGGCTGTGACCTTTAAAAGGACGAATCAATTATCTCGATGTCTTGGTACGGCTCTGCCTGGCGGAAATCCCGTCCCTCCGGGGACCACAAGGCCCAGGGCGGTGGAAACACCAAGAAAAGGGGTTAAGAAATGCAAATGGCCCCGGCCGGTGTGGCTCAGTGGATAGAGCGTCGGCCTGCGGACGGAAGGGTCCCGGGTTCGATTCCCGGTCAAGGGCATGTGCCTTGGTTGCGGGCACATCCCCAGTGGGGGGCGTGCAGGAGGCAGCTGATGGATGTGTCTCTCTCATCGATGTTTCTGACTCTCTCTCCCTCTCCCTTTCTCACTGTAAAACATCAATAAAATTTTAGAAAAAAATTTTTTTAGGAAATGCAAATGTTGCCAGGCCGGCGTGGCTCGGTGGTTGAGCGTCGACCTGTGAACCAGGAGGTCAGGGTTCGATTCCCAGTCCGGGTTGTGGGCTCCATCCCCAGTAGGGGGTGTGCAGGAGGCAGCCGATCCATGATTCTCTCTCATCACGGATGTTTCTGTTTCTCTCTCTCCTTTCCTCTCTCTAAAATCAGTAAAAACATATATATTTTTTTAAATATATTTTATTGATTTTTTCAGAGAGGAAGGGAGAGGGGAGAGAGAGAGAGAAACATCAATGATGAGGGAGAATCATGGATCGGCTGCCTCCTGTACACCCCACACAGGGGACCGAGCCCGCAACCCAGGCACGTGCCCTTGACCAGAATCGAACCTGGGCCCCCCCCCCCCATTCTGCAGGCCGATGCCCTACCCACTGAGCAAACCAGCTAGGGTAGAGGTTGTGGGTTCGATCCCCAGTGTGGGGCGTGCAGGAAGCATCATCGATGTTTCCGTCTCTCTCTCCCTCTCCCTTCCTCTCGGAAATCAATACAAATTTAATTTTTAAATGCAAATGTCGACCTTGTGCACAGAGAACCTTCACGGTCCCCCACCAAAACTGTTAGAACTCAGGGATGAATCTGGCAACGTGGCAGGATACAAAATCGATGCACAAACATCATTTGCTTTCTACACACTCCCAGCGAGTGATCTGAAGAAATAAATTAAGAAAAACAACGCCATTTAAAAAGCGTCAGAAAGAATAAAACACTTAGAAATACATTTAACCAGGCAGGGGAACAACTCCTCTATTGAAAACTAGAAAACACTGCTGAAGAAATTTAAAGCCAACACAAATCAATGCAAAGACATCTGTGCCCATGCGTTAGACAACGTGATACTTATTCATAAAACACTCATACTGCGGCCCTGGCTGGGTTGGCTCAGTGGATAGAGCATCAGCCTGCGGACTGAAGGCTCCCCGGGTTTGATTCCAGTCAAGGGCACAGGCCTGGGTTGCAGGCTCGGTCCCTGGCCCTGGTCTGGGCATGGGCAGGAGGCAGCCAACGAGTGTGTCTCTCGCACATCGATGTTTCTCTCTCTGTGTCTCTCCCCCCGATCCCTTCCACGCTCTCTAAGAATCAATGGACAAATATCCTCAGGTGAGGATTAACCATAAAAGAGAAATGTATTTTCCTGATAAACTCTAAGCGTATATTTATTTTATTTTATTTTTCAATTACAGGGTTAGGGTTAGGGTTAGGGCTAGGGTTGGGGTTAGGGTTGGTATTGGGGTTAGGGTTGAGGTTAGGGTTATGTTAGGGTTGGCATTGGGGTTGCAATTAGGGTTGGGGTTGAGGTAGGGTTAGGTTTGGGGTTAGGGTTTGGATTGGTGTTAGGGTTGGAGTTTGGGTTAGGGTTGAGGTTAGGGTTGGGATTGGGTTTAGGGTTATGGTTGGTATTGGGGTTAGAGTTAGGTTTAGGGTTGAGATTAGGGCTATATTTGGGGTTAGGGTTAAGGTTGGGGTTAGGGTTAGGGTTAGGGTTAGGGTTGGTGTTAGGGTTAGGGTTGGGATTTGGGTAGAGTTGAGGTTGTGGTTAGGGTTCAGGATGAGGTTAGGTTTAGGTTTGGGGTTAGGTTTAGGGTTGGGATTAGGGTTATTGTTGGGATTGGGGTTAGGGTTGTGGTTAGGATTAGTGTTGGCATTAGGGTTGGGAATGGGGTTAGGGTTAGGTTTAAATTTGTGGTTAGGGTTGGGATTGGGGTTAAGGTTATGGTTGGGATTGGGGTTAGAGTTAGGTTTAGGATTGAGATTAGGGCTATGTTTGGGGTTAGGGTTAAGGTTGGAGTTAGGGTTAGAGTTAGGGTTGGTGTTAGGGTTAGGGTTAGGGTTGGGATTTGGGTAGAGTTGAGGTTGGGGTTAGGGTTCAGGATGAGGTTAGGTTTAGGTTTGGTGTTAGGGTTAGGTTTGGAATTAGGGTTATTGTTGGGATTGGGGTTAGGGTTGTGGTTATTGTTAAAGTTAGGTTAAGGTTTAGGGTTGGGGTTAGGGTTCGGGTTGGGATTGGGTTTAGGGGTGGGGTTCGGATAGGGTTGGCATTGGGGTTAGGGCTAGGTTTAAATTTGCGGTTAGGGTTGGGGTTGGTGTTAGGGTTAGGATTATGGTTTGTGGTTGGGGTTAGATTTGGCATTGTGGTTAGGGTTCGGGTTAGTTCACATTCAATATTATTTTGTTTTAGCTTCAGATGTACAGCATCGTACGTCCTTGAAATGCCCGGGTTCCCCTCGGTACGTGTCTGAGTGTCTAACCACCATGCTGTGCCTATGCTTTCTGAACAGGCATGTAATGGACCAGCTGGGTCATGCCACCTGGTATACCTCCTGCTGTGGATGGAGTTTGACGGGAAAAGTAGAATTCCACACCCACACCCTGATCGTCCCTCCCTTCCCAGGAATTCCCTGAGCCCAGCACTCTCCATGTCGCCTCCCCCGGAAATTCCTGCCCCACCCCCTGAGTCGTCCAAAAACAAACCAAACTCAAGGTCGCCTCAGAGTCCATTTTGTCCAATCACGGTGCTCCATTTCCACGTGTCCTTCCTGGCCTCCCGGGACATGTAGACAAGACACCATGAGCACAGGTAAACACGCCTGAAATACCCAATATTCGGAGGTAGGTTAAACCTGAACCTTCTCAAAATTCCATTCCTTCGCAAATACCTCGTCCCCCTGTCATATCTGGGGATAGCGTGTGTCACCCTATTTGGGAATGGGAGGGTATATGCCATCGTTGAACCCTCATTGCGTTCTATTGCAATCCCATTATTTACAAACTAGTGGCCCGGTGCATGAAATTCGTGCACAGGGGTGGGGGTGTCCCTCAGCCTGGCCTACACCCTCTCCAATCTGGGACCCCTCAGGGGATGTCCGACTGCCGGTTTAGGCCCGAACTGGCAGTCGGAAATCCCTTTCACAATCTGGGACCGCTGGCTCCTAACCACTCGCCGGCCTGCCTGCCTGATCACCCCCAACTGCCCCCGGCCCTGCTGGCCTGCTCGCTCCCAACTCACCCCCCAGCTGGCCTGCTTGCTCCCAACTGGTCCCCACTGCTGGCCTGCTTGTCCCCAACTGCCCCCCCACCAGCCTGATCACCCCCATCTGCCCTCCCCTCCTGGCTGGATCACCCCTAACAGCCTCTGCCTTGGCCCCGCCACCATGGCTTTGTCCAGAAGGATGTCCGGAAGGTCTCCCGGAAGGTCTCCTGGCCTAATTAGCATATTACCCTTTTATTAGTATAGATGTATGTACGGGTGTTTGGATACCAAAAGCTCTCTCTCTTAGAATTCATGATATGCCCAGAACGTTGTCCTTGGCATTTAACAGCTTATCCTTTGAAAATAACATAAAAGTTTAATGGTGTGAATGTATATGAGTGCATTTCAACGTCTTAGGATATTATGCCCCTTAAAATTGGGTAAGAAATGCACCCTCATAACAGAAAAAAGAAAAAGATTGTTAACTTAAAAAAAAAAAAGGAAGGAATACATTATCACCCTGTTGGCATGGCCATTCAGAAATACTACTTTTATTGGTCAAGAGGTCAAGATGGCGGATTTAGCGCTGTGGTCGGCAAACTCATTCGTCCACAGAGCCAAATATCAACAGGACAACGATTGAAATTTCTTTGGAGAGCAAACTTTTTAAACTTAAACTTCTTCTAACGCCACTTCTTCAAAATAGACTCGCCCAGTGGTGTTTTGTGGAAGAGCCACACTCAAGGGGCCAAAGAGCCGCACGTGGCTCGCAAGTCGCGGTTTGCCGACCACTGCTTTAGAGCCATGAATGCCTACCTCATAAGTCTAGTGTTTGAAGGATTAAATGAGTTTCTGTGTGAAAATGCTCATAACTGCGCCTTGAATATTGTAAAAAAAAAAAAAGTTTTGATCATCAATTTCGTTTTTAATTTTATTATTGATTTTTTATTCTTTAATATGTATTTTTATTGATTTCAGAGAAGGGGGAGAGAGAGAGAGAGAGAGAGAGAGAGAGAGAGAGAGAGAAACATCCATGATGAGAGTGAATCATGCATCAGCTGCCTCCTGTCCACCCCCTAATGGGGATCGAGCCCACAACTGGGCATGTGCCCTTGACCGGGAATCGAACCAGCAACCTTTTTTTCACACCAGGAAATGCCCAACCAATGGAGACACGGTGGCCAGGGCTTTGATTTTAAATATATACATAAAATTCAGATATTCCTCCAACTCCTTAAAATTCTTTTTTACATTTTAATATTGTAGCCTTATTCATGATGCGAATCATTTATATTCCTACTAGAGGCCCGGTACATGAAATTCGTGCACGGGGCGGTGTGTCCCTCAGCCCAGCCTGCACCCTCTCCAATCTGGGACCCCTCGAGGGATGTCCGACTGCCCAACGGGATATGAACATCCCTCTCACAATCCAGAACTGCTGGCTCCCAACTGCTAGCCTGCCTGCCTTCCTGATTTCCCCTAACCGCTTCTGCCTGCCAGCCTGATCACCCCCGAACCACTCCCAAGCCAGCCTGATTGATGTCTAACTGCTCCCCTGCAGGCCTGGTCACCCCTAACTGCCCTCCCCTGCAGGCCTGGTCCCACCCCAACTGCCCTCCCCTGCAGGCCTGGTCACCCCTAACTGCCCTCCCCTGCAGGCCTGGTCCCTCCCAACTGCCCTCCCCTGCAGGCCTGTTCCCTCCCAACTGCCCTCCTCTGCTGGCCATCTTGTGTGTTGAAGTGATGGTCAATTTGCATATTACTCTTTTATTAAATAGGGTTTAATTATATTATAAAATTTGTTGGATCCTCTGCACGTCCTTATTCTAGTGTGCGAAGCATCCGATCGTGCCATTAGCTCTTTCCACCACCTTCTGCGTTTTCTCCTGCTTCTGTTGTGGGTTTCTGACTGTGACCTCGTGGCCCCTGGCACTTGATGGGAGATAAATCTTTGTGGCCTGGCTTTTTTTTGTGTTTTTTTTTTTAAGTCAGCTCCTTTGCAGAAAATTGGGGTTTATCGGAGCCAGGTTTCCGGAGGTCTGAGCAACCTAAAGCCATATTAGGTAAAACCGCTGAGCGTGGGGATGTTGCCGTGCACAGCTGGTGTGAATTTGGGTCAGAAGCCAGTGTGCATCTTCCCGGATGCCCAAGGCAGGGCACGGGGTCAGCCTCAAAAGCAGCCTCTCTCTGTTGTCCGCGGTTTCGGATTTTGCTGCTGTTGTGACCGATGGCTTCGTGAGGCAGGGGCCTTTTGGGGGGTTCTTGCTCCATCCTCATCTTGCGAGGACCTGAGGCATTTTCTCTGTGACCTGCACAGGACCTCACATTGATCTCCTCCTCTTGATCCTTTTCTCTCTTTCCTTTTATTTCACGCCTCGGGATTTATCTTACATTGTCTGCCCCCAAAGTCTACGTATGGGTCGGAAGGGATGTTTTAAAAGGTTGCGTCTGACATTCCTGCATGCTTGATAGCAGAGGAGTTTTACCATATACAGTCTGTCGCATGGCTGGGGGCAGAATAGCTGATACTTGAGTCGAAATCTATTTAAACTAGAGGCCGGGTGCATGGAATTAAGCACATGTCATAGTGAGCGATAGAACTCCCACTCTCCCAGTCGAACTCCCACAGGGACACTTTGCATATTAGCCTTTTATATATATATATATATACACTGAGTGGCCAGATGATGATGATCTCTGAACACATAATAATATGGCCACTCAGTGTATAACCTACAGAATAAAAGGCTAATATGCAAATGGTCCCCTCGACCAGGAGTTCGACCAGCAGGCAGGCCGGCCAACCGCCCATGTCCCCTCCCCCAGGCCAGGCTGGCCGGACCCCACCCATGCATGAATTCATGCACCAGGCCTCTAGTACACACACACACACACACACACACACACACACACACACACACACACTGAGTGGCTAGATTATTATGCGTTCAGAGATCATAATAATCTGGCCATTCAGTGTAGACTAGAGGCCTGGTGCACGAAATTTGTGCACTCGGTGGGGTCACTCAGCCCGGCCTGAGCCCTCTCACAGTCCAGGAGCCCTCAGACTGCAAGACTCCTGCGTTGAGTGTCTGACCCCTGGTGGTCAGTGCGCATCATAGCGACTGGTTGTTATCCATCGGGCTAAATGCGAGAGGGCACAGGCCAGGCCGAGGGACCCCACCGGTGTACGATCGGGGCTGGGGA
This sequence comes from Ia io, assembly GCA_025583905.1. NCBI lineage: Eukaryota > Metazoa > Chordata > Mammalia > Chiroptera > Vespertilionidae > Ia > Ia io. The sequence continues at coordinate 4,442,644 of JAJQQW010000001.1, forward strand.
GGGACATGGGAGACTGGCCAGCCAGGAGGGACCATGGGAGGGCTACAGGGCATGTCCAGCCCATCTTGCTCAGTCCCGATCGGCCGGACCCCAGCAGCAAGCTAACCTACCGGTCAGAGCAGCTGCCCCCTGGTGGTCAGTGCACGTCATAGCGACTGGTCGACCAGTAGACTGTCTGCCCCCTGGTGATCAGTGCACGTCATAGCCCCCTGGTGGTCAGTGCACGTCATAGCGACTGGTTGACCAGTCAACTCTCTGCCCCTAGTGGTCAGTGCACATCACAGCGAGCAGTTGAGCATCCTTAGCATATAATTAGCATATTACACTTTGATTGGTTGAAGGGCTGACCACATGACCAGACACTTAAGCATACTAGGCTTTTATTATACAGGATTGATTTCAGAGAGGAAGGGAGAGGGAGGGAGAGAGAAATATCCATGATGAGACAGCATCATGGATCGGTTGCCTCCTGCACGCCTCCTTCTGGTGACCAAGTTTGCAACCTGGGCATGTGCCCCGACCGGGAATCGAACCCTGACCTCCTGGTTCATAGATTGATGCTCAACCGCTGAGCCACGCCGGCTGGGCAATTTTTTTTTAATCCTTTAATGTGCATGCAGCTCACCTAGGCATCTAGTTAAAATGCAATTAGGACACAGTGGGTGTGGAATGGGCCCTGAGATTCTATATTCTAGAATGTTCCCAATGACGCTGATGCGGGTGGACCAGGTACCCCATGTTGCATAGCCACGGGGTTCGCAGATGAGGATACAATAGCTGCGAAGGAGACTCTCCGAGAAAGAAGCGCTCAGACGTGATGGGTCGGAGGCCATAACCGACCTCCACCTGTGAGCAGGACAGGCAGAGTCCATACAAGGATATGGGCTGCCCGGCTGCTGTGGCTCAGTGGTGAGCGTCGACCTATGAACCAAGAGGTTACAGTTCGATTCCCGGTCAAGGGCACATGCCCGGGTTGTGGTCTCGACCCCCAGTAGGGGGCGTGCAGGAGGCAGCCGATCCATGGATCTCTCTCATCATTGATGTTTCTCTCTCCCTCTCTCTCTCTGTCTCTCCCTTTCCCTTGCTGTCTCTGAAATCCACAAAAATATACTTTAAAAAAAAAAACCAGAGCTGAAACCGGTTTGGCTCAGTGGATGGAGCGTCGGCCTGCGGACTGAAGGGTCCCAGGTTCGATTCTGGTCAAGGGCCCGTGCCTTGGTGCAGGCACATCCCCAGTAGGGGGCGTGCAGGAGGCAGCTGATGGATGTTTCTCTCTCATCGATGTTTCTGACTCTCTATCCCTCTCCCTTCCTCTCTGTAAAAGATCAATAAAACACGTTTAAAAAAAAAGAGAGATAATACCCTTCAGCATTTCATGTCAAACTGGTTTGCTGGTGATGAACTCCTTTAGCCTTTTCCTGCCTGGGAAACTCTTTATCACACCTGGGATTGCAAACGAGAGCTTTGCCGGGTACAGGAATCTGACCGTTACGCTAAGAACCACGATTCCGTTGTCTTCCTGCTCTAAAGGCCACGGCTCTTTGGACCCAGAGTGGCTGGCAGGCTGTGACAGTAAAGGGACCAGCAAGGGATTCTGGAAAGAGCTGTAACTGAGACGCGGCCAAGTCCCGACCTTGTGCACTCAAAGAGCAGTGATGGGAATCGGCAAGACGGATGTCAGGCAAGGTGCCTGCGGGCGGGAGGTGGGCGGCTGGCCAGCCGGCTGAGTCAGCGGAGTCCTGTCAGCTCCCAGCGCTGGCGGCTAAAGAAGCGATGATGGGCGATGCCAGGCCTAATGGAGCTTGAAATACAGATGTATGGTGAGGGCGGAGGGGGGAAGGGGGAGAAGGGACACATCTCGCTCAGTCCCCAGATTCCATCCCTGTCCGCAGAGGGAATTAGGGCAACTGAGCAAACGGTATGAGCAGGTGCCAGCCAGTCTAGGGAGATATGGTTTTCTTCTTTTGCCACCAAATTGCCATTTCTCTTTCTTTAAAAAAAAAAAAATCTAGCCCTAACCGGTGTGGCTCAGTGGATAGAGCGTCGGCCTGCAGACTGCAGGGTCCCAGGTTCGATTCCGGTCAAGGGCATGTACCTTGGTTATGGGCACATCCCCAGTTGGGGGTGTGCAGGAGGCGGCTGATCGATGTTTCTCTCTCATCAATGTTTCTAACTCTCTATCCCTCTCCCTTCCTCTGTGTAAAAATCAATAAAGTATGTATTTTTTAAAATCCTATCTAATAAAAGAGTAATATGCAGATTAACCATCACCCCAACACACAAGATGGCTGCCCCCATGCAGTCAAAGATCCTGCCCCCATGTGGACACAAGATGGCCACCACAAGATGGCCAGCAGGGAAGGGCAGTTGGGAGGGACCAGGCCTGCAAGGGAGGGCAGTTGGGGGCGATCAACCCTGCAGGAGAGGGCAGTTAAGTGGTGACCAGGCCAGCAGAGGAGGGAAGTTGGAGGCAAACAGGCTGGCAGGGGAGCAGTTAGGCATCGATCAGGCTGGCAGCGGAGTGGTTAGGGGGTGATCAGGCTGTCAGGCAGAAGCGGTTAGGGGCAATCAGGAAGGTAGGCAGGCGAGTGGTTGGGAGCCAGCAGTCCTGGATTGTGAGAGGGATGTCCGACTGCCCGTTTAGGCCTGATCGGGCCTAAATGAGCAGTCAGACATCCCTCAAGGGGTCCCAGATTGGAGAGGGTGCAGGCTGGGCTGAGGGACACCCCCCCCCTGTGCACGAATTTCATGCACTGGGCCTCTAGTCTCTATATATAAAAGCCTAAGTGACCGTTATGACCGAACAACCAGTGGCTATGACATGCACTGACCACCAGGGGGCAGACTCTCAATGCAGTAGCTGCCCCCTGGTGGTCAGTGCACTCCCACAACCCCCACCCAGTCCCGCTGGCTGGCCAACCTCCCTTGTTCCCTTCCCCTGCTAGCCGGCCCCCCTATAGGCCATGATTGGGGGCACACCGGCCAATCTTCTGGGATCCCTACCCCAGGCCAATTGGCCTCCTGATAGGCCTCGATTGCAGGCCAGGCCAAAGCACCCCACCCAGGCACGAATTTGTGCACCGGGCCTCTAGTATTAATAATAATAACTTTTATTGATTCCAGGGAGGAACGGAGAGAGAGAGAGAAACGTCCATGCTGAGAGAGAATCATGGATCGGCTGCCTCCTGCACACCCCCTACTGGGGATGGAGCCCACTACCTGGGCATGTGCCCTTGACCAGGAATTGAACCATGACCTCCTGGTTCCTAGGTTGACACTCAACCACTGGGCCACACCCACCAGGCCATTTCTGTTTCTTAGTGAAATATCATTGCAGCTTTCTCTGGGAAAGTTAGGGCGCATGCTCGGTGTGCAGTTGTGGGGAGACCGTGAATGTAAGTGCCTTTTGACTCCTTGCCTAGCACTAAGTGATAACAAAAGCTAGATCAGTGGGACTTCCCCCCAATACCCCTTCCCCCCACCCAGGGCAATGAATCCTGCTTTTAGAGTTAATGGCGATAGAATCGTGACCCTTATTCATGCGGGATATATTTCAAGTCTTCCTGGAGGATGCCCGAAGCCGTGGAGTAACCAACCCTACCTATACTGTTTTCCCTGCCCGGCCAGTGTGGCTCGGTGGTTGAGCGTCGACCTAGGAACCAGGAGGTCACAGTTCGATTCCCGGTCAAGGGCACACGCCTGGGTTGTGGGCTTGATTCCCCAGTAGGGGGCGTGCAGGAGGCAGCCGATCCATGATTCTCTCTCATCATTGACTAGAGGCCCGGTGCACAACATTTGTGAACTGGGCTGGGGGGTCCCTCAGCCCGGCCTGCACCCTCTAGTAGTCCGGGAACTCCGAGAGGTCCTTAGTGCAGCTGTGGAGGTGGCCGATCATTGAGTGTGTGGGTGGGTGTTCCTTCATGGATGTGGTCACCCCCACAAGGATAGACCATGCCCACTGTGCCTGTCCTTTGTGGGTGTGGCCTATTCTTGAGAGCATGGCTGTTCCTCGCAAGCATGACATCATGGCTCTGTGCCTGGATGGCACGGCCAATGGGGTTTGCAGAAGACACAGCTTTGCGAGGTCACACTGACCCGAGCCAGGCACTGACGTCTGCTCGGTGCCGTGGTAATCCACGCGGTAGAGCAGAGACTTCCCGTGACTGCTGAGTGGAAGGACCGTGGCGTCCCTGGGAAGCAGTCTTGCTCATTTCGAGAACGCGGCCCCGTGTGCGCAACCTCCTACAAAAGGGCTTTGGTGACATCAGAGAGGGCTTAGCGAGGACAAGGCGAGAAGATTAAAGGGATCAATGGCATGCAGAGAGATGAAAGGGACTGGAGTTGATTAGCTCAGATTAAATGGCGACTAAACCAGAGAGACGTTTAGCTCCAGACAACTCCCACAACTCAAGTTAACGTCCTCTTTTCCAGCGGCAGGGAAAATGACCGCGAAAACACGGATTATCAGGAAAGGATAATGAACGATTTCCGGAACGTGGCAATCCGTGCTTCACAAATGCAGAATATAGGCCTGGCTAGGCAAGGCTCAGTGGTTGAGTGTTGACCTATGAACCAGGCGGTCATGGTTCGATGCCAGGTCAGGGCACATGCCCTGGTTGCGGGCTCCATCCCCAGTAGGGGGCGTGCAGGAGGCAGCCGATCCATGATTCTCTCTCATCATGGATGTTTCTATCTCTCCCTCTCCACTCCTCTCTGAAATAAAATATACACGGAGTGGCCAGATTACGATGATCTCTGAACGCATAATCATCTGGCCACTCTGTGTCTATCCTATGGAATAAAAGGCTAATATGCAAATTGTCCCCTCGACCAGGAGTTCCACCAGCAGGCAGGCCGGCCAACCGCCCATGTCCCCTCCCCCTGGCCAGGCTGGCCGGACCCCACCCATGCACGAATTCATGCACCGGGCTTCTAATATACATATATAGGCACACGGAGTGGCCAGATTATGATGAACTCTGAACGCATAATAATCTGGCCACTCATTGTATATCCTATAGAATAAAAGGATAATATGTAAATTGTCTCCTCGACCAGGAGTTCGACCAGCAGGCAGGCCGGCCAGCCACCCATGTCCCCTCCCCCTGGCCAGGCTGGCCGGATCCCACCCAGGGACCAATTCATGCACCGGGCCTCTAATATCTACACTAATAAAAGAGTAAGATGCAAATTGACCATACCTTCGTGACACCCACCAGCCAATCAGGAGTGAGTATGCAAATTAACCCAACAAAGATGTCGGGTTGATTTGCATACACAGGCACCGCCCCAGCCGCTCTGGGCGTCTTGGCAGCATGAGAAGGTGGAAAGGTGGCTCCGGGCCTGAACGAAAAGGTGGCGCTGGGCCTGAGCAAAATGGCGGCTCCGGCCAGAGCCAAGGTGGTGCTGGCAGCCAGGGGAAGGAAGGCCCATTCTTGCACAAATCTTAGTGCACCAGGCCTCTAATATACATATATATATATACACACACTGAGTGGCCAGATTGTTATTCCTTCAGAGATCATCATAATCTGGACACTCAAATATATACCCCTAGACTGACTAGCATCATGGGAAACCCATTATTTTAAAAATTGCAAAATATAGGATAAGGAAGAAAGAAAATTTGATCAAACTGCAGTCCACGCTAGGCACACCTGTTATAATGCCCACCTGGTGCAGGAGTTGAGGGGAGAGGCTAATAGCAGAGAAGGCAGGGCAGGAAAAATTCCCACCATAGGGCACGTGGGGACAGACCAGGGAACAGGCTGCAGAGGCTCTGACCTTGACCTCGGGCACGACCTCTGGCTCCATGGAAAACGGTGGTGTTGAGAGGAGTTCGCTGGACACGCAAGCAGACAGGGCAGGGGCCCACGGGGATAAAAAGGCAGTGGAACGTTGGCAGGGGCAGACACGGCAGCTTGAGCAGCCTCGTCATGGGAACCAACCCTGCAGAAATAACAGGGTGGTTTTATTGTTTTTGTTTTTCTAAATACACTGGAGGCTCGGTGCATAACATTCGTTTACTGGGGGCTGGGGGAGGAGTCCCTCACCCTGGCGTATGGGCCTAAGCCGGCAGGCGGACATCCCCTGAGGGGTCCTTAATGATGCCATGCAGGTGGGAGAGGCTCCTGCCATTGCCGCTGTGCTCGCCAGCTGTGCGCCCAGCTTCTGGCTGAGCGGCACTCCCCCTGTGGGAGCGCACTGACCACCGGGGGGAAGCTCCTGCGTTGAGCATCTGGCCCCTTCTGGTCAGTGTGTGTCATAGCAACCGGGTCATTCCACCATTCATTTGATTTGCATATTAGCCTTTTATTATATAGGATATTTGTTGATTTCAGAAAGGAAGGGAGGGAGAGGGGGAGAGAGAGGTAGAAACATCCGAGATGAGGGAGAATCATGGATCGGCTGCCTCCTGCACGCCCCCTACTGGGGATGGAGCCCACAGCCCGGGCATGTGCCCTGAGTGGGAATCGAACCCGGGAGCCTTCAGTCCACAGGCCGATGCTCTATCCACTGAGCCAAACCAGCTAGGGATATAAGGGGGTATTTTTAGACCCAGAGCGAAAGGTGTGTGACACTAGGGAGGGTCTGCAGCAACAAGGTAAGCTGATGCATAGGAACAGGGAAAGTTCAGGTCCCTTGATGGGCAAGAATAATCGAGGGAATCAGTCAGGTGTGGATACAGAGCAGGCTTGTAGCAAATATATACCCCTAGACTGACGAGCGTCATAGGCAACCCATTATCGGGCCCCCTCCGCACGCAGGGAGTCTGAATCTGCATGCAATGAATTTTCCACGCTTTTGTTTAAGTCTTCTGGTCCGTAATTTCATTCTTGGTTTTGTGAGACACCACGTCAGGGAGTAAAACCGCGACTCGCCATTCCAGTTATCAGCTTCAATTATAGTGTGCGTTCCTGGCGCCATCCAGCCACCGACAGCCACAGGAATTGAAGCCACAATACAGTTGTTCGCTGGCTGCCTCCATCTACAGCAGCCACTGTGTCCACTTCCTTCCTCCTGCCCCGGGGATCGAACCTGCAACCCGGCCATGAGCCCTTGACTGGGAATTGAACCCGGGACTCTTCTCCCCTCCCCATGAAAACTGAGCCATTGCCGGGGTTCTTGTTCCGGCATTCAGAAGGGTTCAGCAATCTGGAGAAAGGCAGTGTGTAACTGACTTAAGAATCCAGAGACGAAAGATAATTTTGAGAGGCCTATTGGGGGAGGCAGAGGAGCATGGATGAAGAAACCAAGTTCCCCTTGTCTCAGGATCCCTTGCTTTTTATTAACACAATTTGTCCTAAGGCAAGGTGGAGATATACACTTCAAAGACCAGGGTTAGTCTACAGAGTCCATTGTCAGATTGGGGAATAGCCTATGGCTGTTCAGGTGTTTGGCCAGCAGGAGGCAATAACATGTAGATTGAGATGCCCTGAGCTGTCTAGCAGCAAACAATCAGTTTAATGCATCCTTTTCAGGTTTGGGGAGATGCCTTTAGCCATCCCAGCAAGCGATAACATATGTGATTTGGCCCTTGTTGAGTCCACAAGTTCTATCCACCTTTTGATGAAGCTCTTGCAATCATGACATGCTGGAATTTGGTTCCGGCACACCATGTCACCCGGGGTCCAAGGGCGGTGGGCCAGTGCTGGCCAAGTCCCATCAGAGACAGAAGATGAAACAATACATAAGCCACCTTTTCCATAGTGACAAGCACACCAAATGGGGATGGCTAGACATTTAAATATCCAAGAGAAATTCCCTCAGGGGCGTGGTCTTGGGGATCTGAGGGAAGAAGAATTAAGAGCCATTGCTGGAAGACAGAACGGTAGATGAAGAACACGAGAGACGAAATGGGAAAGGTGTCTGAATATTTAAAATGGCAGTCGAGGTGGGAAAGTGTGTGTGTTGGATATTTAAAAAGGTGAATTGGAAGGTGAGATGTAGAAATTATCCTGTAGTTGAGATTTGTGAAAATAAAATAAAATCCTGTATAATAAAAGGGTAATATGCAAATAGACTGAACAGCAGAATGACCGGTTGCTATGATGCGCACTGACCACCAGGGGGGCAGGCACTCAATCCAGGAGCTGCCCCATGGTGGTCAGTGCACTCCCACAGGGGGAGTGCCGCTCAGCCAGAAGCTGGCTGAGAGCTGGCGAGCGCAGAGGTGATAGCTTAGGCCCATGGAGAATGGGCCTAAGCCGTCAGTCAGACATCCTCTGAGGGCTTCCGGGTGGCAAAAGGGGCGCAGTCAGGGCTGAGGCACTCTCCCCCACCTCAAGTGCATGAATGTTGTGCACTGGGACTCTAGTAATAAAATAAAATCCTATCTAATAAAAGAGTAATATGCAAATTGACCGTCACTCCAGCACACAAGATGGCCGCCCCTATGTGGTCAAAGATGGCTGCCCCCATGTGAACACAAGATGGCCACCAAAAGATGGCCTGCAGGGGAGGGCAGTTTGGGGGGACCAGGCCTGCAGGGGAGGGCAGTTGGGGGCAACCAGGCCTGCAGGGGAGGGCAGTTGGGGGGACCAGGCCAGCTGGGGAGGGAAGTTGGAGAGGACCCAGGCCTGCAGGGGAGGACAGTTGTGGGGGACCAGGCCTGCAGGGGAGGGCAGTTGGGGGCAACCAGGCCTTCAGGGGAGGGCAGTTGGGGGCAACCAGGCCTGCAGGGGAGGGAACCAGTTAGAGGGGCAGTTGGGGGGCACCTGCAGCAGGGAGGGCAGTTGGGGGCAACCAGGCTGGCAAGCGAGGGCAGTTAGGGGTTACCGGGCCAGCAGAGGAGAGCTTAAATGGGCAGTCGGGCATCCCACAAGGGATCCCAAATTGGGGGGACACACTGCCCCCCCCCACCCTGTGCACGAATTTCATGCACTGGGCCTCTAGTAAAATAAAGTAAAATAAATAAAATAAAACAGAGAGGTGAGCTTGGTGAGAGGGAAGATGCATAGAGAGGGCATCTAGAAAAGACGGTTGGAGTTTTATGGTGAGCCAGGCAGGATGAAGGATGACCCTGCATGCCGGTGATCTTTCTCTTTGATATAAACATTAAGGAAGAAGACCCCGCGGGCTTTTCGACAGGAAAAATGGATTCCTGGGAGATGGTGCCCGGGAGGAAAAATAAGCAGACCTTTCCTTGTGACAGAAAATTCCAACACGCAATATAGCAACAGATAAGATTACGAGAACAAATGATTATGATACTAGATTTCTTTCTTTTTTAAAAAAAAAAAATATATGTTCTTATTGATTTCAGAGAGGAAGGGGGAGGGAGAGAAACATCATGGCTCGGCTGCCTCCTGCACGCCCCCTACTGGGGATGGAGCCTGCAACCCAGGCAGGAGCCCGGCTTCTGGCTGAGCGGCACCCCCCCCCCCCCCCCGTCAGAGTGCCCTGACCATCAGGGGCCAGCTCCTGCATTGAGCGCCTGCCCCCTGGTGGTCAATGCCCATCATAGCGACCGAGCTAGAAAGGGGATCTCAGGCCTTGTCCCCCACCTGGCAGGGCTTGATGGGGGACCTCAAGGCACGCCCCCCCATCCCAGTCTGGGCTGGGGGACCTCAGGCCACGCCCCCCCATCCTGACGCCCGGGACTGGGGACCTGAGGCCATGCCCCCTGCCCGGCGGGGCTTGACAAGGGTGGTACTGGCTGGGTCTGGATCTAGTCCAATGGGGGGGAGGGGGCGGCCGGGTCTGGGTCTCACGTGATTTTGAGGCGCATGTGGGTGGGCGGGGACTTGACTCTGGGTCCCGTGGCGCGCCCCAGACTCTGACAGGAGGAAGGTTTTCATACACATTTTACTAATTTCCTTTCATCTCTGACACTTCCATTATAGAGAAAGGGCAAATAGCAATATTAAATTATTTCCTCTAATGAATCCCCTTTTAATGTGCACGAATTTCGGGCCACTAATATCCTATGTAATAAAAGGCTAATAAGCAAATTGACTGAACAGCAGAACGACCGGTCGCTATGCCATGCACTGACCACCAGGGGGCAGGCGCTCCACCCGGGAGCTGCCCCCTGGTGGTCAGTGTGCTCCCACAGGGGGCTCACGGCTGGCGGGCACAGCGACAGTAGCGTGAGCCTCTCCCGCCTCCGTGGCAGAGCTAAGGATGTCTGATTGCCAGCTTAAGCCACGGGGAGTGGGCCTAAGCCGTCAGTCAGACATCCCCCGAGGGCTCCCGGACTGCGAGAAGGCACAGGCCAGGCTGAGGGACACGCCCTCCCCGCCCCCCAAGTGTATGAATTTCGTGCACCAGGCCTCTAGTGTGAGATATGAAACTGAAACTCGTGGACAGAAATAGCTGTGTGGTGGTTGCCAGAGGGTAGGTGGTGGGGGGAGTCGAGGGTGAAGGGGGCCTAATATATGGTGATGGATGATGATCTGATTTGGGGTGGTGGGCAGATACAGATCTTGTCCCAACAAAACCCACACCGGAAACCTATATGATTCGATTCACCCTGAATATCACCAGGAAATTGGCTGGTGTTACCCCCAATACATTTCATTTTCTTTTTTTTTAAAAAAAAAAAAATATTTTATTGATTTTTTACAGAGAGGCAGGGGGAGGGATAGAGAGTTAGAAACATCGATGCGAGAGAAACATCGATCCACTGCCCCCTGCACGCCCCCCTCCTGGGGATGTGCCCGCAACCAAGGCACATGCCCTTGAACGGAATCGAACCCTGGACCCTTCAGTCCGCAGGCCGACGCTCTATCCACTGAGCCACACCGGTCAGGGCCGTGGCCGGCAAACCGCGGCTCGTGAGCCACGTGCGGCTCTGTGGCCCCTTGAGTGTGGCTCTTCCACAAAACACCACGGCCTGGGGGAGTCTGTGTTGAAGAAGTGGCGTTCGAAGAAGTTTATGTTTAAAAAAATGTGGCTCTCCAGAGAAATTTCAATCGTTGTCCTGTTGATATTTGGCTCTGTGGACTCATGAGTTTGCCAACCACTGGACTAGGGCAATAAATTTAATTTTCAAAAAAATAAATAAATAGTTACACGTTAAGGAAAATGCGGACGATATAGACAGGTAAAAAGAAAAAAGAAAAAATACAGAAATGTCCCATTTCAGACCATACACGTTTTGGTGTGTCGTTTCGTCACCTTTCTCCTTCCTGGCATTTAAAGGAGAAAGACAAACCACGTTGGCAATTATGCACGAACACTCGCTCATTTTTCTTTTCCTGAAAAGAAAACAAGGTGTGATGTCGCCGTTTCTGACAGAGGAAGCTGAACCGCGGACACTCAGATTCCAAACACAACGTCCCCGGGTAATGCCAGCGTGGCCGTCGGCGCCCTTAGAATTGCGGGAACAGACGTGGGCGCTTCTGAATCCCTTGTTTTCCCGACAGGTGACGGGACGGGGTCGGACACAAACAGGATTGCAGTCAACGGCCCCAATTAACAGGTTGACCTTTGCTGATGGAATAAATAAAACGAACACGGAATCTTGAATAAGAAAAAGAGACGTACATACACCCGGCCTCTCTCTCTCTCTCTCTCCCTCTCCCTTCCTCTCTGAAATCAATAAAAATATATTTTTAAAAATAAAAACAAACACCAAAGCCCTGACCGGTGTGGTTCAGTGGATAGAGCGTCGGCCTTCGGACTGAAGGGTCCCGGGTTCGATTCCCGGTCAAGGGCATGGACCTTGGTTGCGGGCACAGCCCCAGTGGGGGGTGCGCAGGAGGCAGCTGGTGGATGTTTCTCTCTCATCGATGTTTCTGACTCTCTCTCCCTCTCCCTTCCTCTCTGTAAAAATTCAATAAAATATATTTTTAAAAAAGCAAACCAACTGCCTCATTCACGTAGGTATTCTACCAATTTCATGTTTATAAAAACAGAGAATGTCTTCCTAGCAATATTGGTGACTGCAGCTACACAACAGGTCCTGAGATCGGACACCTAAAAGTCGCATTTTAAAATGTCTCCTATTTTTCTAAATAATGAAAAATGACAATAGGTTGGGATTTGCCTTTTATCTCAACACCAGAGGCCCAGTGCATGGATTCGTGCACCGGTGGGGTCCCTCGGCCTGGCCTGCGCCCTCTCGTAATCCGGGACCCCTCAGGGGATGTCAGACTGCCGGTTTGGGCCAATCCCCAGAGGCCAGGCCTCTCATACGCATATAAGATCTTTGGTTAATCTCTTCCCGCCCTCCCCATTCCCCCTTCCCTCTGAGATTCATCAGTCTGTTCCATGTTTCCATGCCTGTGCGTTGAGCGTCTGCCCCCTGGTGGTCAGTGCGTGTCATAGCTACCAGTTGAACGGTCAGTTAGGCTTTTATATATATAGTTGTCAGTGTTGCTTCTGTAGCTCACAGATTTTTTGTTTCAATTTTTTGCTTCTCTGTGGGTCACTGTTTTTTTTTTTTTTTCTGACAAACTGTCTAAAGATGGGACAATCCCTGTGAGGAAAGTATATGTGGGTGATTGTCGAAGAGCCGGGAAAGTCTGACTTTATTTCCTATCTCCACCGATTGCATCTTAGTCCTTAAGGGAGTTCCCTGTTGAAATGCCAGGTCATCCCCACCTCGATTTCAGCGGGGCGTCAGCTACGGCATTTTAGACTCCTCGGGTCGTGTGTTTGCAGACGGCTGATGGTGCAAGAATCCGGACCGATTCAGACCTCACAGTGTTTCTAAAGGGTTTGAATGCTTGCTTCCTTTTTTTTTTTTTTTTTTTTTTTGCACAATCCTACACACCTGACCTTTTACTTAAATTATTATTCCACTTACCGACTGCACAAGACGAGGGTGGCTCAAAGCTCAGCACAGCTGTTATATCTTGGGATGAGGGGTCTTTTACGTCATGAAGATAAGATCTCAGGAGGAGAGGGTGAGACTGCTGGGATCATTTCATGCCCTCCTCCCCCCGCCAAGCCCCGACAGGCCCACTTAGTATGCGAGCAGCGTGAATGGGGACACTTCTCATGCAATTTACGGCTCGAGCCACAGAACACAGGGACCCGGGCAGGGGGCGGACTCGGAGAGATGCTCACGGACCCTATTTTGAGGACAAAGGATTCTTGTAGAGCAGCCCTGTTTGCATAAAATATGAATAAACACAAGCAGAATAATCTTGCCAACGACCTAGGCCAGGCGTCCTCAAACAACGGCCCGCGGGCCACATGCGGGTGTTTTTGCCGTGTTGTTTTTTTACTTCAAAATAAGATATGTGCCGTGTGCATAGCAATTTGTTCATAGTTTTTTTAAACTATAGTCCGGCCCTCCCACGGTCTGAGGGACAGTAAGCTGGCCCCCTGTTTAAAAAGTTGGAGGACCCCTGACCTAGGCTGTAGTGAGGGCCGATAGAGGAATATAGAAGAACTAGAGGCTCGGTGCACGAAATTTGTGCACGGGGGGGGGGGGTGTCCCTCAGCCCGGCCTGCACCCTCTCCAATCTGGGACATCCCTCTCGCAATCTGGCTCCTAACCGCTCACCTGCCTGCCTGCCTGATTGTCCCTAACACTCTGCCTGCCGGCCTGTTCACCCACAACTGCCCCCCCCTTGCTGGCCTGCTTGCTCCCAACTGTCTCTTCCACCGGCCTGATTGCCCTCAACTGCCTCTGCCGCCAGCCTTTTTGAACCCAGCTGCCCCCCCTGCCAGCCTGCTCACGCCCAACTTCCCCCCCTGCTGGCCTGATGGCTCCCAACTGCCCCCTTGCTGGTCTGATGGCCCCAACTGCCCCCTCCCCTGCCTGCCTGATCACCTCCAACTGCCTCTGCCTTGGCCCCGTAACCATGGCTTTGTCCGGAAGGACGTCCGGAAGGTCTCCCGGTCTAATTAGCATATTACCCTTTTATTAGTATAGAGAGCATCCATTGTATAATATCTCTGTCCAGTGTGAAAGAACATGTGTGTACGCAGGTTAAAAAGATAAATGTGGCTCAGCCAACGTGGCTCAGTGGTTGGGGGTCAACCTATGAACCAGGAGGTCATGGTTGGATTCCCGGTCAAGGGCACAGGCCCGGGTTGTGGCCTCCATTCACCGTAGGGGGAGTGCAGGAGGCAGCCGATCCACGATCCTCTCTCCTCGTGGATGTTTCTCTATCTCTCTCCCTCTCCCTTCTGACCACCAGGGGGCAGACAGCCCACCGGTCGACCAGTCGCTGTGACGTGCCCTGACCACCAGGGGGCAGACACTGCAATCCGTCATAAAATATATATTTAAAAACAACAAAAAGATCAACGTGCATTCAAGACGTTCACACGATCCCTGTCCGCCTTTCCCTCCCCACGAGCTCATAAAAGTCTCAGGTGACATTTTAGGCCTGTTTCCATTCCCAATGTCATCTTTGAATAGCAGCCCCGTTTCAGCCTATTTTGAGGTTTTTATTATGCATAGGGGGGACATGAAGGGGTGAAAAATAACAACGCTCTTTTGTCTATTTCTTTCCTGAAATAGCCATCCTTCGGCAGGTGGCTTGCGAAAGGGACGTTTCGCTGAGGTACGTTTTACGGGGGACCGTTATCGGCGTTCATTTCTGTCACAGGAAGGGACCCTGTCTACCCCCCTCCCCCGTTCTCTCAATTTAACTCAAATCTCATGATTTTTGTGTTGTGAGCAAACGCCTGCTTAACTGGGGCATGTCCTCCCCGACTGGCAGCCGCTGTGGGCGGCCGGGATTAACACATCCAGCCAGGGCCTGTACAGCAACACTTCTTTGTGCCTTTTTATATGTTTTTAAATAATTTATATTGATTTCAGAGAGGAAGGCAGAGGGAGGGAGAGAGCGAAATATCCACGAGGAGCGAGAATCATGGATCGGCTGCCTCCTGCACGCCCCCTAGTGGGGATCGAGCCCGCAACCCGGGCCTGTGCCCTGTCTGGGGATCGAACCCTGACCTCCTGGTTCATGGGTCGATGCTCAACCATTGAGCCACGCCGACCGGGCACGCGTAAACAGCTTTAATCAGCACTGAAGGCGCTTTGGTAAAATTCTAAAGACGCCACGAATGAGACTTCCTGATAATTATTTTTCTGTGCTTGGATTTTCGCTCATACGGTTCTGGCTGACAGACAGGCTATCCGATCGGGTTGTTTTGCATGAATATCTGGTTTCTGTGCTTCCGTAAAAACGCCCAGTGAGTTTGTGTGTATGTGTGTGTGTGTGTGTGTGTGTTGTTGATTTTTACACCTTGAAGCATTTGTGCAGAGTTCCGAGGGAAACACAGAAAATGAAAGATAAGCCACTGCGTGGAGTAAGGGCCATAAACAGCCCTTCCGTGGGTTTTCATGGCTAATATGGTAATGATATGCTAAGGCCGCTCAACCGCTCGCTATGACGTGCACTGACCACCAGGGGGGCAGACAGTCAACCGGTCGACCAGTCGCTATGACGTGCACTGACCACCAGGGGGCAGATGCTCCGACCAGTTAGATTAGCTTGCTGCTGGGGTCCGGCTGATCGAGACTGAGTGAGATGGGCCAGACACACCCTGGAGCCCTCCCGCGGTCCCTCCCCGGCTGGCCAACCTCCCACGTCCCTCCCCGGCCCCGATCATGCACCAGTGGGGTCCCTCGGCCTGGCCTGTGCCCTCTCGCAATCTGGGACCCCTCGGGGGATGTTGGAGAGCCGGTTTCGGCCCGATCCCGCAGGCCAGGCCGAGGGACCCCACTGGTGCATGAATTCATGCACCGGGCCTCTAGTAAATAAATAAATAGACTGACTGGTTTTCCCATTTTGGAGGGAAAGAGAGGATTTTTCATAATTTGGGGGACTTCGTATACAATTGCAATAAACTTCCACGCTTTTGCATAAAGTCTTCTAGTCTGCGAATTTTTAAAAATATATATTTTATTGATTTTTTACAGAGAGGAAGGGAGAGGGATAGAGAGTCAGAAACATCGATGAGAGAGAAACATCCATCAGCTGCCTCCTGCACACCTCCGACTGGGGATGTGCCCGCAACCAAGGGACATGCCCTTGACCGGAATCGAACCCGGGACCCTTCAGTCCGCAGGCCGACGCTCTATCCACTGGGCCACACCGGCCAGGGCGAGTCTGCGAATATTTATTTTTTCAAACTTCCTAGGACAGGAACCTGCCATTCGAGTTCACGCTTGCCACTCGGGGTATCAGATTCAGGGGAACAGGAGGGACCGCCGAGGTGCAGACGGGAGAGGTCTCGGCTGCCAAGTTGGGGAGGGGTGTGATGGCCACCCCACAAGGCTCGCCATCGGCCTGAGCACTTAGGGTGGCCGCATTATTAAAAACGTATTTCTTGGCTGCAGAGTTTTACCGAAATGACATGTCTTGCGCCTGTGTGTGTCCGGGGATCTGGCTGGTTTAACACCGCGCCGTGACAGACACTTGGGAACACGGACGTTTATGTCTCTGGGCATAATGGCCAGACCTCACACGCACACCTCTCTCCGTTTTCCTTTCTTCCCATCCTCCCCCGAGGATATTTTTTACTGAGGGTGGAAGGGAGGAGGGGGAACGAGAGAGAAATACCGATGGGAGAGAGACACAGGGAGGGGTTGCCTCCCACACACACTCCAATTCGGGGCCTGGGATGGAGCCTGCAACCTGGGTACGTGTGTCCTTGACCGGGAATCGAACCTTCGACCCTTCGGTCTGCAGGCTGATGCTCTAACCACTGAGCGACCGGCTAGGGCCCTAGGGTGTCCGTTAAAAAAATGCATGTCTTTGGCCCCAGCTGGTTTGGCTCAGTGGACAGAGCTTTGGGCTGCAGAGTAAAGGGTCCCGGGTTCGGTTCTGGTCAAGGGCACACGCCCGCGTTGCAGGCTCGATCCCCAGTGGGGGGCGAGCAGGAGGCAGCCGATCTGTGATTCTCTCTCATCATGCATGTTTCTATCTCTCTCTCTATCTCTTCTCCCTTCCTCTCTGAAATCAATAAAAAAATATATACACTGAGTGTCCAGATTATGATGATCTCTGAACGCATAATCATCTGGCCACTCATGCACGAATTCATGCACCGGGCCTATAATATATACATACACACACACACACACACACACACACACACACACACACTGAGTGGCCAGATGATGATGATCTCTGAACGCATAACAACCTGGCCACTCAGTGTATAGATATATACATTAGAGGCCCGGTGCATGAATCCGGGCATGGGTGGGGTCCAGCCAGCCTGGCCAGGGGGAGGGGACGTGGGCGGTTGGCCGGCCTGCCTGCTGGTCGAACGCCTGGTCGAGGGGACCATTTGCATATTAGCCTTTTATTCTATAGGATGGACACGGAGTGGCCAGATTA